>OZ012700.1:2152038-2459571 GCA_963942565.1 Maea johnstoni | reverse complement strand
TCCATTTGACAGTAGAGAGGTGACACTCACAGAACGTCCCATGGTCCACATTGGTCCTCATATTTTCATGTTCATCCCTGTCATCACCATGGGCTGGAAACTAGGTAGGTATGCAAAGCGAGAACAGAGGAAGCATATATGTGTGTGCTTGGATTTGGAATGTTGTGTGTGTGACTGATAAGGCCCATAAGTACATACATGCATACATGTATACATACGCCCATATATACATGCATATAACATACACTTATCTTTATTCATACATATACTATATAATGTACCTGCATCGATGCATACCTACATACATACATACAAACATGCATGCATAGATACATGCATACATACATGCATGCATACATACATACATGCATGCATACATACATATGTATTTATTCATGTTGAACTGAGCAGGGAACCCTGTATGTGATGATAGGTATGACAGTACTTGCTGCTAGATAAGCAGTGTACCCTGGAGGGAATTAGAAACAGGGATTTTAAGAGCACAGCATTCAATGTTTCGAGCATACTCACATTTATTTTTATTTAAAAACAAAGCTTTTGAATATATTTCAATATAACTGTAGATTATATGATGATATAAGAATCTGTGTTAAAACGTGTAATGAATTTATACATTTATATTTTGATCTAAGGATATCTTCACATATATATATATATATATATATATATATATATATATATATATATATATATATATATATATATATATATATATATATATATATATATATATATATATGGATATATATATATATATATATATATATATATATATATATATATATATATATATGAATATATATATATATATATATATATATATATATATATATATATATATATATATTTATATATATATATATATATATATATATATATATATATATATATATATATATATATATATATATATATATATATACATATATGTATGTATATATATATATATATATATATATATATATATATATGTATATATGTATCTGTATATATATATATATATATATATATATATATATATATATATATATATATATATATTACATATACATATATATATATATATATATATATATATATATATATATATATATATATATATATATATATATATATATATATATATATATATATCATATCATATATACATCCTTTTAGGTATCATGCCTCCAATGGTTGGAGAGGGTGGTGATGCCTCGGCTGAGTTTCTGCTACAATCACTCCTCAAGTTGGAATGCACGGTCGCCATCCTTCCTCCCTACCAGTTACACGACATATGCCAATATGCAGAGAAACATGCTGTCAACTTTGGGAAGGTGCATTGCACAATGTGGGCAGGGTCTATGATGACAGAAACTGCTTGGAAATGGTGTCTTGATATATTCCCTGATCTAATTAGCTTGTATGGCAGCACAGAATGTTTAGTCGCCCGCCAAGCACGAGGGGAAAGCAGCGCAGAAAAGCTAGGCAATACAGGTTACCCTACTGCTCCCAATGAAGTCAAAATTGCTGACGAGAAAGGCAGAGCAGTGCCACTTGGCCAGATTGGTGAAATATGTGTGAGGAACTATCATACCGCAGGGCTGAGGTATGTAGGTCAAGATATCAGGTCCAGCATGTTTGAAGGGGGTTGGTATCGTATGGGAGATTATGGTAAGATAGATGAAAAGGGTAGGATTGTGGTGATTGGGAGATGTAATGATACCATAGCTCGAGCCACCATCAAAATTTACCCCAGTGCAATAGAGAGAGTTATCGCTGACCATAAAAAGGTGTCCTTAGTCAAAGTGGTAGGTCTGCCAGATGACAGACTCGGTGAGCGTGTGTGCGCATGCATAGTGGCAAAGATGGGATCAGATCTTACCACAAATGAACTAGAAATGTTTTGTAATGAAGCATTTATTACCAAGGGTAGCTCTGATGGGCTTGGTATTAAACCTGATTTTATAGTTATCCTAAAGAGTCTGCCATTGATACCCTGTTCAGTAGGCAAATATGATATTCAAAAGATCAAAGAGTTAGCCATGGCTGCTGTTGGCTACTAAAATCCAAACGATGCAGTGTACTGATTTTCTAAATATCGCTGTCAGCAGTTATTGATTATATATATATATATATATATATATATATATATATATATATATATATATATATATATATATATATATATATATATATATATATATATATTTATATATGTAACAGGTCGGGCTGGCTAACGTGTAAGGTTATTACTATTCAATTGTATTCACTAAGGTAGTATTACTATATATTGTATACATACGAAAGACTTTTGTAACTGACTACAACTTTATGCTTTATTATGGGTTAGGAGGTACATCTAAGATAAGAGCATGTGTTAAGCTCCAACTGGATACACAGTCATCATTGTTTCTGAGAATGTATAAGATCAATAATAATAAGACAAAGAAGGTCCGGTTAGTCATCTTAATAATTAAATAGTTACCTGGAAGTGGAATGTTACACCCTGAGAGAGAGGGTATATTTAGGACCCTAGGTACTAAGCTAGATAGTCGAAAGCACACCTTAGAGGCAGTTGTAAAGTTGCCGTTTATCAAAGCACTGTTCCACCTTACATGAAAGTGTTCGATTCTGTTAGTAGCCACATCTAAAGCTGTGTTAAAGTACTCATACACGAATGGGTTCAATGACATGTATGGAATAAGGGACATATATATATATTTATATATATATATATATATATATATATATATATATATATATATATAAATATATATATATATATATATATATATATATATATATATATATATATATATATATATATGTCTAGAGATAGTTAATGAGTATCCTTGCATAACGCAATGAATGAAGCGAATGCGTTCAGCTGATAATTGTTTTCATGAAGGTAGAAGGGGAAGGTACATTGTAATGTTTGTTGTTAATTTCACTAACATATTAAGATACACGTCATAACACACTCACTTGTAACGTACTTATACCAATATTTTTACTTTCTTCAAACAACAAATGTTTATTCATACATCATGATATCACAGTTAAGCTTGCTGCGTATTGCTCTTTAACATATGTTAATGAAATTTAACAATAGAATATCATAAACTCATAAACTCCACTATAACATACAAGTCCATGGCTATTTTAAATAATTCACATATAAATATGCATATCTGCAAAACTATAAGCATGTTTGCTTTCATTAATAAACGTGCCATCATGGACCTGGTCTCAGAATGTTTGGTATACAGCCAACAGTTTGAAATAATTTGTTTTGGGTAATAGCATTAAAATTCCAATTTATACCATGGTTTTCTTAGTATAAATCATTCAACAATCGATGGATATCAGTTCGAATAAAATAAACATTTACTAAACTGCGTGACATTTGTATTTTGGTACATACTAAAAAGCCACTATAAAGACATACCTTCATTAACAGCATAAACATAACTCTCTTTCTCTCTCTCAAGAAGTATAATAAGCATACCTTTTCAGAAAGAAAACCTCTGGAAGGTGATTTAGAGGGGGATTATGAAATGGACCATATAAGTTAAGGACAGTGAGCTTAGACAGACCATTCAGAGGTAACTATGATGGGCACACTGGCAATCCATTAACAGTATCATCATACCAGTATGTACTGCAGCATGTAGTCATTCTTGACATACATCAAACACCAGGAACATGATCACTCCTGCATCGCCCCACTGAAGGTCGCTGGAAAGTTGGCTTCAGAGCCCAAGCTGAGGGCTGAGGCACTCAATGCCAAGTTTGTATCAGTCTTTACAAGTGAGACGTCCACCTACGATGCCTGACATAAACAATACAATACAATACAATACGATGCCTGACAATAAACAATACAATACAATACAACACAATACAATACAATACAATACAATACGATGCCTGACATCCTTGTCACAGAAGCAGGAGTGAGAAAACTTAATAACTAAAACAAATTGCATACTTGGATTCCTATTCGAAAATCTTAACATCTGAAACTGTAAGGTCAGGCAACAATCCTACTCCTCACTGGTCAGGCCAATACTGGATCATGGGTCCACTGTGTGTAATCCATACAAAGATTGAAAAGTTAGCTTGAAGAGATGAGCTGCAAGATTTCCACTGCATCGCTATTGTCGTACCTCCAGCATTGGCTAGAGGTGCTGTTTTTCTGTTTTTGACATTTGCTTATTTTCTAAAAACAAGCTGTGTATTGTAGTACACAATTTGGGGGTTAACTGCCAAGTAGAGTCTTTAAGATTTCCAGGTTCTAAGGGCTGGATCTTTAACGTCTCCCAAATGTCCCTAAGAGGCCGCGACAAATGGACCCACTAACGTCAAATCAGCAACACTCTAAAATGCCATTTTTTTTTGTTTACCTTTCTTGCGTTAGCTGCCTATTTCAACCCTCAACTAACATTCCATGGATGTTATGCTTACAATCTGCGTACTAATGTATAACATACACACATTCAAATATATATATATATATACATATATATATATACATATATATGTAAACATAAATATATATATATATATATATATATATATATATATATATATATGTATATATATATATATATGTATATATATATATATATATATATATATATATATATATATATATATATATATATATATATAAAATATATTTGGTCGTACAGCAAGAATACCTCTTCTCACACAGGCGGCTATTGACTGATATGCACTGTCGCCGCTGTTGGTTGGGCTCATGTGCTTCTGTGTGACACTGCGCCTGAGAGAACTTTGCCCGCGTTCATGTCGTCATGAAGGTATTTTCCGACCTACTTATAGAAGCTTTTTTACCCTATGTTTGAAAAAACTGGTGTTTAATATGTACGCATGTGCAGATCTCGTACACAAAGGGAGATCCTTGCAGCCAAAACTAATTGAGCAGTGAAGAGTGACACCCAGTCCCATTTAAAAATACGATGCACAAAAGTGCAGATATATGGGAAGGGGTGCGAAAATCTACTCTCATGCATATTTCTGCATTTTACCTTTTAAGTGGGGCTGCCCACCCGTACAAGTTCACTGCTCGATCAGTTTTGGCTGCACTGGGTTACCCTCTCATGTATGTCATCTGTCTTTGGGTACATATAAAACATCAGCCATTTTGAAGACGTTTTTTTTGTGGAAGTCACATCACTTCGACTTAGAAATTGGGTCAAAGAGGCAATAAGGTCAGGAGTATACTAGTAATCAAGGTAGGATACACAAGCGACTGGTTTTGGGAGATTGTTACAAGCTATTAATATGGCTTTAAACTTCTGAGCAGAGCTAAAACAAATGAAAATATTGAAATCGCAATTCTTTTTGTTTTGATGATCAAACTATACATCAGTAAAAATTTTGAATTTGATATGGATTTATGTGTAACCATACCTTGAGGCATACCACAACATAATTAAACTCCTATTTTCCTGCCACCTCTATACCGCTCAAGCCTGAAGTGATCAGGTGCACTATACTCACTTACTTGATTGCCAGAGGTGGTAACGTGGGCCTGTTAAGATGTAACAAACACAAAATAGTAGCTTAAACCCTTGCTAAGCAAACATCTGTTCCGTGGCCTAAAGCTAGAGCAGCAGATGAGACGGCCTGCTCACCTTAACCCATTCACACTCAGAGCGGCCAAAACAGGCCTTACAATTTTGATAATATTTTTCTAACAAAAGTGTTATTTAAAAAATATTTGAAGGAGAAATGTTAATCAGAAGCCAAGGTACAACTCTCCTTCAAATATTTTGTGACCTTTTGCTATATTCCCAAGTTATTTTCAAAAGTATAAGAGTAGCAGACGATACTTTCAAGAGAAACTCTGAGTGTGAATGGGTTAAACGACCGAGAAGCCGGCAATCGGATAAGGGTCAATTGGTATTTGGGGTAAAGCAATAAATCGACAAGTGACATGGGTTCAGTGATGGGTTAGTTGAGCCGGAGACGTTGTTAGAGAGTATACTGGGCTCTAGCTTTGTTATTGATTGTTAACCCTTAATGTGACGTGGCCCTCAGTAGCTGTGGGTGTTTTTGTTGTTTTTAAAGAACCCAGAGTTCATTTATTTTCATTTCTAAATGTATAAAACATGTATAAAATATAACAGATTACAAACACATATCACAAGTATACAGTATCTCACATAAATATCCAATCTTATCTACTTCTTTGTACACATGATACCTGCCTCCTACTTTACGTACAACAACACCATTGGAGGACTTAACAAAATAAAAAATATTGACTTGACAAAAGTTACTAGTATGTTGTTTGCTCAATGCCGTGTGATATCAACACATTTTCACAGTACAGTAATATATTTATCCCACTTTCTCTCATACAGCTCCAAAGTATCATTATTAATTGCATATATTTCTTCTGATTCTCTCTCTATTTCAAGTAATGTTTTAAAGTGTCTCATAGTGTATATATTTCTTTTCCCTCTATTTTGGTATATTACCTTTTTTGCTATAGTAATTATCATATTAAAGAGGGAATTCATTTCTGTATCTCCAAATATTAATATTCTATGTTCCAACCTAAAGTTTCTATATCCGATTCTTATTAAAAAGAGTGTAATTTCTGACCAAAAATTTTGGGTCCTTTCACATAACACAAATGCATGTACATTTGTTTCTCTTAGTTGACAATATTCACAAAGTTCTGTATCTTTTATATTCATTTGATAGAGCTTTCAATTTGTCCGACTCTTTCATACCATATTTTGTATTGGATATCCCATAGATACATATTTCTAGTTGTTTTTTTAAATAGTTTAATTGATTGTTGCACTTCTTCTGGTTCAATATTTAACACAAGATCTGTTTCCCATTTGTGAGACACTTCTTTCAATAATTTGTTCCCATAGTGTCCTGTTTTTCTATATATATCTTGACATCCCTTCTTCTGGGAGAACACTATATTTAATAGATAGGGTCTGTAAGGTCCTATATTAACTCTCTGTTTATCTGCATTATTTATGAACTTTTTAATACTTTGATTAATAGACATATACTCTAAAAAGTTTAGGTTAACTCCTTTTGTTCTTTCTATTTCTTCTTTCGACATGATTTCCCAGTCAATCCCTACAAGATCTGACACCAAACATACATTTCTCTTCTGTAGTTTTTTGATTATTGGTAATTTTACAACCTGGTCATACCATAGTGGCCAACATAAATAATCTAGATCTGTTTTTGGTCTCAAATTATTTCTCAATTCTATTATTGATAAAATTACATCTTTCCAGAATGCATTTGTTATTGTGTTTTTCTTTTGTTCTGTAAAATCGTTACCAAAAATCCAGCATTTATCAATTTCATAGGCTACTGCAAAAGTAGTCCAGCCACTATCTGTGGATATTATCCTTCTCAACCAAGTCGTTTTAAGGGAAGAAGAAAATCTATGTAAATTATGCAGTTGTAAGCCTCCTAGATCATAAGGATACTCCAAAATTTCTTTCCTGAATTTTGGCGGTTCCCCCCCCCCCCCCCCCATAAAGAATCCATTGTCATTTTATCGTACTCATCTAGAAATTCTTGGGATGGATTTGGTAGGGACAGCAGGATGTGAGTCAACATGCTAGAGGCCAAGCTCTTAAAGACAGATATTTTACCACTTATAGTTAATTTTCTTCTTTTCCACTGTCTTAAGACTTTTTTCATTTTTGGAAATTTCAATCTTCAATTATCTTCTGTAATTTTCTGCAGCTCCTTTCTATTAAAATGTATGCCTAGTAGCACAAACTCATCTGTTAATTCTAATTTTTCCTTTTCTAAATTTATCATCCTGCCGTCCCCCACCGTTCCGAGCTGCACTACTTTGGTCTTTTCTATATTCACTTTTAGGCCTGAGACTTTGTGGAAGAATTTTAGGGTATCTAATACCCTATTTAGGTTATTTTTACAGTTTTTAGTTATTAGGGTGGTGTCATCGGCGTATTGTTATATTTTATGTTCATATCCCAAAAATTTAATACCTTCTATTCTTTTATTTTCTCTTATGGCAATGCCTAGTATTTCTGCGCATATTACAAAGATGTAGGGCGAGACAGGGTCACCCTGTCTACATCCCCTTTCCAAATTTATTGGGTCCGAGAAGAATCCATTCTGAGAGACAATCGATTTAGAACCATTTTGTAGTATCTTTATCCAATTTAGAATTTTGTCACCATAGTTACTTAGTTCAAACATTGTCTGTATAAAATTCCAATCTAAAGTGTCGAAAGCTTTTTCAAAATCGGCTAGTATCAAGATGCCTTGTTTATATTCTGATTCACATTCCGTCATAATGTCGTGTTTTAACCTAATATTCTCTCCAATAAATCTATTCTGTACAAAACCTTTTTGGTCGTTATGTACTACTTCTTCTAGTGTTGTTTTTATTCTTTCTGCTAACATACCACTAAATATTTTATAGGTCGAATTTAGTAAAGTAATAGGTCTCCAGTTTTTCATGTACCTTCGGATCTTTCCCTGTTTTGGTAGGCAAGTAATTATACCTAAATTGTGTTGGTCAGTCAGTCATTGAGTCACTTAATATTCTTTAAGGTGGCTGTAAACGTTTCCGGTGGAGAGCAGACTTTCCCTCAAATAATGGCTGATTTCTCATTATTTGTACACTAAACCCCTAGCAAACTATATATTTTTAGAAAGCTGAGATTCTAAGGAATACATAGGATATGGATAGGTTGTATGTGCTCCAAATATTTTGAAGAAATTGGGGTCAAAACTTTGACTAATCAATTTTCAGTACATATGTCACGGCTGACGCAAATCTAAGAGCAGGATCTAAGATAATAACCTGATTTTTTTAAACATTGAAAAAAACCTTTGTCTCTAGAAATCTAGACAAGGGTTTTGTAAAATATGGCCCCTAACTTTTTTTATGGCTATTTATCTAACAACATTTTAGGAAAAAAATGCTTTTTTGGTTTCTTGATTTTTGACTCACTATAAAAGATTAACCAGATAAGATATTGTAATATCCCCGTCTAGATTTGAAGAGAACATGTTTTAGAATCTATATACAAAGTTTGAAGCTAATCGATTAAGATTTGTGTCTAAATTCGCGTCAGCCGTGAGAGTAAAACTATAGAAAACTAAGCTGAGAAAATGGCAGTTTTGTGTATTTCCCAGTTAAAGTTACTGTGCAACTTTTTGCTACTACTTTAATGTATTTATGTTTGTCCAAGTGGAAAGATAAAGTAACCTTCCATTGTATTTCACAACTGTCAACATTTTTTCTTCTCAATTACCTCAAAAAAAAGTATAAATGAGTACATTTCTGCAACCTGCCTAACATCCCTGTCAACTGGATTCCATATATGGGCATATGACATCACCCAAGCCCCGCCTACTTAGTAGATTGGCATCTTGTTTGCATGCTAATGTAATGAATTATAGCTTTTGAATTCTTAATAATTCAAAGAACTGTGCCATCAAAATCAATTTTCAGCTATCTAGTGTGTTATGCTGGCAGACTCTTTGACTGCAAGTATATTGATTTGGCAAATAAAAGCTTGTAATGCTCTATATGGGGTTTTTAGCTTCATTTATCTTAAGACAAACATGTTGCAGGGCCAATTCTGAAGCTATCCAAACTTCCAAAGCATAGCTTTCTGACAAGGTGGCTTTTAGATTCTGGGCCTTGAAAGAAAGATAATTTCACAAACCTCTATTGCTGTATCTCCACTCCAGTGGTCCAAGTTACATAATCCAGAATGAGTAATCCATACATATTTTGCAGCAGAAATGGCAACTTTCCCTGAGGTCTGACTAATGAATCCCATATGAGTAGACTGTCCACATTCAATACTATACTACACTGCTTGAAATGCTTAGAGGAAGTGACCTTCCAAGACCCATAGCAGATCTTATTTTTAGACATTGGTTCCTGACTCCCATAATCCTTGAGGGGATTATGAGTGACACCACACTCATTGTTCTAGAATGGGGAGTCCTGAGGGGATTATGACACCACACATACCTGTATCTATTTCCTCAGAACTGAGGCCACAGTGCTAATCTATCAATAAACCCAATTATTCACCTGCAATTTCAATCTTCTTTGTGAATTGACGACAATTGTTGTGAAAAATACAATCCAGGCTTCAATTAGTTAATAGCCGTATTATATGGGTGTAATTGTACTTTGGGTAACTATATCATGATTGCTGTATTATTGTTTGAGAAAAACTTGTGTTTGAAGATGAAACCAAGTTGATAAATACTATAGTATTGTTAGTTATCCATAGAGCATAGTGTCTGTTCCAGCTGAAGGTATGAGACAGATTGACCCAACATCCACCCAAAAGTCCAGGTTTTCCCATCAAATACACACATTTTTTTACTTGAAGCCCCAAAACTGGGATGTTTCCTGTTTTTCTCAGACAGCCGGAGCCACATTTTGATTAAGACTAATCCCTAATACACTATTTTTGAATTGATTAAAACATCATTGTCTGTGGTGCTAAAGTGGCCCACCTTACCCAACAGACATCCTTTCTAACCAACACCTGCATACAAAGAAAAGACTGGCTGACCTTAAATGCCAGCTCTTATCAGTTACCAATCCAATACACATCCATTTCCTGTAGCTTTGATAAGGAGGTGGGAGGGGCTTATCAGCTAACTGGGGTCACATGACCATAACATTGACGCATGCAGTCTCTCCTGTCTGTCTGTTCATACCTGTCAAATCAAGCTTTTTCACAAATTATGAACTTAGGGGTGGAGTAGAGCTATGGTTTTTTTTTCATAAGGAGGGTAAGACCCGGTTCATTAACATAATACATAAATCTCAAAACAGGCTTCCCTGAGGACGAAACGTTTACGGCCACCTTAAATGTGTTTAACATTAGAATTTTTATGTCTTCCCAGAATATCTTAAAAAATTCATAACTGTATCCGTCTGGTCCTGGAGCCTTATTATTTTTCATTTTAAAAAGTACCCTTTTAATTTCTAATAGATTTATGTCTTCCTCTAATTTTTCTCTTATTGTGTCATTTAGCCTCCTTATGTACTGGGTTACCCAGTTCAATGGTGACTGATCTAGATTAGTAGTATTTCCTTTCGAATAAAGCTTTTGATAGAAGTCTTTTTGGGCTTTTAGTATTCCTTCTTTATTTTTTACTAGATCTTTTAAGTCATGGATCTCTAACATAGTTTTATTTATATAGTTTGCTTTTTCCAGAGACAAAAAATATGAACTTGGTTTTTCCCCCTCATTTACTTTAAGTGATCTTGCACTTATCTGAGCTCCTTTGATTCTATCTTCTCTTATTGCTGCTAGTTCTATATTTAGTACTTCTAATTGTTCTACATTTAGTTGCATATTTTCTTCAAGTCTAGTAGCTGTGGGTGTTACCCATACTGCTCACACCTAGTTTAAGCCCTTGTTTCTGGTGTTCCTGACACGTTACACCATTTGCATCCATATTACACTCCTCTTCATCTCCCTCCCATTAATAATCAAAGTAGAATTAGCGTTGTTAGAGAGTATACTGGGCACTAGCTTTGTTATTAATTGTTAACCTCAATGTAACATGGCCCTCAGTAGCTGTGGGTTTTACCCATACTGCTCACACCTAGTTTAACCCCTTGTTTTTGGTGTTCCTGACACGTTACACCATTTGCATTCAATGTCCTGTCACCAGACAACCTATATCACCCCATACTCTAGTTAACAAAGGTCTCATTAGTTACCATTTTGGTATGCCTGTGCACGGTAGTGTGATATACATTATAATTCAATCAAACGAAAATTTTGAGTTGTTTATTTCACATTAGTAAGATAGCCCACGTGTATGTGTAATTAGTGCTGCCATCTATTGTTGTCACTTACCCAACTGTTTTATGCAGCAGCAAGCTAAATCGTGTACGACCATTAAGCCCCTTTCACACTTATACTCCAGTTATTTATTGCTAGTGGCTTATTTGTTTGCCTCTGATGCGCACAATGCGGACAGTTCCTGCTGAATCCCTCCTCTCATATGTATTTTTTGACCACTCCACATTTCTTTGCTGCGATATGTTTCAATATTATAGAAAAAAAAACTATTTTGAGTGCATGTGACCAAATAAGATTTATGTCTGGCCTTGCATTTATAGTTCCAATAATTATCACTTAGTCTTTAACCTACAGTTTGCTTTTGATAATTTTTTAGAAATGTTCTGATCGCAAGTGTATACTTATAATAGCCAGGTCAATGTTTGGTCTCACAAGCATGAATGTGGAAAAATATATAGTATCTATATAGTAAGTAAATGCCTTGTATCAGAGTTAAAGTTTCTCAAACTATACCGTTAACATTACCGTTAAAATACTGTATCATTTCATGAGTACCGATACTGATACCATACAGTTTCATCGTTATTGGTGTCCAACCCTATGTCAGATACGACTCTCTGATGTACCAACTGAAGTGCTTTCTTCTATCTCTGTTTACAGGGATTCTCTTCCATGATGGAGTGTCTAGAGCCAAGCTATATCCACGCCACAGGAGCGCGCCCTCTGGTGCCAAAGACTCTAACTCAATGTCTTAGAGAACGCGCCGAGGAGTTACCGGATGACGAGGCCTTTGTGTTCCTGTGCCCTGGACAGGAGCAGAGAGTTGTCACATATGGGCAGCTCTACGACTCTGTGAGGAGATTCGCCACTTCCATTATAAAGCTCGGTCTCCAGTGCGGGGAGCGAGTTGGAGTTCTTCTGCCAAATGTCTACGAGTTCCCTATTGTGGAGTTTGGCCTGATGCAGGCTGGGGTGGTCCCTGTGCTAATTGGTCTAAAGACGAGAAGTGAGGCAGATATCTTTAACCTCCTCCATCGCATGCAGTGCAAGGGCCTGGTCCTCTTTGTAGATGATTCCAGGACATATCAGGACATCTTGGAATCATCTCTCAAGTGTCTTAAACAACCAAGAGCCTCCCAGCCTCAGCCTACTGACCAAGTGGTACCATTGCTGAATACACTCATTGTGGTCTCCACACAAGATATCGAAGGAACAGTTAACTTCAAGACCCTTATGCAATCAGAGATTGAAAATGACGTCATTCAGGAGAGAGAAAAGATGTTCGACTTCGAATCGGATGCAGTAGTTCTTTTGACGTCAGGGTCCACTGGATTGCCAAAGGGAGTTCCAGCATCGCATCTGTACTGTGGTGAGTAGTGCATAATTAGTGAGTTCCTGCTTCGTCCCATACAGCGTACAGTTAGTCATTACGTTGTTCATCTGAGATTTAAAAGGTGCATAAATAGGTCGAGATACTACCCATGTACTTTAAATTTGTAATATGGAAACTTTGGTTTACTGTATATTGATCAGTAATTTGTATATGTCGTGTAAGAATGAAGACGTTCATACTTATCGACGAGCGAACATCTACTACCATATATATTCTAGCTTTCCGGTAATAATTTAATAATTATTCAACCTAAATTTTAAAGAACATGCCTACATTCATTCATTCTAGAATCTTAAAATTATGAGGAGTCTGTATCTGCAAACATCACATATTTTAAAGTTTAGTAATCAATTTACCCTCTATGGAAAGCCGTTCTTGTAGAAAAGCACTATTAAGCATGCATGCTAAATGAATTATGATGCATGCTAAACGAATAGGCTGTTTAGCATGCATGCTAAATGAATTATACTGCATGTAAATTCATTTAGCATGCTTCATAATTCATTTAGCATGCATGCTAAAGAGTGCTTTTCTGCAAGAACGGCTTTCCATAACCCTCACATGCCCTATATTGACACAGATAATTCATATAATCTTTTTCGATGGTTTTATCCAAAACCAAAGAAAATCGGTTACTTTTGGCAAGGAAATCAGTGTTTCAAATAAAGGGGGATTCAGCAAAATCTTTGAATCTACTCTAAATCCAGAACTGCTACCTTCTACCACTCATTACAACCAGATAGGATCTATCCAATCTCGAATAAGAATGAAAATGTGGAGATAATCGAACTTTCTAATTGCAAATATTGAGAGTCAAATATTGAACTTCTTTCAAGTTTTGTTTTCTATTCCAGTAAATGGGAGCCAGGACTTTCTTCCCTTTAGCAGTAGAGAGGTGACACTCACAGAACGTCCACTGGTCCATATTGCTCCTCAATTTATTATGATCTTCCCTGTCATCACCATGGGCTGGAAACTAGGTCTGTATGCATTGCAAGAACAAAGGAAGCCAAAATGTGTGCCTAGCAATGTATATGCATCGATGCATACATACATACATACATATTAACATACATACATACTTACATTCATACATGAATGAATGAATGCTTGCTTAAAGGCACATTAGTACACAGGCCATTTAGTGCCATAACATCTATGTAAAAAATGGTCCTTTGTTATCGTTTAAATCAACAACAAAGCAGTAAATAAATAAAATGCTCCAAAAAATGAACAGTTTCTACGTATAAGTTAACCACGCAAGGTTCTTTCAAAAGAAACTTTAATTTTTTCAAATGTTCCATGATCTGTAAAACAGACCAATCTCATGTAAATAAGATAAAATGTTGTCGGGAGGAACTTTCTCAAAAAGTTCTTTAAAGCTGTTTACATTAAAATGTTTATCTCTGGATTCAATGAAATAAACACAATCAAATAAAATATGTTTGACAGTCAAATTGGGGAGGATCTTCCTTTTTCAAAAGGAAGGAGTGAGTCAGGTGAATATAAAGCCAATCTTTATTCTTACTAAAACACTTAACTCACGCCTACTACTACAACTACTACTACTACTACTTCTAATGGGATCATCATCATCAAAATAACAATAATGATAATAGTTATAATAATAATAATAATAATAATAAAAATAACAATAATATATATATATATATATATTTATATGTATGTATATATATATATATAAATATATATATATATATATATATATATATATATATATATATATATATATATGTATATATATATATATGTATATATATATATATATGTATATATATATATATATGTATATATATATATATATATATATATGTATATATATATATATATATATATATATATATATATATATATATATATATATATATATATATCCTCTGACTTGCAGGTATCATGCCCCCAATGGCTGAAGAGGGTGGTGATGCCTTGGCGGAGTTGCTGCTAGGAACTCTCCTCAAGTTGGAATGCACAGTTGCCCTAATCTATCCCTACCAGTTACACGACATATGCCAATATGCACAAAAGCATGATGTCAACTTTGGAAAGCTGCATTGCACAATGTGGGGAGGCTCTATGATGACCGAAACTGCTTGGAAAAGATGTCTTGATATATTCCCTGATCTAATTTGCATATATGGCAGTACCGAATGTTTAATTGCCCGCCAAGCAAGAGGTGAAAACAGCTATGCAGAAAAGCTGGGCAATACAGGTTATCCGACTGCTCCCAATGAAGTCAAAATTGCTGACGAGAAAGGCAATGCAGTGCCAATTGGGCAGATTGGTGAAATATGCCTAAGAAATTATCGTACCACAGAGCTGAGGTATATAGGACAAGATGTCAGGTCCAGCATGTTTGAAGGGGGTTGGTATCGTATGGGAGATTATGGTAAGTTAGATGAGAAGGGTAGGATGGTGGTGATTGGTAGATGTCATGATTCCATAGCACGAGCCTCAGTTAAAATTTACCCCAGTGCAATAGAGAGAGTTATCGCTGACCATGAAAAGGTGTCCTTAGTCAAAGTGGTAGGTCTGCCAGATGACAGACTCGGTGAGCGTGTGTGTGCATGCGTGGTGGCAAAAATAGGATCAGATCTTACCACAAATGAATTAGAAATGTTTTGTAATGAAGCATTCTTTACCAAGGGTAGCTCTGTTGGGCTTGGTATTAAACCTGACTTTATTGTTATCCTAAAAAGTATGCCATTTATACCTGGTTCAATTGGGAAATATGATGTTCAAAAGATCAAACAGTTAGCCATGGCTGCTATTGGCTGCTAAAATTTTGGAGATGTTGTGCTCTGATTTTCTAAATATTGACATCAGCAGTCATTGAATATATATATATATATATATATATATATATATATATATATATATATATATATATATATATATATATATATATATATATATATATATATTTAGCGAATATTCATGCTTAACATCACTTATGAAGCGAATGTGTTCTGCAAATAATTGCTTTCGTGTCAGTATAGAAAGGGAAGATTTATAAGTGACATTTATATTTTAATATCGGTAGTTAATTTGATCAACGTATTATATTGCACGTCATACCACACTATCTTTGAAATACTTACACTCACAACTGTACCTTCTTGCATAGACTTTATGACATCACATTTACGCTTGCTATGTAATGTACATATACAAATATTTTATGAAATGTAACATTGTGCCATTATAATATGATCACCTTAAATATTGTATACAAGTCCATTGCTATTTCAAACCATTTTACATGTAGATATACATATCTTCAAAAGATGGCTGCGTTTTGTAATAAATGATTTAACATGTACAATAACCAAATAGGTTAGGACTTTGTTTAGGAGATTTAGTTTACAGCCAACAGTTTTAAAAGGGTGTGCAGGATGTAACTGAATGGCAATTCCCATTAATACCATGGTTTCACTAGTATAAATCGCTCAACAATTGTTGGATATTATTGTACCTTCTAATGATCAGTTCAAATAAAATCAACATTTACTAAATTATGTGACGTTTGTAATTTGCACATACTTGATAGCCACTATAAAGACATACTCACATATTCTGTAAAAATTGAGATCCCTTTATATGTTTGCTATAGAACAGCATAAACATCTCTCTCTCTGTCTCTCTCTCTCTCTCTCTCTCTCTCTCAAAGAGTATTATAAGCTGATATATTTTGGAAAAATCCTCTGGAAGACAATTTCTGGGGTTTTCTGAATTGGACCATATAGGTTGAGGATAGTGAGCTTAGGAAGACTTTTCAGATTAAACTATGACTGGCATAATGGTAATACACCCAGGTTGTCAACACACTGCAAGAAGAAGAAACCTGTGTATTGAAGCCATTCTGGACATATTAGTTGAGGTATCTTTGAATATGTTTCCCTTATCATTCATTTTCCAAAGTATTACAGGGTTTTTGAATACTAGTATACTTCATTTCTTGTATTTAAACCCTTTACTTATCCAGTATATTTAATGTATTTTCGTTATGTACTTTTTGACAACCTTGACACTTGATAATTCGACATTTGATTTACTATCTAGCTTATGTCCTAAATCCCACACCCTCTATTTACTAAATTGGAATTAAGGGGTCTAGGAATGTCACTTACCCATGTTTAGGGCTTCCTGCAGATACAAGGAGGTTACAACCCAATTAGCTGGCCTATTTATCTGCACACCTACCCACTGATTAGCAATCAGTGTAATCCCCGCTATAGCTAGGTGTGATTTCACAGGGATTTTAACCTTAAATTTTTGCAGTTAACTATGATTATCCAAGTGTGACTTTTACCTATTGTTTGTAAATACAATTTAAACTTGCATCTTATATGGTGTTCATTACTGACACCAGGTGGCAATGGTTCTACTGTACTAGGGAGTGCACACAGGGTATCCCGACTGGCTATGTTAAAGAAATCCTGATTGGATATGATGAGGGGCTACCTGTCAGGTACACGCTGGTTGGATAATGAGGGACTACCCTCTGAGTATCTTTTTTTTTATTAAGGTGGGTCCTTGCCTTTTAATACCTGATACATGCCCTCAAATCTAATCAATATTGCATCGGCCTACTGAATTTTGGCAGAAAATAGGCGTCTGAGCCCAAGCTGAAGGCTGAGGCACTCAATGCCCAGTTCAAATAAATCTTTACCAGCGAAACTCAGTTCAACATCAGTCCACCTCAACAACACTCATCTACTATGCCTGTCATTGTTGTCACAGAAACAGGAGTGAGAAAACATCACAACCAAAGCAAATTTCATGTTTGGATTCCTTTGCTGAAATCTTAACGTCTGAAATTCAAAGGTCAAGCAGCAAGCCTACTTCTCACTGGCCAGGCCAATACTTGAACATGGCTCCACAGTGTGGAATCCATACAACACACACACACACATATGTATATATATATATATATATATATATATATATATATATATATATATATATATATATATATATATATATATATATATATATATATATATATATATATATATATATATATATATATATATATATACATACTAGTATATACATACATATGTATATGTGTGTGTGTGTGTGTGTGTGTATTATACATTAGAAAAGTAACCATCCTGCAGACAAAATAGAGAATAGACTTGACATTTAACCCACGATTTTATTCTCTGACATATAAATAAATAAAGTCATTTTAAGAAAATAGACAAATGTCAAACACATTACAAATGTACAGCAGTCTCGGCTTCAGGATTTAAAGTGCTGTTGGTTATAGGAGGGAGAGGTTTTAAGCTAGTACAGAAACTTCAGATCACTAAAACAAAGCCAAGTCATTACGAAAAGGAAACATTAAATCTGACGACAAATCTTCCACTTCTATTTCCTAAAACTTATAAGTACAAAGTTGCCGCCTTTAGAGATTCGGCATACCTGAAAAACCGAGAAAATGTCGCGGGACCTGATGATAGATATTTGACTTGTGTACAGATTCAGTCTATGAAAATCAGGTCAATAGTATAGCCTAGGTCACAGGTCAATAAAATACAGGTGTCAGGTTTTGGAACATGGTGATGTCTAATGCTTTCCCATTTCCCTGCTGTCCAAGTATTGAATAATTGTGTTATGTGGTGAAAATGAGTAATTGAAGGGGCTTCCTCTTCAAGGGAGGGATTAAACACACACATGCATAAACACACACACCAACACTGCTGGGTGTTTGGCCTCCGCCCCCCCCCCCCCCCACCCCCTCCATAAGTGTGTTCCTCCCCCCCCCCCCCCGTCCCCTTTTTTCTAGAATAACTTTGAGTACAATCCGTCAGTTTATAAAATGACTTTCAAGGTCATCCACTCTTAAAATGCTAAGTTATACATTTCAAGCACGCCTTGGTCATTGTAACGAGATGAAAGTACAGTCCTGACTTTGTCAGACGTGACAAGGTAAGTAGTAAACATAATATATCCTTCGAGTAATGTAGGTTTCTTATGCTTCGATTGTTAGCACAGTTGTCGCAATGGTAGAGGGCAGAGAGATGTCACAACAAATGTAATATCAAGTAGGTCAGACGTAGCTCAGTACCGAAACCCTAGCACCATTTATACTGATTTCTGATATTGTATATGGGGTAGTACATGTGCAATACATAACATCCACATTACGACATCGTTGCATATAGTATAAGGTTCAATCTTATAGAACTAGGTTAGACGTTGATGACGGCTGCTCTGTATCAATAAGGATCGTGGTAGGTGCTCGCTTTTATCACATAAAATCAAAATATGTATAACTTAGAGCAAATATTGGCTTTACAATTTTACAATCATATACAGTGCCGACATTAATTCCTGCACCAAATGCGTGGGCAACCCGGGCATAATACATAGCAGCAAGCCCGATTGCCACCCAGTTTCACGGGCGTAGATGCATGGATGACCTCACAACTTTTATTCGCATGTTACGTGTATCATTGATGTGCTAGGCTTATTTTTGAGATGCTATCCATGGGTGTTCGTACGCCCAGGCATTGGCAGACGTCAGATCCACTGGTGCAGGAATTAAATGCCTGTACTCTAGTCTGTAAAATATATAAGAATTCGCTGTTCATTACATGTACCAGCCTCTAAGTGTTATATATTTTTACGTGATGGATTCTGTGCTTCTTGTTACTATCAGCATACATATGTTACAATAATAATTTCATCAATTTTGAAGTACACTCTAGATATGCCAAATCGATATGATTACTTTATTCAGGACAGAACTTGATACAGACGATGTGTGGATCTGTCTATGTATACCCTCCATCTTAAATATCCCTTGGTCCTCTTTGGATCTGATGGCTCTGCTCTTACTCTCTCTCTCTCTCTCTCTTTCTACTTTCACCAAGAATACTTGTTTGTTTGTTTGTTTGTTTGTTTGTTTTGGATCCGTAACCGCATTTTGCATTGTCATTGTTCTTTCTACAATGACAAAAGACTTCTTTATGGTAATAGTTTATGTCACAAAATGACATGTGTACGTCTATGTGCCTTTAAACACTCATTCGTTTTACTTATACAGACGAGTTCGCGGAAAGATGGCAGAGGCAAGCACGAAGATGATAAGTTATCATCATACCCCAGGACAGCGCCCTCTGGAGGCAAAAACACTCGTTCAAGCCCTGCGAGAGAGTGCCACCAAGAGGGCGGTCAATGAGGCACTCGTGTTCTTGTCGCCAGGGAAACCAAGGCGGGCTGTCACATACGGGCAATGGTACGACACGTCTATGAGGCTGGCCTCATCCTTCATACACATGGGACTGAAGACGGGTGACCGTGTGGCTCTTCTCTTGCCAAACTGCTATGAATTCCCCATGGTTGAGTTTGGTCTCCTTCAAGCCGGCGTCGTTCCAGTTTTGTTAGGCCTTACATCCAGGAGCGAGTCAGATTTCTACGCGTTATTAGACCGCTTCCAGTGCAAAGCCTTGGTTTTATATGTGGATGATTCCAGGCAAAAACAGGAGATCCTGAAATCAGCTTTGAAATGCATTCATCGCACAGGATCTTCTGAGACTGATGAAACGAGTCCGGTTCTACATAAAATTATTGTTGTCTCCAACAAAGATTATGAAGGCACAGAAAACTTCAGTGATCTGGTCAAAACAGAAATTAATAAAGACAATCTACAAGAGAGGGAGAAGGAGTCCGACTTTGAATCAGATGCACTAATCTTCCTAACCTCTGGTTCCACCGGGTTACCAAAAGGTGTACCGTTCTCCCATATGTATTGTGGTAGGTATATGTCCGAGAAATTCAGAGACGGTTTTGCTATACTAAACCTTATGCTGCTTGTGACTAATTTGGTAATTATAAAATGATGCAAAAAACTTGAAAATGACTAAAAGCATGGTATATGGGTACTCATCTGAGAGTGCTCAGCAAGAGCTATCCAAAGAATACCAAACATGACAGAGTTAAGATGTTCTTCAAGAAAATGTTCATCCTTGCTATTTGCGTAAAGTAGCCCCAGCATTGGAAGGGTTGACATAATGCCAACCCTGTAGATGGTTGTCACTACAACCGAGCTGTGGTCGAATCATATATCATTTGTGTCATTTCAATCATTAGATATATAAATGAAAAGTAATTGACGTTACCTTAATGAATTGATAAAATCATGAGACTCCATTTCACCACATATATAATGATTATCATTCATGATATTGGTTGACGTATTTACCAAAGGCAACCATTACATCGTTTAGCACTAATATAAACCAACTGCATTTTGACGAAGTTTATTGTTTATGTCGATAAAATGTCTTTGTATGGTCCATTAACTTACATGCCTAATAAGGTAACACAGGTCACATGCACATGGACTAGTAGGACATATTAGACAATTTCAGAACATGGAATATCAATTCCATACATTGCGTGCTATTCAATTTAATTGCTTTTAAAATTGCTGAGAACTACAGTGAAGACATTTAATTCCTGTACCAATCGACCTGTCGTCTGGCAGCGACTAGTTGTACAAACGCCCGTGGGGAACATGTCGAAAAAATAAGCCTGGCATATTAATGACCCACATAGCTGCGTATAAAAGCTTTGACGTCAGTGCCTGGCGGTCGCATCCACGCCTAAGAAACTGGGCGGCAATCGGGGACGTGGTTGTGTATGATGTCCGGTATGCCCGCGCATTTAGTGCATAATTAAAAGCCGGTACTGAAGTCATGTGAGCAATTACAATGCAAACACATCTGTGTTTTTCAGTCAGCGGGAGGCGACCATCGTTAAATGCTCGGGTTGCCCGCACATTTAGTGCATGAATTAAAACCCGGTACTGTGTTCGTTACAAGAGCAGTTAAAATGCAAGCATATCTGTCTTTCAGTGAATATTTGCCAGGACTACTTCCCATCCCCTGGTCAGCGGGAGGTGACCATCACTGACCGTCCATTAGTCCACAATGCACCTCATCTCTTCATGATGTTCCCCGTCATAACCATGGGCTGGAAAATGGGTTAGTATCATCACACATGAAAGGCGCTCACTGCAATACTAGCATATATGCATACTTCAAATACAACACGACATGGGTCATGAAGTGGATTGGTCAAAATAACGTCATCAATATTACAAATCCATGTATGTGTATATGTATGCATGCATGTATGAATGTCTGATGGATGTGTGTACGTATGTTAGTATTTATGTTGGTATATATTGAAATTCATCTCTATGAAAGAGCATGGCTAAAGCTTCTCTGGAAGTGAAAATTTAAAAAAATGGAAAGGCGTTTGTTATGTCCAAAGAGGAATTTCAGCAGCTAAAAACTTATTGTATAATTAAATTCAATCCTTCAAAAGATTATCTAATAACAATACCAAATGTTAGAAAAACTTAATTTGCCACCAAAATAGAATACTTACACCTCTCTCTCTCTTTATAAATATATATATATATATATATATATATATATATATATATATATATATATATATATATATATATATATATATATATATATATATATATATATATATATATATTGGTTAGATACTGTACTTTGAACTAAATTAATTGAATCTAGAAATGTGCTGCTTTTCCAGGAATCATGCCCCCTATGGCTGCTGATGGTGGGCACGCTACAGTTGAATTTCTACTAAGGGCACTACAGGAGGAAGAATGCACCTTTGCCTTGTTCGTTCCCTATCAGCTCCATGATGTGTGCCGCTATGCCGAGACCCATGCTGTAGACTTTGGCAAGATTCGACTCACTCTGTGGGGAGGCTCCATGATGACGGATACGGAGTGGAGGAAAAGACTGGACCTGTTTCCTAACTTAATAAGCCTCTACGGTAGTACAGAAGTAATAATTGCTCTCCAACGAATGGGTCCAAACAGCTATGAGGAAAGGATAGGAAATACTGGGTATGCCCTTCCCAACACTGAGGTCAAGATTGCTGATCAAAATGGTAACGCAATGCCGATTGGTCAAATTGGGGAAATATGCATAAGAAGCTATCGCACCGCACAGTTGAGATATATAGGTCAAGAAATTAGGTCAAGCATGTTTGAAGGCGGGTGGTTCCGCATGGGTGACCTTGGTAGGATGGATGGGAAGGGAAGGTTGACAGTTCTTGGGAGGTGCAAACACTCAATTAAACGTGCCACAATTATGATCTACCCAGCCTCTGTAGAACGATTAATCAGTCCTCACAAGATGGTTGAGAGTGTTGTTGTTGTGGGATTGCCAGATGAGCGGCTGGGAGAGCGAGTGTGTGCTTGTGTTGTTGCAAAAGATGGTTCAGGCCTCACTGAGAGAGAACTAGAGAGATATTCAGATGAAGTATTTCTCACTGAAGGCAGTTCTGATCAGCTTGGTATCAGACCTGACTCGTTTGTTATATTACAAAGTCTGCCCTTGATTCCTGGTTCAATAGGGAAGCATAATCTTGACAGGATCAAAGAGATTGCGTCCCATGCCCTCAGGCAAAAGTGAATTTATCACATACCTTCCAATGCTAAGGCCAATCAAGTCCAAATCACAAGAATTGAAAGATTTTTTTAACCATCTTAAGCCTGTCATGTTGGTATTCATTGGATAGCTTTCACTGAGTACTCTCAGATGAGAACCCATCTGACAGGGTTTCAGGTATTTTTCAGATTCTTTGCATCATTATACTTTGACCAAATTAGCCACCAGCAGCATAAGGGTTGGGAAAAGGCCAAACACTCCTCTGCTAGTGTTCAAGTCTATGAGAGGTTCTCCGTTATTAGCCCTCTTATTCTGCTCGGTTAAGGCCTAAACAGACAAGGGCGGTCTGATTATGTATACAAAGGTGTAAGATTTATCGTGAAAAAAAAACTCAAAATGACAATATATTCCCAAAGTAGGTCCATACGCCATTTGGATCCCTTGAACACGTCTGTGTACGTTGCCACTGACTGCCAGGTGTCTCTCACCACTGTCCGGGTTTGAATCCTGTTTGGGGCACGTGAGAAAAAAGGTTCTCATTGTAAAAATATGTAATGATTCTGAGTGAACCAAAATGAAAATAGAAAAGATGTTTTACAGAGAATTAAATAAAATGCCTGTAAGTGGCTGTATAATTTCAATGCTAGCAAAAGTGCCGTGCTTGTCTTTGGAGGGACTGTCAGAGGTAAAAGAAGAAAAAATCGAAAATTTAGATAATTCAAATTAAGGTTTTTTAGCCTTATTTGCGGTTTAAGTATTTTTGTAATCATTTCGAAAGTATTCAGTGAGGTAGAACTATTTGTTAAAGGGCTGAAAGTCTGGCCCGAAAAGAGTAGGAAAATGTAATATGGGAATAGGTTTGGTCTTTTTTCGTAGAGGTAAGGTTTAGAAAAAGAATGCTTATCGTGATAGTTTAGACATATCTAAACTTATAAATCTTAAACCAACATATATTGTTTGGTGCATCTTACTCGACTTAAATGCAATATCTATACCCATGTGTTAAAATCTAGTAAAGTTGATAAGTCATCCAAATAAACTAAAAACTGACAACCCTTGATTGGAGCAAAGTTGGAGTGAATGAGTTGCAAATGTTGTGATTATGATAGTCTGGATTCCTTGCATCATATGGCCACGCAGTGTAGTGACACTGAGGACGAAAGCAATACATTGTGCAATGAATTACACTCCACGAAGGATGGTACTTTAATACTGGATTAACATTGTGGTGTGTTTCAAATCACGCTCGGGAGTTTAGACCAAAGTTTGTGATTAAAGCGAATTATGATCATTTGGAAAATATATGTGGAAGATGGGTTAAGACTGTATATAATAGGAGGTAATTAAAAGAGGGCATATGCTAATCCTCTGTGTAACATTGTAAAACGTATCTGGCTGGTAATGGCAATGCCATATAAGTTTTCAATTACTAACAAGTTCATGCGCTTTGATTATCATATCCTTGGTGCTTACTAGTATTTTGTATATCATCGTTTATTCTTTATCTTTCTTTTTCTTATATATCTGTATTTCTTTGTTTTATTAAATGCAATGAAATCTATTTTGTATTTATGGAAATATACAGTCAATAAACATTCATTCGTTCATTCGGACAGGTGTGATTGTAAATAGGACAGTTTGTGATTTCTTGCTTTTAGCGTGAAAGACAAATTACTGTATTTAAAGGCAGGGTAGGCCAGGTTAATAGTCACAAGCCAGAGTTCTTGCAAACGGCTCCTGAGCTACAGTGGCGACATTTGCTTCCTACACTAAATGCCTGGAAATAATGCACAACCGCACACCCGATTGCCACGCAGTTTTCTGGGCATGGATGACCTCACAACTGAACGTAGCTTTAACTTATTCATTTGACATGTTATCCATGGGTGTTTACAACTAGACACTGGCAGATGTTCGGTCGACTGGTGCAGGAATTAAATATCTATACTGTATCTTGCATCTAAAGATGATAATTAACAGTCATAAAAATATTAGATAGTCATTTTAATGTGTTACTTGGTACTAAATTCCCTTTCATTGAATCCAAGGATCATCAGTGACACTCAGCTATCCTGTACAATGCATGATTTTCTACAGGGGTTTATAGCTCATTCCTGAATTGTTGATTGTTTGAAATAAAAATATTTGTGAGCTATATAGTTTCTCTTGATTTCGTTATTATATAGGGACAGAGCCCATACCTGGCAACTTTGATTGACAACACAATAAATGAGGAGATGATTGTTTGAAATAAGAATAAGTATGAACTATATAGTTTCTCTTGATTTTGTTCCCGGGAGGGGGGGGGGGGCACTCAGGGACAGAGGGGGGCCGCACCTTAATTACGTATTTCGCGGAAGAAGGGGTCTTTTTTTAAGACCTCCGCATGTCCACGATTTTGTAAAAGAAGGGTACTTTTTTGTACCAAGGTACGAAGTATGGGGGTCAAAATTCCCTTACAATCCACGAAATATACGCGACTCTGACGCCGAGTGACTCCCGAAGTGACTGGCTTTCCGAGTCTGCTGCGACCACTTGCTGCCGCTAAAGACGCAGAGGATTATAAAATCTTAAGTTAAAATACGGGTGTTTATTTAGTGGAAAAAATCAGCGTTTTATCAAAGTAAGGGTGCTTTTTTGGCCAGAAATCAGTGCTTTAGGGGTATATTTAAATTTTGATAACGAACGTATGCGCCCCCCTAAATGCCCAAGTGCCCCCCCCCCCCCTCCCCCCGGGATTTTGTTATTATATAGGGACAGAGCCCATACCTGACAACTTTGATTGACAACACAATAAATGAGGAGTTGATTGTTTGAAATAAGAATAAACGTGAGCTATATAGTTTCTCTGGATTTTGTTATTATATAGGGACAGAGCCCATACCTGGCAACTTTGATTGACAACACAATAAATGAGGAGCCCGAAAATCATAGCACCCAAGTTCTTATGTTTTTCGATTGGTGTTATCTGGCACATTCTAGGTGGCTACTAGAACATACAATTCTAGCCAAACCTCGAACTTCAAAAGCCTCACCAGTGTCCACCTTCTTGCAGTCAGAAGTGAAACCAAGCAAATGACAATTACATTCAATTAAACGATGTATATGGGGCTATTGAAATAATATGGGGAGTCCTAGACCCGGTTTGTGTCTCTATCAGGCCATCCTTTCTGTTTATTGATGTTTCTGTTATTGGCCTTTTTGGCCAATAACAGAAACATCAATAAACAGAAAGGATGGCCTGATAGAGACACAACCCGGGTCTAGGGTAGGACTGTCATTGACATCCATTTTTTTCGATTCGCTCATTGACATTTTATTTTTCGATTCCGATTATTTCGATTCAATTTTGAAGAACTGCACTAACAGAATATTTCCACATGTTCCACACAATTTTTGTGGCTAGGATCCTAAGATTATCACAATGCAAAGACAATGAAGGTTTTCTGAACACTTTTTGATTGAATACTTGAGTTTCTCTTCAAGATTCTTGTTAGCGTTGGCTAAATATGGCAAGAAATGGCGTAAAAGGCTGAAAAAATGTGTTTCGATTAATTGACATAACAATTGACATAACTTTTTTTTTCGATTAATTGGAATAATTATTTCGATCGATCGATACTTGTCATATAAATGATAGTCCTAGTCTAGGGGAGTCCTTTTAAAATTCTAAATCATTGTAAGCGTATCCGGTAGGCATAATAGTCCTTGTAGGTGGGGTCCAAAAAATCAAATAAAAATATTGTATACGTATCAAAATATGGTTTACCGGAATCCTGTAAATTCTGTAAAATTAGGCGCTCTGAAATTCGGAGCGTTACCCCTCCCTCATTCAAGATTTGTTTTCTTCTCTGGAAGAGACCCAAGTACATTTGTTATCGCTATCAAACTATAGATGGCAGCACAATTCTCCATCAAGCACAACTCTCGTGAGTCAAGCTTGAGGATTAACACGGAACTAAGTTTGTTGATTCAAAGTTATTTAACAACGTGTACCAAGTCTATGGCACATGTCCCTTAATATCAATCCGGCACTACCGTGACGCGAGAATGATTTACCGACTTTCGCGAATAATGAGTCAATTAATGAATGCTCCCCATCGCAGCCTCGTTTTGGACTTGAAGACAAAGTGAAACGAAAATGAAGATGGGCTGCAGGCTGCGCTGAGAGGTCGCGCTGATTTCCCCGTCATTTCAGGTAACAGGAGCCTACTTCTTGATATCCGAGCGAAAATTCGTATATATGTCATAGGGAAAGCCTAGAAATGTGTAGGTTGTTGCTGGTAAATCTCAGAAATAGTCGTAGTTTTGACCACG
This sequence comes from Maea johnstoni, assembly GCA_963942565.1. NCBI lineage: Eukaryota > Metazoa > Annelida > Polychaeta > Spionida > Magelonidae > Maea > Maea johnstoni. The sequence continues at coordinate 2,431,543 of OZ012700.1, read as the reverse complement.
TCAAGGACCGCTCGTTCAGTTTATCATTTCTTTCGACTTTTCTCTTGTACAAGCCCCTGCGGGAAGGCTGCTGGCAGTAAAATTGCAATTGGGGGATATAGCTATATTGATTAACATGACGAGAAAGCAAAGCTTCAAATGCTTGCGCAGCTCGATGATATTTCTGCATCCCCTTCCAAATTCCAAAAATGTATGCAGTAGATCTTTATGACAGCTTAGATGCAAGCTGGAGACTTCGTAACCAAACTGGTTCGTAACCAAACGTGTTCGTACCCAACAGCTTTCGTCACCTCGATTTCGTACCCAAAGGAAATTGATTGAATTGGGTAATGGCCAATAAATCACATACTTTATAATTGAAGTCAGGTATAGATAGGTGGAAAATAAGGATTTGTTGGGGAAAAATGCGTTCTTTACTTCTTGACAATCTTGTGTACGAAGTTAGCGGTCGATTTTCCATCTAGCTTTCGTTTCAATTGACAAGTAATATTGCAAGCATTGAAAGAAATGTTTAAATTTGCGAAGTATCCGATTTGATTTTAGATTATAAACGAACATTTCTAGTGCCCCTATATCTGCCTTAGATGAGCAACCACAATCTACACTGGTCCAAATGTCTGCCAAAACACGCTGGTCGTGAAACCGGAAGTAGCGCCATTTTGAAAGTATAGACCTTTTGAAAGTATAATTCAATGCGTAGTTGGCGTGCGGCATCAAGAATAAACAAGTTAACAACATATAAGGTAGGCAATTTCCTTTATAAGTATCTATAGCAGAGGAATGACAAGTCATATAGGTGGACAATAAGGATTTTGTGGGGGGGAAATTGTGTGCGAAGTTAGCGATCGATTTTCTAGTCTTTCCATCTAGCTTTCGTTTTAATTGATAATATCGGCGAATTTCGGCCACTGTGTCTGAGGGTTGATCGCTATTTTCGGAAAATTTCGGCCACCATCAGCCAACGAAAATCGTAATTAATGAAAAGTGTCTGATATTTGCGAGACTTTGGTAGATGTTCTTATTATGCAATGGTTACGAAATTTCTTGGGTGCGAAGCTACTTGGGTACAAACCAGTTTGGTTACGAACGAGTTTGGTTACGAAGTCTCCTGATTTCGCTTAGATGACAGACCTAAAGCATTTTAGAACATCATGTCTATTTTAAGCCACCTTTTTTATTGCAAACCCTATATTCACAGCATTTCCAAAAGATGTATGCAGTAGTTTAAAATGGATAAAGCACTGTGAGACTGTATAAATAATACTTAGCCACCTTTTTATTTTAAATACTATATTCACTCTGTTTTCTTTCTTTCCAGTCGTAGAATCAAATAACTGGTACTAAAGAATCTGAGGTTGAGGTGAACCTTTCTTCTGATATACCCAAAGGATTGCAGCTATCCTAAATGTGTTTTCCAAGAGCAACAAAAGCCAAATGAGTCCAGTATGTTGAAAACACCATATTGCTGCTAACCACCAATCTCATCTCATACACACAACTCCCATATATCGCTAGGAATAAGAACTTCAAAGAAGCACAGACCATGGAAGAAGCATTCCGGTGTGAGATATGTGATAAAGCATTCTCCAAGTCTTCAAATCTGATACAGCATAAGATAATTCACACAGGAGAAAGACCATTCAAATGTGAGGTATGTTATAAAGCATTTTCCCGGTCTTCAGATCTGAAAAAACATAAAAGAATTCACACAGGAGAAAGACCATTTAGTTGTGAGGTGTGTTCTAAAGCATTTTCCAGGTCTTCACAACTGGTAGAACATAAACTAGTTCACACTGGAGAAAGACCATTCAAGTGTGAGGTATGTGATAAAACATTCTCAAGATCTTCACATCTGACTTCTCATGAGAGAATTCACACAGAAGAAAGACCATTCCAGTGTGATACATGTGCTAAATCATTCTTCAGGTCTTCAGATCTGATACAACATAAAAGAATCCACACAGGAGAAAAACCATTCCATTGTGAGATATGTGAGAAAACATTCTCCAGGTCTTCACATCTGACAGAGCATAAAAGAATTCACACAGGAGAAAGATCATTCAAGTGCGATCTATGTGATAAAGCATTTTTGTGGTCTTCACAACTGGTACAGCATAAGAGAATTCACACTGGAGAAAGACCATTCAAGTGTGAGATATGTGATAAAACATTCTCAAGATCTTCACATCTGATATCTCATAAGAGAATTCACACAGACGGAAAACCATTCCAGTGTGAGATATGTGATAAAGCATTCTCCAGGTCTTCAGAATTGACAGAGCATAAAATAACTCACATAGGAGAAAGACCATTCAAGTGTGAGATATGTGATAAAGCATTTTCCCAGTCTTCACAACTGGTACAGCATAAAAGAATTCACACAGGAGAATGGCCATTCCATTGTGAGATATGTGATAAATCATTCTCCACATCTTCGCACCTGATATCACATAGGATAATTCACACAGGAGAAAGACCAAATCTTTCTAAGGTATGTGATACATCCTCAAGTCTGATGCGACCAGAACTAGTTCACACAGGAGAAAGACCAAATCTTTCTAAGGTATGTGATACATCCTCAAGTCTGATGCGACCAGAACTAGTTCACACAGGAGAAAGACCAAATCTTTCTAAGGTATGTGATACATCCTCAAGTCTGATGCGACCTAAACTAGTTCACACAGGAGAAAGACCATTTCAGTGTGAGATATGTGATAAAGCATTCTCCCAGTCTTCACAACTGATAACACATAAGAGAATTCACACAGGAGAAACGCCATTTCATTGTGAGACATGTGATAAAACATTTTCCGAGTTGGCATATCTGATATTACATAATGAAGAAATTCACACAGGAGAAAGAACGTTCAGATGTGTGGTATGTGGTCAGACATTTACCACAACCTTGTGCCTACAACAGCATATGAAGTCACACTCAGAGCAGACCCCTCACACTAAAGGTCCAAAGTCAGTGGAACCACAGCAGTGGGTTGTTGTGGAAGGACAGTGTGTTCCTATAAAACAAGAAAAGAATGATAATACTGAAAGTCAGGTAATTAAAGAAGAAAACCATGAATTTTAAGTTTAAGGCAATTACAGCTTTAGTGTTTGCTATGTCTAGGACTAAAATAATTCAGTTTCTGGCCACCTGTCACCAGTGAAGTATCTGTTCCCTACCTCATTATTATGTACTGTCCTTTATTATTCAATGACACAAAATTGCTCAATGGAGCTTTTCAAACAATCCCTAGACAAACTTTGTACACACAAAAAAGGTTGACTACTGTTAATCTGAAAATAGTGGCTATGACACTTTGACCCCCTTTGATATTATGACCTACCTTTTAGTGTTACCCCAAACAAGGATTCATTAAATAATATGATATTTCTTGATATTAGGGAAACAATCTAATAGCATAATTGCACTCCCTGTAACCTGGTGGCTTTTGTCACTAGTAATATTTTGACTCAGGGCTCGACATTAACAGTGATCCGCTGGCCCCATGCCAGTAAAAAATACCCCAAAACGGCTTTGTGCCGCTAAAAGCAGATCTGTACTGGCCCTTCAGGGACAGTAAACATTTGTTTTCTTGACAATAATGAAACTTGTATTTATTTATCTGTATATCTATCCAACATCTTTCTAGTATCTACTTGTGTTGGTTGTCTGTCTGTATCTATCTGAACACTAGGTTGAAAGTGCGCTATGTCAAATATCAATTATTATTGTTATTATCATCATTATTATAATTATTTTTATGATCATGATTTAATTTTTATTATTCTTATTCTTATTATAGGAAGCAAAGCTCTACGATCTCTGGCATGGGATTGAACTCTAGACCCCTTTTCCAAATTCTAGCCACTACACCATTCATTATAGTTATCATGCAATCAATTCAAGTGTAAAAATATTTGTGGTAGATGGACCAGTTAAAATAGTTAACCAAAAAGTCTAGAAAATTCAAAATGATCTATTTTAATTTCTGTATATGATTAATGCTATTTAGAATCAAACCAACATCCCTCCTTTCTTCTTTGAAATTAGGGAAGTTAAGGTTATGCTTGCAAGTTATTTGGGAAATTATTGTAAATAGATGATACTTTTAAAGGGAAATTACAGCATGAGCGTTTTTTGAGATACCATTCGCAATGAACGTTTTTAAGTTTAAAGTTATTTAAAGGATAATTACACCATGAATGAAAAATGGGCCAAATTATTGTCTAAGGGTAATCACGCTCGTCGCTACTTACCTTCAAGCACGTACCACTACCCACCTCCATATTGTATTAGAAGATTATTGTTGTTCAAATACAGATTTTGCCCACAGGAATCCGTATGCCTGGGAGCGGCCATATTTAGCCCCGATGAAGCCACATGCTGATTTCAATCTTGAACCAAGCATTGTCACTGCTAGGCTGAAAGTCTGGTGTCTTCACAGCTTGGTGTGTGTGTGTGTAGATTCACCATGTACATAATGGTCAAACAAAAGGCTCATTGTAAATTATTGTCTGTTTGTATTGATATGGTTGTAAAAAGGCAGAAAACGATGAGTAGGCGCGATACTAACAGTTGCAAATACATCCGAGTTGAAAACATCCTAGGGGCTTTTAATGACCAGGAAACGCCTATTATTTTACACCATAGTATTGATACAAGTACACAGTAGTTGTTCCAGTGTTTAGTCTGTATTGCATTAAGAACATGTCTTGACATAATATATTCATCTTTTTGAGTTCAGATATTAGAGATATTCTGTAGTGAAAATTTTGATATTTATGTAGTACCTATATATACATGTTTACACAAGGAAAATGATTTAGAAATAAAAGCTTGACTGATCTTTCTTAACATTTTAGTGTTTGTTACTCTTTTGAATCCATTTGTCACATAAATGTTGTTATTTGACCTTTGTCTGGTCAAAACGATACTTTGATACAATTTAAAGTTAACAATCCATATTTATTATGTGATTAAATTTAAGCAATATTTAAAACATGAAATGATCTTGCGGCAAAATTTAATCTTAAGGTAGAACCCTACCCGATACTCGGGTCATTTTTCAAACTTGAATATCTAAAAACTGAGTTAAATGTGGACAACGGCACTTATGCTTTTGTATAGCTTACATCTCATAGTTACAGAATAATGATAAAGTTATCAATAATCTGCTATTTTGAGTTGATATGACACCCTTTACGCACATATATGTCTGTGTTTCGTTTTTTGGCAAAATGTCGACTCACCTTTACTTGAAAACCAAACTCTACCATTTGATCATTCATGTCTTTGGTAAGGTGCAAGGTCCTACCTAAACCGGGAATCTGTACGATGAATATGTTAAAAACAATTTTGAATGTTCCCATATGCCTCAAAATTACTAACAGCACGTGGTTTACATAGTAAATGCTGATTTTCAGGTCCTGTCAGAATTCAAGGTAGCTGTGACATGACCTTGCACCTAGACGGGGTTCATAACTGACATATTCTAAAACACTGGCTTCGGAGACTGTATCTTTATTCACTTTCAGCCAAAAAATGATATGAAAACTTTGGTCAAAATGGTCTATCTCGAAGGAATCTGCATGGCTAAAGCAGACAGCCATGTCGTTCGGGACCAATGTAACAAGGAAACCCGAAAGGGCCCTCTGCCTTTTGTGCTTTTGAGGTTACAACAATGGAATGTTGCCGGCTCGAGATTCGTGGCGAGTGAACACTGCTCATGTGTCATCATTTGTTTTGATATCCATTCTTCGGGGCCAGCCAAGGACACCACCTGGTGGTGATGATCTTGGTGTACTAGACTATCACCTTAAAGCAAAAAGTGATGTTCATTTCAAGAGACTAATGGTGGACGTGTTGACAGCCTTTTCCTGGCATCAGTGTGTATGCTGCGAGGTACCTTGGTGATGGCCTATACTGTAAACGCCGCTTGCTGCGGGGCTTCGCCTCACTCGCTGTGCAAGCTATAAAGTACACATATCGAAGTATGTTCTCAGCACATAAGAACCTGAAAGTGTAATTGTCCTTTAAAAATGGAATACAATTTATTTTGTTGTAACAAAGCCAACACATTATAAGACTGATTTATCAATTTATTTTGATGTCTTTAATACAAGAAGAAAATAAACATGTTCAATGAGCTAAGTGCAAATGAAAAACAAACTACCATTGAGGGTTTGGATCATGTGTATACTTTATTCTATGCTGTATTACATTCATATTCTTCATGAGAAAGAGACATTATGAAGGAGCCCATTTCAAATTGTGAGACTGATATCAAAGGCTGACAGATATTAGGTAAACAGGACTCGACATAAACCCTTATGCTGCTGGTGGCTAATTTGGCCAATACAAAAAGATGCAAAAAAGCTCAAAACGTGGCTGAAACCCTGGCATATGGTACTCATCTTAGAGCACTAAGTGAGATCTATCCAATGAATACCAACATGATAGGGTTAAGATGGTTGAATGTATGAAAGTAGCCTCAGCATTTGGAAGGGTTAAGGCTTGTCTGGTAGCCCAGGGCTAGCTGTGGAAGCTCAGGGCTAGTGGAAACTCTGTGTAACTAGCCTGGCTGGGTAAGTACACTTTAGACCAATGCTACATCAGGGAAAACATCTCGGTCCACTGATTCTCCAGGTTAATGAGAAACTAGTTCAAACTTTGAGGATAAAAACATGTACTAGTATGTATTTTCGGCAAGTTGCTACTCATTAAATGTCATGTTTTCTATTGAGTTGGGTATTTAATTATCCTCCCAAAAATACTGACTAGCAAATAAAAATCAGGGTCAGTAAAGTTTCAAGCAGCTAGCCCAGCTTAGACCTGAAATTTTGGTTTGTAATGTCGAGCTCTGGTAAACTTAGTTTTCTAAAATAAGACAATATGCCTTTATAGCAAACTCTTTCAAAAGATAATCTTATACAATATTGATTCTTTATACCATTCTTAATGTGAAAAGTATTGTTAATCTCATCATCAGTGTTCTAGATTGCTGTTTACAAGAGATTTATCTGTAGACAACCTGCATCTATTCCAGGGTATCTCACCTTTCAACCATTTCTCCATAATGGCTTATTCAAGCTAACAATGAGCAAAGCGAATGGGTTTGTAAGTTTCAACTATGTGCCTGTAAGAACAGGTTTGTCCATTATTGGTGTTCATGCCAAACAGACCTGTCCACTTATAGCAATCTGGGTCAGTTTGTGGTTAGCAGTCACTCAGTGTGGAGAACTAGAACATAGGGGGAACTAAAGGGGCAATTAGTACATGGGACATTAGTAGTCTAAAATAAGATGTAGAGATTGTGGTACTTGAGATATGATACCCCTGGAGAGCCTCCCTACTCTGTGACCCAGAATACTTACTTGGCTATTGGCAGAACCCATCTGTATACTTTACAAGTGGACATGTAGAGGTCACACGTCCACCTGTAGGGTCTATCAATCTTTTGTGCAGAGCGAATGGACTATGCTCCTGAACTTGTACTATTGCTCATTGTTAGCTTGAATTAGCAATAACTGATTCATAATGTAGCATTCCTCTTGGTGACTTCTTATCAACATATATGACCAAACAAACAAAATTCCTTCAATTACTTATGCTAATTTAAGCTCAGTTCCAAGGGTATCCTAATAAAAAATAAAATCATCCAGAGAAGAATATTAGTGTCACCTTAATAAAACCAGAGAAAGCAGGATAACTTTCATTTCATACACCATGATTGAAAATCCACAATTTAAAGATACTTATACCGGTACTTTGAATGGAGAAATGCTGGGGAGAATCTTTAATAGCTTATCGATAGCTGATCTTATCCTTGTAGCAGTCAGAAGCAGCACTGATTGGAAAATGTTTGAAGGAGAAATGCTAATCAGAACAATATCAACAATATCTCTTCAAATACTTTGTCGAGTCACCCTTACTTTCCAAGTTATTTTCAAACATATCAATGATCCAGATGGCAATTCCTAATGAAATGCTTACCAATGAAAAGATTAAACAATGAAGGAATCCTTTTACTTTGTTTTCTCTTTGTGAAAAGTCAGACTAAGATAAATAAGTAGTCTTTGTGTTAAGGTTAATCAGAACATCATCAACAATACCATTTGAAATATTTAGTAAAGTCATTCATACTTTCAAAGTAAATGTGAGAAAGATCCAAATCCGGGGAGAACTCTTATGCATAAACAAATTAAGGTCTTACGACACTTTTAGAAATCTTAGTTTAATTTTCCTGAAATTTTGCTTAAGGAAAGAACATAGCACAGTGATCTTCAAAACAATTTAAAATCATGGTGTCATCAACTTAATTTTTTTTCACAGAATTTTGAAAAATTAATGCAATTTATGTCACAAACATCACTTTCTTCAAAATTGGTTTCTTTCTTTGCTAGATTTATCCCTTCAGAGATACTGACACTCTGAAATACTGTTCTGCCTCGTTGAAATTATTTTTCTGCTGTTATATAGGAATTATTGGGCAAAATCAAGGAATTCGAGAAACAAGTTTTTAACCCATAATTGATATAAGTCAGAATTGCCTAGTTTAATTTTCACCATTTTTTGTTTACACTATCTACACAATGCTCTTAATAAGAAGACATAAAGAAAATGATAGGTCATCGTGTTAGTTTTCTAACCACAGATGGTCAAAGTTTGTGAAATAGGACTTTTTGGGGGCAAATTTTCATGAAAATGTTAGAAAAGAGTTACTCAATTGTTACCGTACATGCCAATCCTTATATAAGATATTGTTGAGCAAGGGAACCCCATGTTATATACATGAATTATCATACATTATTCCTGAAAACATGTCAAAACAGCAAATTCAATAAATATGGAGATCACAGTAGCCAAAAAAAAAACTCATAGTATACTATTTATAATAGGCAGGTATGATCAGAATTGGTACGTATTCAATAAAAATCAATTTCTTTTCAAATTTTTCAGTTATATCAGGTAAATTGTAATAAATTATTTTAGTTTATCCAATACCCAATAGGTGTCACCGGTATAGAGTATCGTAAGACCTTAAAGGATGAAATAAATCTTTTACTTAATTCACACTTTGTAAGCATTTCAATTAAGAAAAATATGTAGTTCTCATGTGCATGTTCATGTTTCCATTTGAGTACCGACACTTACGGGATGATATCTGTCATTTGGTAAAGATAACAACCCTCCATTTAGTAACATGGCCTATCAATAGCACTAGCCTGAACTAGTAAGATAGATAAAGTACAAAGTGGGCCAGTTGTATGTCCAACCCTGTAGTCTGATCTGACCAGAGGAAATACCTAAAGCTATCAGTATGATCATTGGCAAAATATGATGTCCCAGAGTTTTGCCAGTCTAATACAAAGTCTGGCAAAGTCTCGCCCTCAGATTATACAACTCTTTGAGTTATTTAATCATATATTCTTTTATTCAAAATAAAAAAAGTTTGTTGAATTTGCAGATATATATCTCAATGAGAAAACGCATCATATATTATACATCGATATCTATCAATTTATATCAATATATATATACAGGTAAACTTGGATATGACGGACCACTGTACATCAGATTTTTGCATATGACGGACGATATGCTTGGTCCCAGTCTGATGCATATCAAGTATTTGTCATATGTATACGACAGATTTTGCATATGATGGACCAATTTTCTTGTAGCGGGGCGGCTAACTCAGGAATTTGGCCAAATTGTGCACTTTCCGTAAAAAGCGTGAAACTTGGTACAAATATACTTTGAGTGATGCTGATCAATATTCTTAATGGACGCAGGGCGTGAGTTACCATTAAACACTATTTTTGGGGCATTTTATGTAAAAAATGTCATAAAACGTGATTTCTTAGGAATATGTTCATAAAAAATTTAGGGAAGAAAGTGGAATCTCCAAACTTGCCACAAATACACTTCAAGGGTTGCTGATTATAACTGATTTAATAAATATTATGAAATTGACACATAGGGTGTGTTTTGGGGGGTGTTTTCAGCAAAAAAGAGTAGAAAAGGTGATATTTTCGGGATCTGACAATAGAAATCCTAGGCATAAGAGTAGAAGCTGAAAACCTCACACAAGTACACTTAGAGAGTTATTGATAATGAATGTCATCAGTAAAGTTTGCGAAAGACCCCCTAAGTGACTGCATTTTTGGGGTAATTCAGGCAAAAATGTCGTAAAACGTGATTTTTTTGGAATATGATGATATAAAACCTAGGGGAAAAAGTGGAATCTCCAAACTTGGCACAAATACACTTCAAGGGCTGCTGATTATAATATATATAATTAATATCATGAAATTGACACATAGGGTGTGTTTTTGGGGTGTTTGCAGCAAAAAAGAGTAGAAAAGGTGAGATTTTTGGGATCTGACAATAAAAAATCCTTGGCCTAAAAGCAGAAGCTGAAAACCTCACACAAATACACTGAGAGAGTTATTGATAATGACTGTCATTAGTAAAGTTTGTGAAAGACCCCTGAGTGATTGCATTTTGAGGTAATTTAATCAAAAAATGACTAAAAAAGTGAAATTTTGGGAATGTGACCAAGAACAAACTTATACTTCAGAGTAAAAAGTGCAAACCTCACACAGACACTCCTTGAAGGTTATTGATTAAGACTGCTTTAGTTAAAGTTATGAAATATACCAATAGTGCCTGATTTTAGGGTAATTTCATTGAAAAATGACTGAAAATAAGATATTTTGGGGATTTGACCCAAAAAATCCACACCTCAAAGTAGGAAACTGCAAACCTCGCACAAATATTCATTGTAGGATATTCAATGTAACGGCTTTAAGTAGACTACACAGTATGAAATGAACCAATACTGCCTGATTTAGGGTAATAATACAAACAAATGACTTCAAAACTGAGGTTTTAAGGGTCTGTCTCTGAAAGATTTGTACTGAGTAAACATTAGAAACTTACCACAAATTGCCCCTAAAGTACTTTATGGTTGCTGATTTCTCTTCAAATATTTTGTCAAGTCATCCTTTCTTTCCAAGTTATTGTCAAACATATCAATGATCCAGACACCAATATCTAACGAAATGCTTACCAATGAAAAGATTAAACAATGAAACAATCCTTTTGCTTTGTTTGCCTTTGTGAAAAGTCAGACTAAGAACAATAAATAGTCTTTGTGTTTAGGTTAATCAGAACATTGTCAACAATACCATTTGAAATATTTAGTAAAGTCATTCATACTTTCAATGTAAATGTAACAAAGATCCAGATCCGAGAGGAACTCCGCATGAACAAATTAAAGAATGAAATAACTCTTACTTAATTCACACTTTGTAAGCATTTCAATTAAGAAAAATATGTAGTTCTCATGTGCATGTTCATGTTTCCATTTGAGTACCGACACTTACGGGATATCTGTCATTTGGTAAAGATAACAACCCTCCATTTAGTAACATGGCCTATCAATAGCACTAGCCTGAACTAGTAAGATAGATAAAGCACTAAGTGGGCCAGTTATATGTCCAACCCTGTGGCCAGATCTGGCCAGAGGAAATACTTAAAGCTATCAGTATGATCATTGGCAAAATATGATGTCCCAGAGTTTTGCCAGTCTAATACAAAGTCTGGCCCTCAGATTATACAACTCTTTGAGAGTTATTTTATCATATATTCTTTCATTCAGAATTAAAAAAAATTGTTGAATTTGCAGATATATCTCTCAATGAGAAAACACATCATATATTATACATCGATATCTATCAATTTATATCAATATATATATACAGGTGAACTTGGATATGACGGACCACTGTACAACAGATTTTTGCATATGACGGACAATATGCTTGGTCCCAGTCCGATGCATATCTAGTATTCGTCATATGTATACGACAGATTTTGCATATGACGGACCAATTTTCCTGGTCCCGTTGAGTCTGTCATATCCAAGTTCACATGTATACATATATATATATATATATATATATATGTATATATATATATATATATATATATATATATATATATATATATATATATATATATATATATATATATATATATATATATATATATATTCATCAGCTTTTGTTTGTGTTTTATTCAGTGGATTGTTTTGATCACTCATGATAAAGTGGTTCAATGCACTGCCTGCAATTGGGGTCAGTTTCTAGTGTCCCTAATCTATCCCTAGCATCTCCACATTATGCATTTCAGCTTTTCTGAGATTTGGACAAAAATCATGACAAAGTAATTGAAATAGGCCAGTCCTTCAGTGCTGGTAAAAAGAGTAGCTAGTTAACAGGCATGCATCACTGACTTATTTTCCAAAGTGTAGTGACTGATATTGATAAACCAAATTCTATGAGGAATAATATCTTTTTCTAGGAATGCTCAGTGAAAACATTTTAATACCAGTTTCTTATTAGATATCAACATGGCAGACAATTAACTGTTTTTTCACTGTGAATGTATTCGTGTTTGTGCTAATCTGATTGTCCCAAATAAACTGACTTGGCTCTTCAATGCCCAGCCCTGACATATGGCCCCTTATTAAAGGACTTCCCCTTTAACAGATTTTCCTTGAGTGGTCTCTTAATACAGGTTTGACTATAAAGGTATATATATATATATATATATATATATATATATATATATATATATATATATATATATATATATATATATATATATATATATATATATATATATATATATATTTGTGTTTTCATGAGTTTGGCCTAAAACCCTGCAGCCTTATGTGCTAATCCGGGATTCTAAATTTTAGAACATCCATTAAAAGGTATGTTCACCCTTTCACTGGTTTGGCAAAGATTTTCACTGGTTTCACTAGGTTAAAGGACAGCTTTGCAATACTGAGCTCAGAGCTCTAGACAGAAATAACCTCCCAAGGAAGCACTCAACATATAACAATAGTGCATAAGTAATAACGTGGATACACATTTCTTGCTCGTTAGATTATGAATATTTTTGTACATTGCAATAGCCGCTGATGCTCTACATACAATAAAATAGTAGCCACTTGTTTTATTGGTGTTTATATATATATATATATATATGTATATATATATATATATATATATACATATATATATATATTTATATATATATATATATATATATATATATATATATATATATATATATATATATATATATATATATAATATATATATTTATATATATATATATATATAGATATATGAACAAGTATAGCTATGATATGAGAACTAATTTTTGAAATGGCCTTAACAAAAGGAAAATATAGAGTGGATAAGGTTTTGAATCATACATCCTGATTTTCCTGTTTAATGGATAAGCTGCTGGTATCATCTTTCATTTCTTGTTTTATAGGAACACACTCTCCTTTTACAACAACCCACTGCTGTGGTTCCACTGACTCTGGGCCTGAAGTTTGAATTGTCTGAATGGGGCTTTCAACAAAGTGTGCACTTCTATGTTTTTTCAGTTGAAAAGAACGGGAGAATGCCTTGCCACAAACCTCACATTTGAATGGTCTTTCCCCTGTGTGAATTCTTGTATGAGCTTTCAGATATGAAGTCTGGAAGAATGCTCTGTCACATATCTCACATTTGAAGGGTCTTTCTCCTGTGTGAGTTCTTTTGTGATTCACTAGAGTTGAAGAGTTGGGAAATGCTCTATCACATATCTCACACTGGTGTTGACTTTCTCCTGTGTGTGTTACTTTATGATCTTTTAGAGCCGAATTCCGAGAAAATGCGCTATTGCATACATCACACTTGTATGGCCTTTCCTCTGTGTGAGTTCTTCTGTGCTGCACTTTAGCCGAATAATTGGAAAATACTTTATTACATAGCTTACATTGGAATTCTTTGTGAATTCTTTTATGCCCTATTAGAAGTGAAGATTTACAGAACTTTTTACCACATAATTCACAATGGAATGGGCTTTCCATAGAACGAATTCTTTTATGGTTTTCTAATGCTGAAGACTGGGTGAATGCCTTATCACATAGCTCACACTGGAATGGTCTTTCCCCTGTGTGTTTTCTTTTATGCTTTACCATATTTGAGGACTTTGAAAATATCTTACCACATATCTCACATTGGAATGGACTTTTTGTAGTCTGTGGGCTGGAAGTGTGAAGTGTCTGCTCGAAGTGTGACTTCATATGATGCTTCAGATATGAGTTTGTGGTAAATGTCTCATCGCAATGTTCACACTGAAAGGGTCTTTCTTCAGTGTGTGTGCTTCTATGTCTTGCCAGTTGTGAAGACTGGGAGAAAGTCTTGGAACAAACATCACACTTAAATGGTTTTTCCCCTGTGTGAATTCTTTTATGATCTTTCAGATGTGAAATCCGGGAGAATGTTTTACCACAAACCTCACATTGGAATGGCCTTTCCCCTGTGTGAATACTTTTATGCCTAATCAGAAGTGAATCTGTGGTAAATGTCTCATGGCAATGTTCACACTTGAAGGGTCTTTCCATAAAGTGTGTGCTTCTATGTCTTGCCAGATGTGAAGACAGGGAGAAAGTCTTGCAACAAACATCACACTTAAATGGTCTCTCCCCTCTGTGAATTCTTTTATGATCGGTCAGATGTGAAATGTGGGAGAATGCTTTATCACAAACCTCACATTGGAATGGCATCTCCATGGTCGGTGGGCCTGAAGAGTAAATTGTGTTCCCTAAGCCTGATTACCTACAATATTGGTTCAGAAGTGAGGATGTGGTAAATGTCTCAACAAGGTTCAAACTGAAACAGTCTTTCCTCAGTGTCTGTTCCTCTATAACCTGCAAGACCTAAAAACTAGAAGGCCTTGCAATATACATCACAGACTGTAATTCACAATGCATAAGAATGCGTTATCACATGTATCACACTGAAATTATCTTTCCCCTGTGTGAATTCCTCATGCAGATCAGTCCATAAGAATAGGAAAATGCTTCCTCACGCAGGTTCCACTTGAACGGCATTTCCCTTTTCAGTCATGAGTCATGCCTATGTTAAAATTCATCAGCAGGAATATGGTGGCCTCAAACAAATCTCTCCTACTTGATGTTTTTGAGCTCTGGAAGCAACAACAATTTTGGTAGAGAGCCCCGAAAAGGGTTTGCAACACTTCAGATTCTTAAGTAGCAGATTCCGAAGTTCAAGACCTGAAAATAAAGAAAAAACAAAGTGAATGTAGAGTTCACAATGGAAAGGAGGCTTTATATAGACATGGTTCATAAGGTACTTTCAGAAATAAAACATAGTAATCATCATGAAAAGGTGGCTTAAGACAAATAGAATCTCTACATTTCTTAACCCTTCCATTGCTGAAGACTACCGTATTACCCCGCATACAACACGCACCCCCTAGATAATACGCACCCCCTCCCAAGTCCCTTTCTGTATGTAAAATATAATTCCCCGTTTATTATACGCAGGTGGAGTTGGCCGGCTATTAAGTGTTTGCCCTGGTTTGTGAATTGTAATTGATAATGACTGGTGCCCATTTGTTGACTTCACTCGTCAAACTGAAGCTGAGATGAGAGCAGACACCATCTCTGCTCTCCTGGCTTACCTGTATCAATTTCAATTCATCCTCCCTATCCCCTTTTATCCCCTAATTTTAATGCAATTAAAAATCCAAGTATGGATAGATATGCCGTCCTAGCTTTCCTCCTGGGGGTACAATGTGATAACAACTAACGGGTGTTTTAATTCACCGATTACATGCGGTCACGAATCACGATCAGTAAATTAAGACCCAGCAAAATCGGGAAAAGGCAAGATCGGCAAATTTCGGACAAGGCAAATAAATCAGATATTCAGTGTTTTGTGTTTTTCTTTGTCAGAATACCAAAGAAAGACATCATTTGCTCGGTCCCAGTTTACCCGGGTTAATGAATGACGATAGACGTCGCCATTTTCAACCCTGCTCCACACGTCCACACACCCGTGGCATCGATGTAATAAAGTTCCTGGTCCTGTACCCGTTGATAACACGCACCCCCTCCTTGACATTAGTGCTGAGGTGCATAAAAGTGCGTGTTGTATGCGGGGTAATACGGTATCTAACATTAGAATGGAAATTGAGAGGTACATTCATTGAATTGATAACAGGATCTTTTGAATAACAATATAGTTGACCGCAACCTTGAAAAGTCATAAAGGGTAAAGACGGAAATAAAATGGGTGAGAAAAATATACAGAAATAACATCAGAACGAAAGTTTAAAAGATTAAGAAAATTTTCATTGTCGCTGTATCAGGATACCTGAGCGGCTGAGCCATCTTAGCTGGCTACAAAGTTAGCGTAATAGCGATCGATTTTCCATCTAGCTTTTGTTTCAATTGATAATTTTGGCGAATTTCGGCCACAGTGTCTGAGCTTTGATCGCTATTCTCGGAAAATTTCGGCCACCATTAGCCAACGAAAATCGTAATTAATAAAAAAGTGTCCGAGATTTGCGAGAATTTACGGTACACAACACGTTTTACGCAACACACATTACGCAACAGTCCTGAATGTAATTAGCTGTCACCACAGATGAAGGAGAAACCAGCTTTCAAATCCACTAAAATCTTGGGAAATAAACACAAAAACAACAACTAATCAAAAAGATACTTCTTCATGTTCTGAGGACTGTGTAACATGTAGAATAGCAAAGAACACACTAAATCGCCAAATGTCACAACACAAAAGTCAGACGCCCAGATAAGTGTCGTTAGAACCCCAGAATATGCTGCAAGTTGAATCTTACTGCATTTAAAAATGCTTGAGAAATTCTCAAATTCTCAATATTTGTATTAACCGATTAAAATCTTTTGGCAGTCAAAAGCAGCCGGACAAATCTGGTGATACCTTTCCAGTGAAAACAGCTTTGAAACTGTGTTGGAGGAAAAATCAACAATAACCCTTCAAATATCTTGCGAAGTCATTCTTACTTTCCTGGGTATTGTCAAAACCCCTACAGATCCTTCTTATCTAAACCTAAAGATAGTGGGAGATCTGGAAAATGACTGTGTTTTCAATAGCATTGTCCTTGCCAGAAAAAAAAATCATAACAGTAAATGTGGAGGAAAATAACCTTCAATACATCAAGTAAAAAAAACTGTTAAACAAA
Source organism: Maea johnstoni (assembly GCA_963942565.1). Classification (NCBI taxonomy): domain Eukaryota; kingdom Metazoa; phylum Annelida; class Polychaeta; order Spionida; family Magelonidae; genus Maea; species Maea johnstoni. Next base: position 2,414,442 of record OZ012700.1, on the reverse strand, counting down.
TATTCTTCCATGAGAGAAATACATGGCAAGAATAAATGGCATAACTAGCAAATTTGAAAAAAGGGCAAGCCTCCGAAAAGAACAGATCAAGTCACAACAAACATGTCAGTAATTGTTAAAAGGTTTATTCATAATAATTGTTAAAAGGTTTATTTACAATAACAATATCCAATTGTCAAAGGTTTACTTACAATAATACTATCCTAACAATCCTTTATATCAAACAATCAGATTATTACCCTACTTATTTGTAATTTCATCTCCATATACATGTTATCATATAACCTTGCAGGGATCCGCCGCGGCCTAGTGGTTACAATGCCTGGCTCCCAAGCGCGAGTTTGCAGGTTTGAGTCTCCGCTGGATTCCCATTTCCCAAGCATGTTGGCCGGGTCGCCAAATGTGCGGCATTGTGGAGGACTATCTATGGTCCATGTAGATATGGTAACAGTAAAAGGTAGGCATAATATCACAGAGGGTCAAAAAGTCATAGCCACTGACATTCTATTTTCAGGCGAGTAGTAGTCATTCTCTTTTATGTGTACAAATGTTGTCTAGTGTTTGTATGAAATTCACAAATTGAGAGATATTGTGTCATCATATAATTAATACAGGACATAATAATAAGGTAAGAACCAGATACTTAACTGGTGACAGGTGACCAGAATCTAAATTATTTAGTAGAGCTGTCATTGATACCGCCCGTATCGATGAATCGATAAAAAACCTTATCGATTATCGATATCGAAAAAGGTACAAGATATCAATTCATATGCAAATTAGGTTAATAAATATTTTTTTACGAAAACTCAGCTTCAACAGCATTAACTCCCCAGGACAAATGTGTGCTTCCATTCCATTTATTCCAAAATTCACACAGATGAATGTGTATGTGTTAGGGCTGTGATCAATAGGTCAAAAAATCGCCCCCACATGCAAACCACAACCATTCCTCTTGAGCACATTGCTGGTTTTCATTCATTTTGAATTCGATTCGCTGAATTGAATTTTGTCGATTATCGAATCGATAAATGTTTCTTACCAATGACAGCCTTATTAGTTAGGCCTGGACAGGCCTAGACACAGTCAACAAAACTGTAACTGGTTTCAACTTAAAATTCAAGATTTTCCTGTTTGATAGCCTGACATTTAGTATTATCATTCTTTTCTTGTTTTATAGGAACACACTGTCCGTCCACAACAACCCACTGCTGTGGTTCCAATGACTCTGGACCTTTAGTGTGAGGGGTCTGCTCTGAGTGTGACTTCATATGCTGTTGTAGGTATGCCTTTCTGGTAAATGTCTTACAACATAGCTTACATAGAAATGGTCTTTCTCCTGTGTGAATTCTTTTATGCGTTACCAGTTGTGATGACTAGGAGAATGCTTTATCACATATATCACATTGAAATGGCCTTTCTCCTGTGTGAGTTCTTCTATGATGTACCAGACTGGAGGACGAGGAAAATGCTTTATGACATGTCTCACACAGAAATGGTTTGTCTCCTGTGTGAATCCTCTTATGCAATATCAGATGTGAAGACGTATAAAATGCTTTATCACATAGCTCACACTGGAAGGGTCTTTCTCCTGTGTGAAGTCTTTTATGTTTTATCAAATCTGAAGACTGGGAGAATGCTTTATCACATAACTCACACTGGAATGGTCTTTCTCCTGTGTGAACTCTCTTATGCACCATCAAATTTGAAGAATAAGTAAATGCTTTATCACATAGCTCGCACCAAAATGGTTTTTCTCCTGTGTGAATTTTTTCATGGCTCTTCAAATCTGAAGACTCTGTAAACTTTTTATCACATATCTTACACTGGAATGGTCTTTCTGTGTGAATTCTTGCATGTCTTCTCAGATGTGAAGACGAGGAGAATGCTTTATCACATATCTCACAGTGGAATGGTCTTTCCCCTGTGTGAGTTCTTTTATGCTGTATCAGATTTGAAGACGAGGAGAATGCTTTATCACATAACTCACACCGGTATGCTCTTTCCATGGTCTAGGTTCCTTTAATATTTTTTTTCCTATTAATATATGTGAGTTGTGTGGTTTAGCTGAGTCTGTTAACAGCAATATGATGTTTTCAACAAACTGGTCTTATTTGGCTTTTGTTGTTCTTGGGAAGCAAAGTGTTTCTATTTCTATGATAGCTGCAATCCCTTGAAGAATTCAGTATAAAAGGTTCACCTCAACTTCAGATTCTCCAGTAGCAGTTCCCTTATTTCTAGGCCTAGAAAGAAAGAAAATAGAGTGATTATAGTGCTCACAGTGATTCGTTTTAAATGTTCCCGTAGTACACTTTTGAAAATGCTGTGAATATAGGGTGTGCAATCTTGCTCCGCCAACAGGGTTAGCAGTTTCTTCCGAGGGGCGTTTTTTCTTTAAAAGAAACCATTCTTTTTTATGGAAATTGGTCTCTTCCAGTTTCTTCCATTTTTTGGAAGAAAGCTATGCCTTTCAACCTTCTTTCTTTAATAAGATTCAAAAGAAGCATTTAAATGAAATGTGTCGCAACTTTAAATCCTGAAACTTTCTGTTTCCATCAGAAATATTGATTTCTAGTTCAATATATAAAACAATTACATAAATAACCACTTTCAAAACACACCCATTGCTTTCACTCTGTACACAAGCCTCTGGTTCTACTTGTCCATGTTCACAGTATGGGCTAAAGATAGTGTTATTAAACTTTGCAAAATGTGATATTTAAGTGGTTACCACTTACAAAGCAACAAGTGTCTGATTTATGTGAATTTCGTCAGAACCATTTTAGATCCAAATGAGTGGGATGAAACTTTAAGGTCTCTGTACTGAAAAAGTGGACTCAATTACTTAGTCTGATCAAAAAGAGGCTGACTGCTAAAACAAGAGCAACGTCAGTGGCGTCAAAGTGTCGAAGCGAGTGTGAGGATGCTTGGCCTTGGTTTCCTTTAACCTTTTGGTCTTTTTCGCTTTTAGTTATATCTGGGTGTTTTTTCTTTTTGGTTTTTAAGTTTCTTTAACTTTTGATAAGGCCTAAAAACAAGTTGTTTGTTTCCTGTACCCCTACCCTAACAGGTTGTTATCTTAAAAAATCCCTACCCAAAAGTTTTTTCCGCCCTCCCAACCAACTTAAAACATGCATTAAACACACATTTTTTACCAAAGAAATGAAAAAAATATTATTTTACTGACCTACCTACCCTTTTTTTCAGACCCAGGGACTGATGTTAACTTTTGAAAGCACTTACCCAAGTTTTGCTTGCCCGAAAAAAAAATTAACTTGCCCCCCCCCCCCCCCCCCAACCATTTTAGATCCAAATGAGTGGGATGAAACTTTAAGGTCTCTGTACTGAAAAAGTGGACTCAATTACTTAGTCTGATCAAAAAGAGGCTGACTGCTAAAACAAGAGCAACGTCAGTGGCGTCAAAGTGTCGAAGCGAGTGTGAGGATGCTTGGCCTTGGTTTCCTTTAACCTTTTGGTCTTTTTCGCTTTTAGTTATATCTGGGTGTTTTTTCTTTTTGGTTTTTAAGTTTCTTTAACTTTTGATAAGGCCTAAAAACAAGTTGTTTGTTTCCTGTACCCCTACCCTAACAGGTTGTTATCTTAAAAAATCCCTACCCAAAAGTTTTTTCCGCCCTCCCAACCAACTTAAAACATGCATTAAACACACATTTTTTACCAAAGAAATGAAAAAAATATTATTTTACTGACCTACCTACCCTTTTTTTCAGACCCAGGGACTGATGTTAACTTTTGAAAGCACTTACCCAAGTTTTGCTTGCCCGAAAAAAAAATTAACTTGCCCCCCCCCCCCCCCCCCCCCAAAATGTTATTTTGCACTTTGTTCATTATTAACACAACATCCTATTTTGGATGCATGCCTCTTTAGCATTTTTATGAGAATAAACTCTATAGAGGCATACAATTTAGAATGACAATTTCACTGTGAAGGGCATTGTATTGCCAATTAACGACGATATTCTCGGTCTAACTTTTGTATGGGGTATTAAAGTGGGAATACTGACTTGCCTGTTCAGGCTTTTAGATTAGGCCATGAGCTTGCCCGAAACCGTGTTTTTTAACATCGAAATTGCCCTGGGCAATAGGGCAAGCCTTAATGTCGGACCCAGGGACTTAGCCAGGATTTGTATAGTAGGGTGTCCGAAATGTGCTTTGAAGGAGACAGGGTGTCCTGGTAATGGAACGCGGCATTTGATACGGTCGCACAGGGAGCTACCGCCCTTTTGCAGCCGGGGGTCTCGGGCCCGCTGAAGGGCCCCAGAAGCCAGAGGGTCTAGGTGCTCTGAAATGCATTCTCTGGCTTTTCCTGGCACTTATTTTCATTATAAAATAAAAGCATAGTAACATAGATAGGATATATAGGTATTATTAGACTATATAGTCAAAGAAATTAGCCACACATTTTATAGGCCAAACATAGAAAAATTGTCAAAATCTGACATCCTGTTGAGAGGGTAGTTTTCAATGTCTTCCTCATTAAAAGAGCTTTCAGGCAATATATATTTTGAATAGGTTGAATTGTCAAATAATTGCAGGATAGAAGAAAAAATGAGTCTAAGGAATTACGCCCCTACTTCATTTGCAATGCAGGAAAACACTTAGCTAGCTGTGAGTCCAATATTAGCAGTTACAGGGTTAATCCCAGACATTCCCAAAAGATACATGTAGGCCTATCATCAATAAAAAAAGTTGTTTTATTGATTTCGACTTATTCAGTAAGCAGTAATAGTATGTTACAAGTGTGTTATTAATTTTCTTCTATAGGTGATCATTTTAACAGGCGTAGATATCTGGGTCAAAAATAACTAAGTTTTTTTTCCCATGTAAAAAAAAAATTGGGCAGAACTCCGGTGTGTGTGACAGTAATCTGGTTCATAAGAATGAGATCCCATCACTTGTTTAGGTCATCCCCCCAATTCCCGCCACCTCATATTAGGACAGGGGTAATAATTAATAAACATGCATTAATTTTAATTTAAAGCTCATGTTAGGTATGCGAAAATCTAGAGACCCCCCTGGTGGCATCCCGGGTTAGTGATGTATTAAATAATCTTACCTTATGTCCCTGTTCCAGATGACTGGGTTAGACTTAAGAAGTGCCTGGTGTCTCATGTTTTGGAAACGTCTCCTAACATCTGACAATGTGAACACCATTCGCTAATGCCACTATGTGCCAACGTCTGACAAACAATAGGTTGTATACATACATAAATAGTCAAATAAAGTGACTAAAATGTTGACTCAGTTGTTTGGACTTAGTTATGGCAACTGATACTGGCCCTAATTACTCTGACATTCGACCGTGGGCCGTGGCCAGAGCAATATATCAACCTACTCAATTATCGCTCAGATAACGATCTATCGCTAGCTGAGGATTGCTATCTCCCACGGTGGTTTTAAAAGGAAACCTCACCAGTTCACAGGCAGCGTGTTTGTGTCTTATCTCCACTCCACAAACAATGAGCTTTTACGGCAGGCAGTCAAACAGCGTTGTGGCCGTGGGTTTGGGAGGACACGGCCATTGAGATTTGAGGTGATAGCTTCTTCTCGTTTCCTCCCCGTCTATTAATGTATGTCTTGGCTAGGGTTATGGCGTCTTTTAAGAGGTTTTTGGAGGGCTGCCCGTCTACCATTTCGTCATAATGTAATCACTCTGCCCGTCAAAATGACGGGAGGACGCCTCGCTGGCTAAGACGTTGGTCGGACCCTGAGACCGTTACAGGAAACAAACAATCTATTTTTCTTGGCCTAAGGTTAATTTCTGTTAAAGATTTCCTGTTGATTTTGGGGAAATTCTTTGGTAAAAATTCTATGAAAATTTTGTCATGGTCTGAGAGTATGTTTTAAAGTTTCCAAATTGTTTTGTAGTGTTAATTTTTGTGTATATATGATCAATTAATTAATTGATTTTAGTTGTCGGTTCTTGTTTTTTACCACCTGCTAACGTATTCCATCAGCAGCATATGCACATAACATAACATACTCTACATACCAAAGATACTAAACCATACTGCGATTTACCATACCTTATATAGAAACCTATGCCTATGTACACCTATATAAGGGCTTGCAATATACTTATGGCAATATAGTCGCCACAATTGCCCCATTAGAGGGTTGTACTGGCAGTTTTTACAACTACGCTCCCTAACACACCCCAGTGGCATCCATCCACGACAAACAGAACACAACAGAATTAATTAAAATGATGACCAATCAATGAAACATCCCCCCCCCCCGAGTGGCTATGTACTGACTGAATAAGCAAAATTAAAAATCATTACCAAACATAAATCTTAAGAGAATAAATGCAAACGAGCCCCACCCCTCTCAAAACTTTCTAATGAACAAATATATAAACAAAACTTATAGACCACTAACCAAAGCCTTGCTTAAAGAACCGACCAACACCTTTCATAAACATTAACCAATATGAATAAACAAATACTATAGACCACCAATAGTGCATACTGAAAAATGACCAAAATACGTTTCCCAACTGTTTGTATGTGCCCAGATTACAGCGAAATGCTTCCGCTCAAAATCTCGGCGGAACAGTGCTGACGTAATTTATAAGAGATGAAACTAAACCATACTGTCCATATGATATCAGAAATGGGAAAATAGCCTAAATAGGTATGTCTGAACTAACCTGGCCACAGACACCTACAGGCCTCAACAACTTGTAAATGTTACTTAAATGTCAACATGGTTTGATCCTAGTTTTAGAACATGTTTATGGATATTTTATATGAATTACAACAAGTGTTCTGAGTATTAGAACATATTAAATGTTCCTATTTTATATTCGGAAAGCATCTGGATGACTGGATCTGTTTTCTCCAAAATTGATCTTTAGTTTTAAAAACCAAACTTTACCAAAGGGGGTTTAATGGCACTCCCAAAACCCAGTAGCAAACTTTATTGCTTTTAGCTACGTGTCACAATGTTTGAATGGGCACATACATTTACAGTTGGGAAACATATTTTTCCTCTTTTCAATCACCGACAGCTAGTTCTGTGTAATGCCATCATAAATAAAAGTCAGCGCCGTTTAAAAATTGGACTATATCAGACTCTTTTCTGCTCCAGCTGACAATCGAGTTGGACAAGTTGTAAAGGTCGCCATATTGGTTTTGTAAAAGCCCAAATTATTTACAGAACGGATTTAATTTGAAATTTGGATAAGCGCAAATGCAACAATTACATTATTAACCTAAATAGTGTGTATTGTTTCTATTATGAAATATCCAGAATATTTGCTGGAAGAAGGCATATAATATGGTAGTTAATGACACTTTCAGGACCAAGAAGCCTAGCATCAGTTCCATTTATGGGTTTTATGCTAAACCACGTCTGGTAGCATAAAATTAGATGGCATTGAACTTTACATGTACAACATAGAACAATCACAATAAGATATCGTTGCATATAGGTAGGTAGGTAAGTAATGATCGGCAACCGCTTTGGCTCGCGGGCTCACCCCACTACAGGGGAGCAACAGAGTGGTTCCCTTTCCCAAGTCTCTAACTAACTGTTGTGTCCCCTGACCTAGGGGTGGCGCCCTACTCCCCTACCCCCCGTTTAGTGGTTAGGAAAGCCCTTCTCACATACATCACATTTTTTCCCTGTCACTTATTCCATCACATTGACTGTGATTCCATTTGAACAGGTGTTTGTTAGCTGTAGGGTCCCTTCTAGTTTTACATGTACCATCTATCACTGTATTGCTTATCCTCTATAAAAATGTCTTTCAAGTACCTCAAACTTGTACATGCTAAATACTGTCTATCGATCTACAGTCAAAAGTCTCCCTATACTGCACTATAATAGTTTACTCGATAACTTCACTCATCAAATTCTAAACCAGTCCTGAAGTCTGATTCAACTTTCTTCTACTTTTTTTCGCCGAAAATCCTCAGCCACGCTCTTTGTTTATCTATGCCAATCAACCATCTGCTCAGATGCAACTATCTCTTCAATAACTCAACCTTGAGATGCACTCCTCCAATATCCATATTTAGACCTAGAATACTTTTTACCATCATCAAATCAATTACATGTGCTTTCTATCACTGTATTGCCTATCCTCTAGTAAGGTTCAATATTATTGAACTATGGACAGTTATGACTGTAATGAGCCTGTATGGAAATTCATAGAATATTGTGGTATTCATGCCACTGGGATGTGCTGCCACCCAGCGGTATGATAACAAATTAATTCATTTCGTTTCTTGACCTAGATATCAGCGATGGATATTATAATGCCATCCACTAAAGCTGCTGTCCTCCAAAACTGATTACTTATGATCCAGCACTGCTTATATCATCATTATTAAATATTGCATACCAAATAGCGCTCGTTTTTACCTGAAATGGTACAAGTAGAAGCTGCCTACACTTCGTTGAACGCTTCGTCTCCCGCCATCTTGAATCTGCACTTCAAAAAGGGAGTAATCATTAATTACGATGATGCATCGCACTGCTACTATAGCGGCGCCGATAATATGGGTCAAAAGCGCCCTTACCATCAGGTCTGACCAAAATCAAAGTGCAAGCTGAACTAATTTAAACTTGTGGCCATAAGGTGAATATTCATCCGCCCAATAACACGGCATTTTAGGCATTTATCTGTTGGAGTCTTTCTCGGGGCATTCTTTACTTAGTTTCTTTCCTTACCGCCAGGGGCTTGTTGATACTCTAACCTATACTTGAGATGAATCATGATGGTGCAAGTGTGCAATAAAAAAAAAAAAAAAAAAACATTTTCACACGACCGTCTTATGGGGAGGTTAAATAAAAGAACAAAAACCTTTTAACCCGTCCGAAAATGCGACTAGGGAATACATGAAACTATTTTATTTCAAATGAATGCTCAGGTCTCCAACTATCATTCCTACCTGTTATTCCCCAGGTATCATAGAAGCTTAGAAGACCAACACATGGAATGGAAACCAGCCGGTCAACCTGAACATGCTAGCCTCAACCAGTGTCAATTAATAGTCGCTAATAGGTGCTCTGGGCACCCCCAGCAGGTGGTGGAGATAAGGTTTCTCTGTAATGTAATCGATGCGGGAGCCCTGATTGGTCCTTGTTCCCACGTGACCTCGTGCTGCTGCCTTATCTGCTAGTCCTGGCATGAGGCTAGCATGTAACTATAGGGCATATAGTAATTGGTCTCTCGTTACCAATCTTAATCCAAGATAGAAGTCAAAATTTTACACACAAGTATTTAGTTTGTGAGGATGATAATCCATATCAGTCGCATAAACCGTTTTAATGTGTATACATATATTGAATGTTAACCATAACACAGACAATCGCCCTTCAAGTTGGATTATACAACTCTTTGAGAAATACTAAAAATAGTTTGCTCTGTACCAACTCATGATCAAAATTTAAATATATATTCTTTTATTCGGAATAAAAATCAGCACTCTGGTACATTACTTTACAAAAGGAGGTGTATGCATCAAATCTTTGAATTTGCAGATCTATCTTTTAACTGAGAAAATATTTACATATTATACATATCAAAAATTGTATACAGTGGAACCTGCCAAAATGAACACCTGTGAACATTTAACACCTGCGTACATTGAACAATTTTTCATGTCCCGGCACACTCCCATTGAAAATCGATGGGAGGCTACCTGGATAAATTGAACACCTGTCTACCTTGAACATTGAATACCACATTTGATCCCATAGGCAGCATTTTACCTGTCTACATTGAACATCATGCGCTGATTTTAGACTTTCCACTGTTGATCAAAATGCATTTACTACTTATTGAATGATAGAAACATGCTCGAAATAGATTAGACAAAACCCTGAATTAATCCGAAATGAACATATGTATGGTTAATTTGGTCTTAGATGGGCAACCATCTCTATTGGTCCTTAATTTGGTCAATGGGAATATAGTTCTGTTTATTTTTCCAACAAACAGAACAAATAAATGTATATTATTTACGGAGTCAGCCTGTGTTCTTCATCCTTAAAGGGGAACTAAAGGCTCACATACATATTAGCTTATATGAAAGTAATACACTTCAAGAATAGGATGCTGTCCTCCTTTTTCTCTTAGTGAGCCCATGAGGGGAGAATTTTGAGTTTTGCTACCAGCTTCAGCCAGCCCCTAGCAGCCCCTGGTAGCAGCCATGTTGCTCTACTGCTATCAGCTGCGACCTAAATGGGTGGCAGCCCACTTGCTGTGCCCTAGCTCTGGGCAGCGCATCATAGACTGTAGTGCTCTATACACCAAGTCTCTTCGAAAGTTGCATAAAAACTTGTATGAGTATCAAACAGGTAAATGGTAAAATCATGAGCAGCAATTGGTTGTACAAAAAGACAGGGTGCTAGAGTTATTTTTCATATATTTCCTGTTGGTAAATTCAGACAAAAAAGTTTTTCATTAGCTTTTGTTTATGGTGTATTATTCTGGGTATTGTTCTGATCAGTCATGATGACACTTGTTTATGATAAAGTGGTTCAATGTACTGCCTGCAATTGGGGTTATTTTTACTGTCTCAATTCTATCCTAGCATCTGCACATTATGCATTTCACCTTTTCTCACTCTTGGACAAAAATCATGACCGAGTAATTGAAATAGGCAAGTCCTTCAGTGCAGGTAAAAAGGCAGCTATTGGACAATGACTTCCAAAGTGTAGTGACTGATCTTGATGAATTGAAATCTATGCATATGGGGAATAATATTTCTTCCTAGGAATAATCAGTAAAAAAAAAGTCCTTTTTAAAGTTCAATCTCTTATTAAATACCAACATTACAGACAGGTCACTGATTATTCAGAGTGAATGTATTTGCGTTTGAGCTAATCTGATTGTTGCAAATAAACTTGTCTTACAAATCTGACTTGGCTCTTCATGGCCCTATACATATTTGACTGTCGTATACATATGACGAATACTTGATATGCATCGGTCTCGGACCAAGCATATAGTCCGTCATATGCAAAAATCCGTCATACAGTGGTCCGTCATATCCAAGTTCACCTGTATATATATATATATATATATATATATATATATATATATATATATATATATATATATATATATATATATATATATATATATATATATATATAAATACTATCCCGACATTGCTAGGACTAGCCCCTCAACAAGTCCCCATGATGCTATATCAGCACATGGAAGATCACCAACCAGGTGAAATGCCCATTTTATTTACAACCTACTCAGCGACCCGAGTCATATGACCAAGGGACACATACATTTATATACATTACCCGTATCTCAGAATGATCATCATCCCAATGTCATTAAGCACCCTGTATTAGCATACTTACCCAGTATCTGTAGTATGACTGATATTTCATCATTCAAGTTAAGCCGCACTGCGCGATAGTATACTACATTCTATAGGAATCATCATTAATTCCTAGCCGCAAAGCACAAATCCTCTGACGAGACCCCACGAGGGTCGAAACCGCTTATATATATATTGTAGCTATTCTTTACTACTTCTATTAACAATACATGGAGCACCATTGACTCTCCTGTGACGTCATCAGTATCCACCCCTGTTGACAACAAATGACCGCAAAACAATATCAGGTGGTCGATTCTTGGTGCCGTGAGAAAAGCTGATAGTAGGTTGTGCCATTCCATACAGTGGAAGGCAAGCGGTCAGGTTACAGCATTTCGCCTCCTGATTTTTCCACTCCAAAACCATCATACCCCGTCCTATTGATATATATATATATATATATATATATATATATATATATATATATATATATATATATATATATATATATATATATTTATATATATATATATATATATATATATATTTATTTATACAGGTGAACTTGGATATGACGGACTCAATGGGACCAGGAAAATTGATCTGTCATAAGCAAAATCTGTCGTATACATATGACCAATACTTGATATGCATCGGACTCGGACCAAGCATATAGTCCGTCATATGCAAAAATCCGTCATACAGTGGTCCGTCATATCCAAGTTCACCTGTATATATAACTATATATATATAACTATATATATATATATATATATATATATATACATATATATATATATATATATATATATATATCTATATATCTATATAACTATATAACTATATATATATATATATATATATATATATATATATATATATATATATATATATATATATATATATATATATATATATATATATATATTAGAAAATATTACAAAAATACTGTAACTAAAAGGGTCGGCTATATTTATTCAGCTTTGACAGTTCAGTCTGACCATTCATTTAAGTCAGCTATAGTCTCAAAAGGTCTGATGAAATTGTGCCAGTGTTCCTTTTGGCTGTCAAATCTTGGTGGTGTCTCCTCTTGCAGAAATATACCATTGTACTGGCTAGCAATGCTAATCTTTTGGGATGCCTCCTCTTGTTGAACTACACCATTATTCTGGTTAGCGATGCTAATCCAGAATCTATCCGATAATGAGTCCCTTAGCTGTGGGACAAGGAGTATTAACACATAACACACTGCCTTCATACTACTACCACTACTACTACTACTACTACTACTACTGCTACCACTACTACTACTACTACTACTGCTGCTGCTGTTCCTAATTATGATGATGATTTCTGTAGTTAAAAGTGTAGGCCTAGTAGCAAAGTCACTTCCTGCCACTGATATCTCTCGACCATTCAGAAGTGGTGCTTAAAATGTGCCCTGCCCTGATAATGTCAGCCTCCATGCCCAGACTCAGGCCTGTTTTTTACTCACTTTCATAAGCCATATCTGAAGAGTGCTGAGAAGGACAGACTTGCGGGTGGTCTTATTTGAAAGGTGACACGTATAGGCACATTTTGAACCTAAACCATTATGGTGGTGCATTTGCCCTTTAAGGTTTAAAAGTGTGCTGTAATTCGGACTGCTGCATCAATTAACCAAGCGTGCTGTAGCACATGATCATTGCCCTAGCAGTAACAGGGAAAACATGATGTCCTCTACTGATAAAAGGAAGAGGACAGAAAGGTAAATAAACAGGGGGATGTGGGGGGAGGGTCATGTAAAGTGGGTGGTCATTCGATCATGGATGGGCCAGGATTCTGTATAGATTTTTTGAAATGTACATGCCTTGCCTTGCATATTTGCTACATTCTACATTGGCTCATGTTTTACAATGTAATTAGATAGGCGAAGGGCCGCGATTCTGTCTTGATTTGTGAAAATGCACATGCTTTGCTGTGCGCGTTTACATTCTATTTGTACATCATCATCATTTTCCCTTATCTTGTTGGAATTTTATCATGAATCTTTTGAATAAAAAATGACAGTTAAGGAATAAAGAATTTTTTTGAAAATCATTTTTTGGAGATTGTAGTCGGCACAGTAGTAGCAGTAGTAGTAGTAGTAGTAGTAGTAGTAGTAGTAGTAGTAGTAGTAGTAGTAGTAGTACATGTACACTCAATCAACAAATAAACAGGAATTCAGTATTATGGGAATTTTATAATGAATCTTTTGAATAAAAAATGAGAGTGTAGGCGGCACAGTACTAGTAGTAGTAGTAGTAGTACATGTACACACAATCAACACATAAACAGGAATTCAGCTAAAAAAACAAACACTGTCATTCCTATATTTTAGTTTTTTTCATGTTTTTAGAATAAAAGTTCACTTTTATATTATAATAATTGAGTCCTGCAAAGTTACTCTATGTCTTTGCGTTATCCAGATTTTGTCTGGATATTGCATAATCCCGATTTTGCCTAATCCAGAAATGTAGGTTCACATCAGTCCGGGTTAAGCTAGTTTGCCTGTCGTACTATTAGTACTAACCTGCATGACGTTTTTGCGCCAATTCTTTGTTTATTTTGTGAGCTTGCTCGCTGGCATTTTCATGCTTAGGTATAGCTTGAACGACTTAGAGATTTCAGGGGACATAGCATGTCCATGTGACCGCACCAATAACCTTTTAAGGTGGCTGTAAACGTTTCCCGTGGAGAGCAGACTTTCCCTCAAATAATGGCTGATTTCTCATTATTTGTACACTAAACCCCTAGCAAACTATATATTTTTAGAAAGCTGAGAGTCTAAGGAATACATAGGATATGGATAGGTTGTATGTGCTCCAAATATTCTGAAGAAATTGGGGTCAAAACTTTGACTAATCAATTTTCAGTACATATGTCACGGTTGACGCAAATCTAAGATAATAACCTGATTTTTTAAAATATTGAAAAAAACCTTTGTCTCTAGAGATCTAGACGGGGGTTTTGTAAAATATGGCCCCTAACTTTTTTTATGGCCATTTATCTAACAACAATTTAGGAAAAAAATGCTTCTTTGGTTTCTTGATTTGTGTCTAAATTCACGTCGGCCGTGAGAGTAAAACTATAGAAATCTAAGCTGAGAAAATGGCAGTTTTGCGTTCTACACAATAATTGTAACTGTGCAATAACTTGCTACTACTTTAATGTGTTTATCTTAGTCCAAGTGGAAAGATAAAGTAACCTTCCATTGTATTTTTGTATTTCACAACTGTCAACATTTTTTTCTTCTGAATTACCTCAAAAATAAGTATAAATAAGCACATTTCTGCAACTGCCTGTAGCCTGTCACCATAGTTGGTATGCTAATTTTGAGTCCCTTCCATATTAGGGCATCATGTGACCTCACCCTGGAATCTTGTTTGCATGCTAATGTAATCCATCATAGTTCTAGATTTCTTAATCATTCAAAGAACTGTGCCATCAAAATCAATTTTCGGCTATCTAGTTTGTTATGCGAGCAGCAAATAAAAGCTTGTACTGCAGCAAATAACAGCTTGTAATACTCATTTATCTAAAATAAGCATTTTGCAGGGCCAAAAGCTTAATACTTTGAAGCTATCACAAGCATAGTTTTATAACAAAGTGGCTTGTTTTTGTTCATATTTTTGGGCCTTATTCGTTGAAGGGGATATGTACCTCTTTCAATATTCCACTTGGTACCTGAGTAAATCAATCTATCTGTTTATGTGGGTGCTGCTATTGAGAATAACTTAATGCTATGGAGTCATGAAGTAAAATAATTTCACAAACCTATTTTGCTGTATCTGCTTCTACTCTAGAGACAATCCAGTGATCCAAGTTAAATAATCCTGAATCAGATAGCTGCATAGTTTCTTAGATGAGCAACTTATGATCCAAGATAGTTTACAACAGAATGGGCACTTTCCTTAAGGTCCCACACAATATATTCCTGTCTTTACTGCTTGAAGTGCTCAGGGCAAATGACCTTTTCTACCCAGACAGCAGTAAGCCCAATTGTTTGGCACTTCCTCTCAACTCCCAAAATCCTTGAGGGGATTATGTGTGACACTACACACTGAGCGGAGACCTGAGGGGATTATGTCCAATTGACACAACACAGATACCTGTATCTATTTCCACAGAACTGAAGCCACAGTGCTAATCAATCACCTAACCCAATTGTTCACCTGTAATTCCAATCTTTTTTGTTTCTCTAGCTGACTGACAACATTGTTGTGAAAAATACAATCCAGGCTTCAATTAGTTGATAGCTGAATTATATTGATGTAATTGTACTTATATGGGTGTGATTGTCCCATTTTAGTATTGTTAATTACCCAAAGAGCATGGAGTGTCTGTTCAAGCTGGAGGTATGAGAAGGAATGACTCAACATGCAAAGCCCAAGTTTTCCCATCAAATACACACATTGTATTACCTGTTGCCCAAAAACTGGTATGTTTCCTGTTTTTCTCAGACAGCTGGACCCCCAATACACTATTTTTGAATTGATCAAAACATCAAGATCTGTGGTGCCATTCCATTTCCTGCCTCATCTTCACTTGGCAGGTGGGAGGGGCTTATCAGCTAATTGGTCACATGACCAAAACATTGCAGCATGGCTTGAGCCTGCTTTCTGATTCTCAGCTGTCACACAAACAAATTTCACAATTCATGGAGTTTGGAGTGGGGTAGAGGTATGGAGTTTTTTTCATATGGAGGGTATGACCCGGTACATTAACATAATAGATATATCTCAAAACAGGCCTTCCCTGAGGACGAAACGTTTACAGCCACCTTAATTTGTCTATTTCACACTTAAATGTTCCATTATGATCATCTGCCATTGAAAGCTTGTATCCATGGCTTCGTGAGTGTAAATGCGTTGATTAAATGCCGCATGAAGCAACGGTCTACTTGACAAATACATGGAATAACACAGTGCGTTCTTAGGTCAGATGGACCCTCTCTACCAATGCTCTAATGTCACTACAAGGCGGAGTCTGAATAGGTTTAGCAGGCAAGGACAGTTGTACATGCGTTCTGGCCATCGTCTTTAAATCTGGGACCTAGGAGTGTGTGCGTTGGGGTGGGGTAGATGATCAGCTTTTGTTGTTTAGTGAGATAGACTTATTTCTTCTCCACCTGTTGTGGGGTCGCAGGCACCCCGTCTCCACACAACTTCGATAGTCCTACGAAAATATCACACCCTCAATCCAAAATTTCACCTTATGAATTGAGTCTTTCTGAATGATCATTCACTGAGTTTTGCAGAGGATTGTTCCTAAACCAAAAATAAATCTGGGGTTAACTTGTGAATATAGGGTCATTTTCAAATTCTTACATATGTTGAAGCATACATCACATTAGCTTGACATTTGGAATGCTTATAGGCAGAAGTATTCTGAAGTGAGAAATAACATCATTTTTCCAACTCTGATTTCTACAAAAGTTATGGAATCAGGAAGTTGAAAAATGCACTTTTTCTCTTTTTCACCAAAATTTTTCAAGAGAAATGGTTATAGGGTAAAAATTAAAACGAGATAGAGGTTTTATCACAAGTAGAATGGAAGATGAATCATCTTGCATGAGTGAGTGATTTAGTATAGCATTGAGGCTTGCCGAGTCCCAAGACACAAAATCACTCACGAGTGCAAGATTATCCTTCCCATCCACGAGTGGTGGAGCTTTCACTCAATGCATACTTTGTATAGAATGAATTGTAGAAGCATTGTAGATAAGAGGAAAAACTGAAATGTAGAGATTAGCCCCATAAGCTACCTTAAAGCCACGTTATGGGCCAAGACCAGACATACATAGAACAGAATCATTTTAAGAAGCTTTTATTGTAGATGACTTCAATTTTCATACAAGTGAAATAGCTGGGTATCCTGGTTGGTGTTTTCATGGCTCACCAGGGATGGGTTTCATAAGGCTATCATAAGAATACATGATTTACTATTCTAATACTAATAAAGATCCACCTCATTATTTCCAAGGTTTCACAATTACACAAGAGAATGATGAACAATGCACATTCACATTACCTCTGAGAAGATAACATCTAAGTTTCTTTGTTCATGTTCCACTTTCACTGATTTTACTCTGAAGTTTCAAGAATAGATTTGGAAAACAGGACTGTGACATCAAAGACAAATAATCTATCACTTTCAAAGAAAAGTTGTTGGTTCAGTCTTAAATAACATAAATCCTTCAAGGGTGCTTTTCTTAGAAAGATAGCACTGAAAGATAGGAGTTTGTTGGCTAGAAGCATGAAATTCTTGCGTTAGCTTAATCTATTTATAAATGGGTTAAGCTAACACAAGAAATTTCATGGTTTTCAATATCATTTGTTTCTAATTGTAACTCCAACAACCTTGAAAGTTCTTTAAGACAATTTTTCTCAAGACAAAAGGATTTGGGTGTCGTGATTTGTGTTTTCATAAGTTAATTCTGACACCCTGCAGGCTTAAGTGCTTACCTGGGCTGTTCAATTTTAGAACATCCAATTAAAGCTACACTTTCACTAATTTGGCATAGATCTAGATAAAAGGAAAGCTTTGTAATACTGAGCTCAGAGATCCCGACAAAAAAAACCTAAGGTAGCACCTGGCATATAATGATAGCGCCTAAGTAATAACAAAATAGTGATACATTCAGATTGCTTGTCAGATTATGAATATGGTTGTACATTGCTATAGCACTACATACAGTACAATAGTAATACTACTACAGTACTACTACCGTAAATTCGCGGAAATCTCGGCCACTATAATTAATTTACAACCGGAAGTATGTAGTGTATTTCTGCGTGGAGAGTGAAATATATCTTGGAAAGTGCCATTTTTGAAAGTCAGACATGATTTCAAGTATAATCCAATGCGTAATTGGCATGCAGCAGCAAGAATCAACAAGTTAACAACATATAAGGTAGACAAATTCCTTTATTAGTATATATAGCAGAGGAATGACAAGTTAGGTAGATGGACAATAAGGGTTTTGAGGGGGAAAATTGTGTTCTTGTGTACAAAGTTAGTGATCGATTTTCCATCTAACTTTCATTTCGATTAATAATTTCGGCGAAACTCGGCCACAGTGTCTGGCCTTTGATCGATTTTTCAGCAAATCTCGGCCACCATCAGCCAACGAAAAAATCGTAATTAATAAAGTGTCCTATATTTGCGAGAATTTACGGTACTACTACTACTGATACTAATACTACTACTAATAATAATTCTACTACTTATAATAATAATATTTGATATAGCGCCCTTTCTACCCATAATGTTCAAAAGCGCATTAAAGAATAGTCAGTGGACAGATGTTTATGGTCCATATAGTCAAATAAACTCCTTTCGAAATTTGAAGTTTTTAGCTGTTTTTTGAAGATGCTTTGATGTTGTCAGGGAGATCATTCTAAAAAGTTTAGTGCGTAGTCACTTGTTAAATTGGTTTACATATTTATACATATACTTGTGAACAAACACCGCTTTGATATGAGAACTAATTTTTGAAATGGCCTTTATATATCAACAAAATGACAATAAAGAGTGGGTGAGGTTCTGAATCATACATCCTGATTTTCCAGTTTAATGGATAAGCTACTGGTATCATCTTTCATTTCTTGTTTTACAGGAACACACTCTCCTTTCACAACAACCCACTGCTGTGGTTCCACTGACTCTGGGCCTGAAGTGTGAGGGGTCTGCTCGAAGTGTGACTTCATATGCTGTTGTAGATATAAGGTTGTAGTAAATGTCTCATGGCAATGTTCACACCGAAAGAGGCTTTCCATGAAATGTGCACTTCTATGTTTTGCCAGACCTGAAGAATTGGAGAATGCCTTGCCACAAACCTCACACTTGAATGGTCTTTCCCCCGTGTGAATTCTTTTATGATCTTTCAGATGTGAAATCCTGAAGAATGCTCTGTCACATATCTCACATTTGAATGGTCTTTCCCCCGTGTGAGTTCTTTTGTGTCTCACTAAATTTGAAGAACTGGGAAAGGCTCTATCACATATATCACACTGGTGTTGACTTTCCCCTGTGTGAATTATTCTATGAGCTATCAGATGTGAACTCAAAAGAAAGACACTATCGCATACATCACACTTGAATGGTCTTTCCTCCGTGTGAGTCTTTTTATGCTTCACTAAAGCTGAATAATTGGAAAATGTTTTATTACATAGCTCACACTGGAATGGTTGTTCCCGTGGGTGAATTCTTTTATGCCGTATCAGAAGTGAAGACTCACAGAACTTTTTACCACATACTTCACACTGGAATGGGCCTTCCTTAGTGCATATTCCTTTATGGTTTTCTAACGTTGAAGACTGGGAGAAAACCTTATCACATATCTCACACTGGAATGAACTTTCTCCTGTGTGACTCTGTTTGTGCCTCGCCAGAGTTGAAGAATCTGGATATACTTTATCACATATCTCACACTGGAATGAACTTTCCCCTGTGTGACTCTGCTTGTGCCTTGCCAGAGTTGAGGAATCTGGATATACGTTATCACATATCTCACACTGGAATGGACTTTCTGCAGTCTCTGGTTTGGACGTGTGAAGTGTCTGCTCCGTGTGAGTTCTTTTATGCTGCACTTTAGCCGAATAATTGGAAAATGTTTTATTACATAGCTCACATTTGAATGTTTTGTGAATTCTTTTATGCCATAGTAGAAGTGAATATTTGCAGAACTTTTTACCACATAATTCACAATGGAATGGGCTTTCCTTAGTACGAATTCTTTTGTGGTTTTCCAATGCTGAAGATTGAAAGAATGCCTTATCACATAGCTCGCACTGGAATGGTCTTTTCCTCGTATGAATTTTTTTATGCTTCCCCAGAGTTGAAGAATTTGAAAATATCTTATCACATATCTCACACTGGAATGGACTTTCTGTGGTCTGTGGGCTAGAGGTGTCAAGTGTTTGCTCTAAGTGTGACTTCATATGATGCTTCAGATATGAGTTTGTGGTAAATGTCTCATCGCAATGTTCACACTGAAAGGGTCTTTCCTCAGTGTGTGTGCATTTATGACTTGCCAAATGTGAAGACCGGGAGAATGCCTTGCCACAAACCTCACACTTGAATGGTCTTTCCCCCGTGTGAATTCTTTTATGATCTTTCAGATGTGAAATCCGGAAGAATGCTCTGTCACATATCTCACATTTGAATGGTCTTTCCCCCGTGTGAGTTCTTTTGTGTCTCACTAAATTTGAAGAAGTGGGAAAGGCTCTATCACATATTTCACACTGGTGTTGACTTTCTCCTGTGTGAATAATTTTATGAGTTATCAAAAGTGAACTCAGAAAAAAGGCGCTATCGCATACATCACACTTGAATGGTCTTTCCTCCATGTGAGTTTTTTTATGCTTCACTTTAGCTGAATAATTGGAAAATGCTTTTTTACATAGCTCACACTTGAATGGTCTTTCCCGTGGGTGAATTCTTTTATGCTGTATTAGAAGTGAAGACTCGCAGAACTTTTTACCACATAATTCACACTGAAATGGGCCTTCCTTCGTGCGCATTTGTTTGTGGTTTTTCAACGTTGAGGAATTTGGATATATTTCATCACATATCTCACACTGGAATGGACTTTCTGCAGTCTCTGGTTTGGGAGTGTGAAGTGTCTGCTCTGTGTGAGTTCGTTTATGCTCCACTTTAGCCAAATAATTGGAAAATACTTTATTACATAGCTCACATTGGAATTCTTTGTGAATTCTTTTATGCCTTATCAGAAGTGAAGATTTGCAAAACTTTTTACCACATAATTCACAATGGAATGGGCTTTCCTTAGTACGAACTTTTTTGTGGTTTTCTAACGCTGAAGACTGAAAGAATGCCTTATCACATAGCTCGCACTGGAATGGTCTTTTCCTTGTGTGAATTTTTTTATGCTTCACCAGAGTTGAGGAATTTGAAAATATCTTATCACATATCTCACACTGGAATGGACTTTCTGTGGTCTGTGGGCTAGAGGTGTGAAGTGTCTGCTCTAAGTGTGACTTCATATGATGCTTCAGATATGAGTTTGTGGTAAATGTCTCATCGCAATGTTCACACTGAAAGGGTCTTTCCTCAGTGTGTGTGCATTTATGACTTGCCAAATGTGAAGACCGGGAGAAAGCCTTGCCACAAACCTCACATTGGAATGGCCTTTCCCCTGTGTGAATTCTTTTATGGTCTATCAGATGTGCATCCCGGTTGAATGTTTTACCACAAAACTCACATTGGAATGGCCTTTCCCCTGTGTGAATACTTTTATGCCTAATCAGAAGTGAATCTGTGGAAAATGTCTCATGACAATGTTCACACTTAAAGGGCCTTTCCATAAAGTGTGTACTTCTATGTTTTGACAGATGTGAAGACTGATAGAATGTCTTGCAACATACATCACACTTAAAAGGTCTTTCCCCTGTGTGAATTCTTTTATGGTCTTTCAGATGTGAAATGCGGGAAAATGCTTTATCACATAGCTCACATTGAAATGGCCTTTCCCCTGTGTGAATTCTTTTATGCCGAATCAGATTTGAAGTTGAGTTAAATGTCTTGTTGCAATGTTCACACTGAAAGGGTCGACGACTTTCCTCAATGTGTGTTCCTCTATGATTCACCAGATGTGACGACTGAGAGAATGCCTTGCCACAAACCTCACACTTAAATGGTCTTTCCCCTGTGTGAGTTCTTTTATGATCTTTCAGGTGTGAAGGGCGGGCAAATGCTCTATCACATATATCACATTTAAATGGTTTTTCCCCTGTGTGAGTTCTTTTATGTCTCCTAACAGATGTGGAACTGGAAAATGATTTGTCACATATCTCACACTGGAATGGTCTTTCTCCTGTGTGAATTCTTTTATGATCAATCAGACTTATAGAGTGTGAAAATCTTTTATCACATAGCTCACACTTGAATGGTTTCTCCCCCGTGTGAACTCTATTATGCCGTTTAAGGTTAACTGCTGTGGAGAATGCTTTATCACATATCTTACACTGAAATGGCCTTTCACCTGTGTGGATTTTTTCATGTAGTTTCAGAGCACCTGCCTGTGAGAAAGTCTTATCACACAGCTCACACTGGTAGGGTTTCTCCCCTGTGTGAGTTCTGTTGTGCCTCACAAGAGATGAAGAACTGGAGAATGCTTTATCACATAAGTCACACTGGAATGGTCTTTCTCCATTATGAATTCTTTTATGCTCTGTCAGACTTGTAGAGTGCAAAAATTTCTTATCACACAGCTCACACTGGAATGGTTTCTCCCCTGTGTGAGTTCTGTTGTGCCTCACAAGAGATGAAGAACTGGAGAATGCTTTATCACATAGCTTACACTGGAATGGCCTTTCCATAGTGACTGGACCTGAAGAGATAATAGTGCACTTTAAGTGTGATTTCCTACGACGGTTCAGAAGTGAAGATGTGGTAAATGTCTATTCCCACTGAGACGGTTTTTCCTCAAGTGCGGGTTCTTCTATGACTTGCAAGACCTAAAAACTTGGAGGAGGCCTTGCAATATACATCACAGACTGTAACTCACACTGACATTGCCTTACCCTTGTGTGAATTCTTTGTGCAGATCCGTCCATAAAAAATAAGAAAATGCTTCATCACACAGGTTCGACTTGAATGGTGTTTCCCCTCTGTGAATCACTTTATGCTGTACAAGTCCTGGGAGTCAGAGAATGCCCTCTGCATATCTCACATCTTAATGTTGTTTCCCCTTCTAAAAATTCTTTATGCTGTACCAGATTGCCAGACTGGAAAATGCTCCATCAAAGAGCGCACCCTGTAATGCTAGTTCACTTCTGTGAATCTGTCTTTGTTGCATCAGAATCAAAACAGAGCTAACTCTTTATCACGGATCTAAAACTGAAGTTATACTTTTCACATTAAATGTTTTTGCGTTATAAGATTTGAGGACTGCGAAAATGCTTTATCACATATCTCTCACTGGCATGGGCTTTCCAAAGTCTGTGCTCCTGTAAGGTATTTTTCTTGTGATATATGAGTCATGTCTTTGTTAAAATTCATCAGCAGGAATATGGTGGCCTCAAACAAATCTCTCCTACTTGACGTTTCTGAGCTCTGGAAGCAACCACAATTTTGGTAGAGAGATTCTTAAGTAGCAGATTCCGAAGTTCAAGACCTGAAAATAAAGAAAAAACAAAGTGAATGAAGAGTTCACAGTGAAAAGGTGAGTTAATATAGACATGGTTTCTAAGGTACTTTCAGAAATAAAACATAGTAATCATCATGAAAAGGTGGCTAAAGACATAGAATTTCTACATTTCTTAACCCTTTCTATGCTGAAGGCTATCTAACATTAGAATGGAAAATGAGAGGTACATTCATTAAATTGATAACAGGATCTTTTGAATGAGAACACATGTATAGTTGACAGCAACCTTGAAAAGTCATAAAGGGTAAATGCCGAAATTAAATGGGCGAGAAAAATATACAGAAATTACATCAGACCTAAAGTTTAACAAAAAAGATTTTTTTTATTGTCTTTATGTCAAAGGTAATGGCTATCAAATTGGCCAGGCAACCTGAACGCCTGGCAGAACTATATGATCTTTGGTCCAACTTGCAACGCCTGACTACCTGGGTTGGCCGGGTACTGTTGAGCCCTGATCGCATAATAAAACATCTTCATAATCATTCACTTTGTTTGTGAACACTAGCCCTGCTGCATTGCTAGACAGAACAGGCACCGACATAAGTACTAGCCCGCTTGCCCCGGCAAGTGATTCTTTGAAATAAGGGCTTTCGGGCAAGTACATTTTAGTTTTCACTTGCCCGAATGTGCAAGCTGATTTTCGGAACACTATACACATTTCTTTTATTGTGAATCTCACTTATTCCGTTTAAATTTGCAAATCTGCCACAGATTTCTTGCTTGCACTCAACTGGAAGTTGGTTGCAACTCAAACAAGCATGTTCGTTCCACTTGGCATACAGGTTGTATGAATCTTTCTATGCTGTATCAGGATACCTGAGCCATCTTAGCGGGCTACACAACACGTTTTACGCAACATGCATTACGCAACAGTCCTGAATGTAATTAGCTGTCACCTCAGATGAAGGAGAAACCAGCTTTCAAATCCACTAACATCTTGGGAAATAAACACAAAATCAACATAACTAATCAAAAAGATACTTCTTCATGTTCTGAGGATTGAATCCTCAAACATGTAGAATGGCGAAGAACACACTAAATCGCCAAATGTCACAACACAAAAGTCAGACCCCCAGATAAGTGTCGTAAGAACCCCAGAATATGCTGCAAGTTGAATCTTACTGCATTTAAAAATGCTTGAGAAATTCTCAAATTCTCAATATTTGTATTAACTGATTAAAATCTTGTGGCAGTCAAAAGCAGCTGGACAAATCTGGTGATACCTTTCCAGTGAAAACAGCTTTGAAACTGTTTTGGAGGAAAATTCAACAATAACCCTTCAAATATCTTGCGAAGTCATTCTTACTTTCCTAAGTATTGTCAAAACCCCTACAGATCCTTCTTATCTTCTTATCTAAACCTAAAGATAGTGGGAGATCTGGAAAATAACTGTGTTTTAATAGCATTGTCCTTGCCAGCAAAAACTATTTCTAACAGTAAATGTGGAGGAAAATTACCTTCAATACATTAAGTAAGAAACTGTGTTAAACAAATATTCTTCCATGAGAAATACATGGTAATCCTCAGAAAACAACAGGATAAGTCCCAACAAACACAAGTCACACAAACATATTCTCCCATGAGAAATACATGGTAATCCTCAGAAAAGAACAGGTTAAGTCCCAACAAACACATATTCTCCCATGAGAAATACATGGTAATCCTCAGAAAACAACAGGTTAAGTCCCAACAAACACAAGTCACAACAAACATGTCAGTAACTATTAAAGGTTTATTTACAATAACAATATCCAATTGTCAAGGGTTTATTTACAATAATAATATCCAAACAATCCTTTTTTTCAAACAGATTATTACCCTACTTATTTGTAATTTCATCCCTATATAATGTTATCATATAACCTCGAATGAATACATGTGTCATTTGTATGAATTTTAATTCCAGAGAAAAGAATATAAAACTCTTCTGGAAACAATTTAACCACATTTATTCAAAGATCATTAAAACAGTTTATTTGATTGAATACAGAATTCCAAAAGCTGATGCTGCTGACCCTACTTGGTTGGGGAATTTTTAAGGAAGGTTATTGTTATTGTTATAGTCTGAAGAAACTCTACTCTAGTTTCTTTCGTTGTCTTCTTCTAAGACTGATGCTTCATACTGGCGTTTTCACAGAACTCACAACTTCACAAGTCATCAGTTGTAGTCGAAATATTACTAGTGAAAAAGGCAACCAGTTTACAAAGAGGGCAATTTGCTATAAGGTTGTTAGCCCTAATATCAAAAAATATCATATCATATAATGAATCCTAGTTTTGGGTAACAGTAAAAGGTAGGTTATGATATCACAGAGGGTCAAAGTGTCATAGCCACTGACATTCTATTTTCAGGTGAGTAGTAGTCAGCCTTTTTGTGTGTGCAAATGTTGTCTAGGGTTTGTTTGAAATTCACACATTGAGAGATATTGTGTCATTATATAATTAATGCAGGACATAATAATGAGGCAAGAACCAGATTCTTAACTGGTGACAGGTGACAAGAATCTACATTATATAGGCCTAGACAGGCCTAGACACAGTCAACAAAACTGTAACTGGTTTCAACTTAAAATTCATGATTTTCCTGTTTGATGGCCTGACTTTCAATATTATCATTCTTTTCTTGTTTTATAGGAACACACTGTCCTTCCACAACAACCCACTGCTGTGGTTCCAATGACCCTGGACCTTTAGTGTGAGGGGTCTGCTCTGAGTGCGACTTCACATGCTGTTGTAGGGTTGCCTTTCTGGTAAATGTCTTACAACATAGCTTACATAGAAATGGTCTTTCTCCTGTGTGAATTCTTTTGATTTTGGGGAAATTCTTTGGTAAAAATTCTATGAGAATTTTGTCATGGTCTGAGAGTATGTTTTAAAGTTTCAATACTGTTTTGTAGTGTTTATGTTTGTGTATATATGATCAATTTATTAATTGATTTTAGTTGTCGGTTCTTGTTTTTTACCACCTGCTAACGTATTCCATCAGCAGCATATGCACATAGCATACTCTACATACCAAAGATACTAAACCATACTGCGATTTACCATACCTTATATAGAAACCTATGCCTATGTACACCTATATAAGGGCTTGCAATATACTTATGGCAATATAGTCGCCACAATTGCCCCATTAGAGGGTTGTACTGGCAGTTTTTACAACTACGCTCCCTAACACACCCCAGTGGCATCCATCCACGACAAACAGAACACAACAGAATTAATTAAAATGATGACCAATCAATGAAACACCCCCCCCCGAGTGGCTATGTACTGACTGAATAAGCAAAAATAAAAATCATTACCAAACATAAACCTT
This sequence comes from Maea johnstoni, assembly GCA_963942565.1. Lineage (NCBI taxonomy): Eukaryota > Metazoa > Annelida > Polychaeta > Spionida > Magelonidae > Maea > Maea johnstoni. Next base: position 2,387,618 of record OZ012700.1, on the reverse strand, counting down.
AGCGAGAAAATGCAAACGAGCCCCACCCCTCTCAAAACTTTGTCATCGACAATACAAACCGTTTGTATTGTAGTTGGCTTGCAATACGAACTGTTTGTATTGTAGTTGGCTTGCAATACAAACTGTTTGTATTGTCAGCTCCACAATACAAACCGTTTGTATTGTCAAGTATGCAATACAAACTGTTTGTATTGCAGCTGAGGGCTACAATACAAATGGTTTGTATTGCAGGGGGTTCAAGTTACCATACTTGCCTTCCGCTCATAATTTCGGCGGAACAGTGCTGACGTAATTTATAAGAGATGAAACTAAACCATACTGTCCATATGATATCAGAAATGGGAAAATAGCCTAAATAGGTATGTCTGAACTAACCTGGCCACAGACACCTACAGGCCTCAACAACTCGTAAATGTTACTTAAATTTCAACATGGTTTGATCCTAGTTTTAGAACATGTTTATGGATATTTTATATGAATTACAACAAGTGTTCTGAGTATTAGAACATATTAAATGTTCCTATTTTATATTCGGAAAGCATCTGGATGACTGGATCTGTTTTCTCCAAAATTGATCTTTAGTTTTAAAAACCAAACTTTACCAAAGGGGGTTTAATGGCACTCCCAAAACCCAGTAGCAAACTTAATTGCTTTCAGCTACGTGTCACATTGTTTGAATGGGCACATACATTTACAGGTGGGAAACATATTTTTCCTCTTTTCAATCACCGACAGCTAGTTCTGTGTAATGCCGTCATAAATAAAAGTCAGCGCCGTTTAAAAATTGGACCATATCAGACTCTTTTCTGCTCCAGCCGACAATCGAGTTGGATAAGTTGTAAAGGTCGCCATATTGGTTTTGTAAACACCCAAATTATTTACAGAACGGATTTAATTTGAAATTTGGATAAGCGCAAATGCAACAATTACATTAACCTTAATAGTGTGTATTGTTTCTATTATGAAATATCCAGAATATTTGCTGGAAGAAGGCCTATACTATGGTAGTTAATGACACTTTCAGGACCAAGAAGCCTAGCATCAGTTCCATTTATGGGTTTTATGCTAAACCACGTCTGCTAGCATAAAATTAGATGGCATTGAACTGTTGAACTTTACATGTACAACATAAAATTCACAATAAGATATCGTTGCATATAGTAAGGTTCAATATTATTGAACTATGGCCAGTTATGCCTGTAATGAGCCTGTATGGAAATTCATAGAATATTGTGGTATTCATGCCACTGTGATGTGCTGCCACCTAGCGGTATGATAACAAATTAATTTATTTCCTTTCTTGACCTAGATATCAGCGATGGATATTCTTCTTCTTCTTCCAGTTGACACTGCCAAACTTCTCTTGAAGGTGCTGCCATCCACTAAAGCTGCTGTCCTCTAAATCTGATTACTTATGATCCAGCACTGCTTATATCATCATAATTAAATATTGCATACCAAATAGCGCTCGTTTTTACCTGAAATGGTACAAGTAGAAGCTGCCTACAATTCGTTGACCGCTTCGTCTCCCGCCATCTTGAATCTGCACCTCAAAAAGGGAGTAATCATTAATTACGATGATGCATCGCACTGCTACTATAGCGGCGCCGATAATATGGGTCAAAAGCGCCCTTACCATCAGGTCTAACCAAAATCAAAGTGCAAGCTGCACTAATTTAAACTTGTGGCCATAAGGTGAATATTCATCCGCCCAATAACACGGCATTTTAGGCATTTATCTGTTGGAGTCTTTTTCGGGGCATTCTTTCCTTACCGCCAGGGGCTTGTTGATACTTTAACCTATACGTGAGATGAATCATGATGGTGCAGGTGTGCAATAAAAAATAATAATTTCACACGACTGTCTTATGGGGAGGTTGAATAAAAGAACAAAAAACTTTTAACCCGTCCGAAAATGCGACTAGGGATACATGAAACTATTTTATTTCAAATGAATGCTCAGGTCTCCAGCTATCATTCCTACATGTTATTCCCCAGGTATCATAGAACAGTCAACATTTTACACACCAAGATTTAGTTTGTGAGGATAATAATCCATATCAGTCGGACAAACTGTTTCAATTTGTGTATATATTAATTGAATGTTAACCACAACACAGACAGATCGGATTATACAACTCTTTGAGAAATATTAACAAGAGAGACGCCAGTGGCGTCAAGAGTTTGTCTTGTAACTTACGTTTTTCTGTTGTTCGCTATTTCAAATTTTTCGCTTTTTTGTTTTTCTGTTTTTTTTAATTTTTTGACCTTTAATTTTTCAATTTTTCAAATATTCGTTTTTAGGTTAATTTTTAATTTATCAATTTTTCTAGTGTGTCCTACTTTTGTTTGATGTGTTGCGGTTTTTTGAAAGGTTTTAGAATTGTATGAATATTTGGTCATGGTCAGAGTAGGATGTTTTTATCACTCCAGATGTTTGGTGTATTGGTAGATTTGTGTGTATGTGATCAATTATAGTGTTATACTTTGTTGTTGCAGAGCTTATCAGTTGCTTTGTTTTTAGGTTTTCGCATAACTTTTTTACAGTGCTTTGGTTTTTGTTTTGAATGTTAGTGTTAAAGTCTCCAATTATGATTTTTCTTTTGCATGTTTGAGCGGATGGAATTGTTTTTATGTCTTCAATAAATTGGGGTATTGATGATGTTAGATATTGATACAGACAAACTATTTGGACTTCCCTGGCCTTGTTAAAACAAAAGAAATATTTAAAAATTCAGAGATGGTAAGAAATGTTTAAAAAATCTTAAGAAATATTAAAACTTCAGAGATGGTAAGTAAAAGAGAAATACTATAGAAAACCCTAAAACCAAGAGCTGACAAGAATTAAATATAACGTGACCACACAAGTTCACGCGACTATGGTTCCCAATACGAGGGAATCCCCAACTCCCAATACGAGGGAAACCCCAAAACACGTGACGTAAAAAATTATCAATTTTTTTATTATTAATTTACTTAAAAAAAAAAATTCATTTTTTTTTTATTTTATTAAAATTTTTTTTTTTTTTTTTTTAATCATTTTTTTAAATTATTATTATTTTTTTTTTTAATTTAAATTTTTTTATTCTGTTTTTTTATTTTTTATGTGTGTCTTGTGATATAAAAAACAACGAGGCTGTGACCTGTAAACTTGAGGTCAAACCATATAGTAACCATGGCGAAGGGGGATAAAACATTGAGAGGGGGGATAAAACACTTATCCGCATCCTAAAATTGACAACTAATGAAAAGCAATGAAATACAATCCAGAACCCAACAGCAATTGACCAATAAGCTGCGTGTATCAGAGTGAAGCTGATGATAAAGAGCCCTATCACTCAACACAGATTACTACATCTGCACTATTAGGTGCTGCCATCTATTGGTGGATAGGTAAACTAACAAAACCCACTACTGAGTACACCATGAAAATTCAGAAACCAAAAACAAACCCAAAATACACTACGAAAAAAACATAAATATGAACCAAAAACAAAAGAATATCAACCAGGCACCCAAAAATTAACAAAAAACATAAAATTAGGAAAATCCACCTAGCCATTTAAGAGAACATAGATACAATTTAAAAAAGTTTAGACAAAATACTTGAATACTGTGACAAGAGAGTTGTAAGTACAAGTACTTACAAACTCTAAAAATAGTTTGCTCTGTACCAACTCATGATCAGAATTTAATTATATATTCTTTTATTCAGAATAAAAATCAGCACCATGATATATTACTTTACAAGAGGAGTTGTATGCATTATATCTTTGAATTTACAGATCTATTTTTTAACTGAGAAAATACTTATTTATTATATATCAAAAGTTTTATACAGTGGAACCTGCCAAATTTAAGAGAACATAGATACAATTTAAAAAAGTTTAGACAAAATACTTGAATACTGTGACAAGAGAGTTGTAAGTACAAGTACTTACAAACTCTAAAAATAGTTTGCTCTGTACCAACTCATGATCAGAATTTAATTATATATTCTTTTATTCAGAATAAAAATCAGCACCATGATATATTACTTTACAAGAGGAGTTGTATGCATTATATCTTTGAATTTACAGATATATTTTTTAACTGAGAAAATTCTTATTTATTATATATCAAAAGTTTTATACAGTGGAACCTGCCAAATTGAACACCTGTGTAGATTGAACACCTGAGTACATTGAAAAAAATTTCATGTCCTGGCACGCTCCAATTGTAAATCAATAGGAGGCTCCCTGGATACATTGAACACCTGTCTACCTTGAACATTGAACACCAAATTTGATCCCGTATGCCGCATTTTACCTGTCTACTTTGAACATCTTGCGCTGATTTTAGACATTCCACTGTTGATCATAATGCATTTACTAATTACTGAATGATAGAAACATGCTCAAAAAATTTAAGACAAAACCCTGAATTAATCCGAAATGAACATATGTATGGTTAATGGGTTAATGGTAATATGGTTATGCTAATATTTTTCCTACAAAAGGAACAAATAAATGGATATTATTTACCAAGTCAGCCGTGTTCTTCATCCTTAACATCTGCTTTCTTTCAATTGCTTGTTTTTACAAGCCAAGCCAAAACATAACCCGCACACTAGATCTTTATGGCTATTAGTCATTGAATCTCCAGCATCAAATAGCAATTGGGAAAGGGGGATGGGCAGCATAGAACAATTGTTCTCCGGGCAACCCTGTATTATAACTGCATTTAACAGTTTCCCAGTACTGCAAACTGAATGAATGGGCAAGCAAGCAACTTTGAAAGTTGAATTAAGTGAGATATATGAAATATATATATATATATATATATATATATATATACAGTCAAACTTGCCTCAACGACCACTCCTCTTAAACGACCACTTGCCTTGAACGACCGTTTCAAATCCCCCCAAGGCTATTCCCTCTATATTTTACCTTGCTTAAGCGACCACTTGCTTGACGCGACCAACGACCATGAAATCTTATCCCTACGAGTGAATGGCCCTTCATTTAACGGCCACTTGAATGCCTAGACGCCTTGTATATTGGAAAGGGCACAATAAAATAATGAAATAATCGGTAAAAATTTGAAAATATATCATTTCTGAGGGCCCTCAATTAATGATAAAGTTCAACTTTTATTTTTCTGAAATTTTTATTCTTAAGATTTTAATGAAGAAATTTCAACAAACGCAGCTAAACATAACAATCTCAATAATTCCAGGTCATTGTTGGAAATTCTTTGTTTTTTTTCATAACCTCGCTCAGACCCTCAACCCCTTCTTAAGAGACCACCTCTTTAAAAGACCATTTTTGACTTTTCCCTTGAGCGGTCGCTTAATAGAGGTTTGACTGTATATATATATATATATATATATATATATATATATATATATATATATATATATATATATATATATATATATATATATATATATATATAAATATATATGAATGAATGAATATTTATTGACTGTATAGAAAATACAAAATTTTCTCATACATTCTATAAGTGAAATGAACAAATAACACATAAGAACAAATATTACATCAAACGTAGAGCGCTCTGGCTCAGTTTGCCCCGCAAAAAATTACACAATGAAATTAGTTTAACTGTTTCCCGCTAGGGTAAATAAAGTGCGCATAACCTAAGAAAATGGTTTGTCAGCTGCCCGCTAGGGGTCTCCCCCGGACTAGAAGAGGATTGACCTCCAAATACACAAAGTGATGGACTCTTAGTCCCAAACAGGGGTTAGAAATGCAACCAACAGGAAATTCTATCATTAAGCGAGTCTTATTTAAAAAGTCATTTATCTCGCTGTTCACCTCCGGCAAAGGAGGATAGAGATCTCCACTTAAACAATGTGCTTAACTTTTAACCACACTCAGAGATTATGAATATAACCAAAAGAAAAAGTATTATTATGCATGCCTTGTTTAAAGGGCGTTTGACTCGCCGTTAACAAACCATAGACAATTGCTCGAACTGTTGTGGCATACCACAAAACCCGAAAAGTAATAATACGAAATTAACATATAACTGATACTGTAGGCTTTTAAATCCTCAGGGAACCTTACATCAGAGGAACTTAAAGCCTGCTCAAAAATAAAATATTTTACTTATTAATCTTCTTACAACCTGTAGAAGAAGGAATTACACAATTCCTTCTTCTAATCTGACTCTTCTTTGATACATTTTATGCACGTGTGTGCCTGCGACTATCCAAGTGTTTATCATCCCTTCATCAGTCATTCCAGTGATTTTTCTGCCCAGGAGGATGGGGAAAACATCATGTGTATTACGCATCAAATGAGCTTCATTTCCCAGAATGCCATATATCTCATCAAACATGTAATTCCTTTCATCCTGTGTGTCGTTACATTCCATAATCATGTGTCTGGCGTTGTCGACCTGACTCAAGTGACAGTTAATACATACTCTTTCGCTTCTAGGTCTTGATTTAAGTAGAACATTGTCATTCTTTAGCTTGCTCGCATGACTCAGTATGGCTACCATAGTTTCACAAAAGTAAATGTACTTAGGGTATACGTCGGCAATTGACCACCAACTTACATAGGATACCTTGTCATACAATAAACAGAATAGGTCCAGTTCCTTATGTCAACTTAACATTAGAGTATTGCGAGTGTCATTTATCTTCCAACCATACTCCCATGTTACCTTACTCCATTGTTTTTTGGACCATACCCTTGTACCTTCAGCGTAACTTATTACCATTTCTAGCATATTGAGTCTTAGGGCGGCGTGCAACATTTCGAATATCGGGCTTCTACCTTCGTTTTGCACAGCCTTATTGGGATTCTCACAAGATTTTTGTACTCTTAGACAAAATATTACTCTCACGAGTTCGTCCTCTTTCATAGTTAAAATTGTTCTTATAAATAAGACCTTACGCACCAGGGTAATTATTTCCAGGTGCATCCATCCCAGCCCTGTAAAACTACAAATATTCGGGGCCCTCGGGTGTAGGCGTTGAATTCTTTTGCCTGCGTACACCTGAAATTCCTCGATATATGCAATGTCATTTGCTGTGAGGCACCAGATCTCACATCCGAATAAGGCAGTGGGAACCACTATGCACCAGAAAATGACATTGCATGTATTCATATTCAGGCCCTTTTTTCTTAATACCGATTCCTGTGGCTACATTGAGGACTTTCCTAGCTTTGCTAAGTCTGCCTTTAACCCTCGAATCATCTTCGTTAAATACTGTGGATACCACACCCAGATGCTCATACTGGTCTTTTTCAAGAACCTTTTTTCCCCCTAACTGAAATTCTCTGTGTTTTTTGTTAGTAGATCTTTCTCTTGGAGTTTCACCCAAAATTAGAACTGCACTTTTGCTGGCGTTAAACTCGTAACGCCAAGTGCACCCGTGTTTGTACGCCTTATCGATTACTCGATCCAGTTTGTACTTGGAGGGGCACGCGGCAGCCATATCGTAGGCGTACCCCACGGGTACACTCGGCGTCTTGTAAATCTGACAGCAAAGCCCTGAGTCTCTAATTTCGACTAGTAACGAGTTGGTAAATGCGACATATTTAATGAGTGCAGGGCTCGACGCTAAGGGTAAACCTATGGCCCCAGGCCAGTAAAAATTCCCAAAAACAGCTTCGGGCCAGTAAAAAAAGACCTCAACTGGTCCTACAGGCACAGTAAACATTTGGAGACTTTCTTGTTAAAAAGTTCCCCCCCCCCCAAGAATGTCCCCAAATGTTTTTGAAATAAATGAAGATAAAATCTATAAAGATAAATGTTGTGGTGAATTTTATGCAATGTTCTTTCTTGTTATGTTAAAGAAAAAATGTAGGACCAGTAAAAATTTTGCAGGACCAGCAGATGCTAGGTGTTACTGGTCCTACACGGCCAGTATCATTTTGAGTTAGCGTTGAGGCCTGAGTGATAAGAACCCACCCTGATGAATTCCGCAGGTGAGTTCATACCACTCAGAAAAATGTCCCATTACCCTCACTCTACACATGAAATTATCGTAACATTTTCTAAGCATCCTCCATGTTTTACCTGTAATTCCTAATTTAAACAACTGGTAAAAGAGGCCGTTAATCCATATAGTGTCGTACGCCTTAGCCACGTCAAAGTATACTGAGAAACATTTCTTGTTGTTCTCGTTCGACGTGGCTAAGGTTTCCTGTAACATGAGTGAAGAGTGCAGGCAAGAGAAGCCCGTTTGCCTGCTCCCTGCAATCCACATATTGTATTATTGGACGTCCACCAATGTTCCATTCGTTGCCATATGACTATCTCATAGACTTTGTTTAAGGTTGATAACAATGTTATGCCCCGGTAGTTTGAGGGATTCAGGCTGCACGCGTTCTTCCCCTTATAAAGGGGGACTTGTGTCCCCCTTCTAAAACTAACCGGTATGTACTCTAGTTTAAGCATCATGTTGAAAAGCTTAGTAAGACAAGACAAAAGTTTTTCACCTCCGTACAACAAATGTTCTGATGTCACTAAGTCAGGTCCAGGGGCTTTCCCCTTATTGAGTTTCCTGATAGGTTTCTTGACCTCATCAGAATCGAACTTAAGGTGTGAAAACTGGTCTAGGTCATTCAGCCCCATCTTATGTAGAACAAATTCATTGACCATATAAAAGTGTTGATCGTCATACCTTTGGTCCTCTTTAGGTGTACCAATTTTAAGGAAGTGTTCCCTCCACACTTTAAGTACCTCATGCACTTCATGTTTGACAACCCCGTCTGCTGCTTTGATTGCTAAAACCCTAGCAGACTTGTCACCTCTGACCTTCTTTAAGCGTTTCCAGAAATGAAACTTATCCACCTCTGCTGATTTCATAATCTCAACCATTTGCTTGTTTTCATAATTTCTGGCCATCTCTTTTATTTCCTTTGAAAAAGCTTTTTTGGATTCCTTATACCGCTGGTATAACAAATTATCATTATTTCTTGGTCTGTTTGAGTCTTTCCAAACCTTATAGTGCAAATTTTTTTCCCTCTTAAGCACATTTAATCTCTCAGACCAATAAGGTTTTATGTGTTTCCTATAGTTTGACCGTGGGAGCGCTTCAGCCGCAGTATGAATGACCTTGACCAGGGCTCCCACTTTTTCATCAATTACGTCTTTGTCAAACTCTGTTCGGTTAAGGAGAGAGTCCAAATCAGTTAACCTGTCTTGTAACGGGATTGTGTACAATTCTAGTATCCTTTCAGGACTAAGTTTTCCCCACTTGATACTCTTGTTATAGTGACCCACCGAGGAAGCATTGGGGATCAGCTTGAGATTCAAAACGAGTCTGATCGGGAGGTGATCTGATGTGTTTAATACATCTTCTTCGAGCACTCTACACTCAGTGATCATAGAGTTAATCTCTTTGGGTGTCATAAAATAATCAATACAGCTTGATCCGTTTGGTCCGTAATATGTATCAACTGGACCCAGTGCTTCGTCGTTGAGGTTCGCTATTTCTAAATTATACTCGCGAGCCATGTCCATTACTTTACTGCCTCTAATGGTAGGAGGGCGTGATCCCCTCAGGCCCCCTGTGTGCCCAACGTCGCCGTTGAAATCGCCCCCCAAGATTATTCTGTCATCAGGTTCAGCAGTTTCAAGTACCCCTGCCCCTATGTATGTATGTATATATACATATATATATATATACATACGTACATACATATATATATTTATATATTTATATATATATATATATATATATATATATATATATATTTATATATATATATGTATATATATATATGCATGTCTCCATGTTGATGACATAATTCTTCCTGGTCCGAACCGACACAATCTTAGGAATTTGTAATATGTTGTGCACGTTTTTATTATTATAATGAACACTTTTCTCAAGTGATTTGTAAGAAGAAAAGAATTAATTAATTCCTTGAATTGATTAATTGATTCCTCAAGTTTTTCATCAGCTTTTCTATATGGTGTATTATTCTGTGGTTTGTATTGATCAGTCATGATGACACTTGTTTATGATAAAGTGGTTCACTGCACTGTCTGCAATTGGGGTTATTTTTTAGTGTCCCCATTCTATCCTAGCATCTCCACATTATGCATTTCACCTTTTCTGACTCTTGGGAATAAATCATGACAGTGTAATTAAAATAGGCAAATCCTTCAGTGCTGGTAAAAAAGGCAGCTAGTGAACAATGACTCCGAACAATGACTTTCCAAAGTGTAGTGACTGATCTTGATGAATTGAAGTCTATGGGGAATAATATTTCTTCCTAGGAATAATCAGTAAAGTCCAATCTCTTATTAGATACCAACATTACAGACAGGTCATTGATTATTCACAGTGAATGTATTTTTGTGTTTGAGCTAATCTGATTGTTTCAAAATAAACTTGTCTTACAAATCTATTACAAAATATTACAAAAATATTGTAACTTAAAGGGTCGGCTATGTTTATGCAGCTTTGGCAGTTCAGTCAGTCAGTGACGGTGGAACAGCAAACAACTAGAATATTTGTGTGACATCAGGAAGAGGACAAGCTGGGAATGTATTTCTGATGTGAGTGATATCGGATCAAGTCTGCCTTTCTCTACAGCAACACAGGCGCGATCCACCATGGCATTCTGTAACAGGCGAGAAAGTTTTCTTGATCTATAAGGTATTATTGAAGTTTCGTAAGTTGAACTTGTGAAAACCTGTCAACTGGGGCTAAGCAGCACACTTCTATCATCCAATTAAAGTTTTTTCATAATGGCATTAATTAAGTTGAATCATTTTAATTTAGGTCATAGTAAAAGTTATGTTGAAACGTCACTGATCTGTGATCTGTGGGGGGCAGTACCAGAGCTCTATCCCCAAGGTTAAGTTTGGGATTTAATGATTTTTGGGTTTATTATACCTTTATGCATGCAACTTGTATTGACTGTTCCACCAAAAGGCAGGATATCCTTGCTACCCCGTACCTTTCCATCTATCTATCAGATATCAAATTCAACAAGATTTCTGATACTACTATCTTATCTCAAAATTATGCTATATAAATATTGTGAAAAGGGATGTTGGAATGAATCAAGCGTGCTGTATCACATGATCATTGCCGTAGCAAAGTCCTCTACTGAAAAAAGGAAGAGGACGGAAAGGTAAATAAATAGGGGGATGTTTTTTTTTGGGGGGGGGGGGGGCGTATGTGGAAGTCAATAGATCATCGATGGGCCGGGATTCTGTATAGATTTTTTGAAATGTACATGCATTGACAGTTAAGGAGTAAAGAATTTTTTTAAAATCTTATTTTGCAGATGGCACAGTAGTAGTAGTAGTAGTAGTAGTAGTAGTAGTAGTAGCAGCAGCAGCAGCAGCAGCAGCAGCAGTAGTAGTAGTACATGTACGCACAATCAACAAATAAACAGGAATTCAGTATTGTGGGAATTTTTTCGATGAATCTTTTGAATAAAAAATGACACTTGAGGATTAAAGATCTTTTCTAGATCTTTTTTTATTGAGAGTGAAGTCGACACAGTAGTAGTAGTAGGAGTACATGTACACACAATCAACAAATGAACAGGAATTCAGCTAAACACAAGAAAAACACTTTGTCATTCCTATATTTTGTCTGCCAGTAAAATCTTGCATACCTGGCTTCATGAGTGTAAATGCCATGTTTAAATGCTGCATGAAGCAATTTGACAAATACTTGGACTAATACAGTGCGTTCTTAGGTCACATGGACCCTCTCTCCCAATGCTCTAATGTCACTACAAGGCCGAGTCTGAATCAGTTTAGCAGGCAAGGACAGTTGTACATGCGTTCTGGCCAGTCTTTCTGAATAATCATTCACTGGGTTCGGCAGAGGATTGTTCCCGAACTAAAAATAAATCTGGGGTTACCTTGTGAATATAGGGTCATTTTCAAATTCTCATATATGTTGAAGCATACATCACATTAGCTTGAAATTTGGAATACTTATAGGCAGGAGTATTTTAAAGTTAGAAATAACATAATTTTCCCAACTCTGATGTCTTCAAATGTTATGGAATCTGAAAGTTAAAAAAAATGCACTTTTTCTCGTTTTCTCCAAGATTTTTGAGAGAAATTGTTATAGGGTAAAAATTAAAACGAGATAGAGGCTTTATCACAAGTAGATTGGAAGATGAAGCATCTTGCATGAGTGAGTGATTTAGTATAGCATTGAGGCTTGCAGAGTCCCAAGACACAAAATCACTCACGAGTGCAAGATTATCCTTCCCATCCACGAGTGGTGGAACATGTTTCTTCCACAATAAATAAGAGAAATATACAAGTTTTACCATGAAGTTAGCTAGCTCAATTTTGTCAGCAAAATTTGACTATGCACTAATTCAACAGGAGCTCCACTTAAACCCAAAAAATTACTTACCCTAAAAATCTTACACTAGTTGGCTAGGTACTTTTGTGCTGCCTAATCCTCATCAGAGGAGCTTTCACTCAATGCGTACTTTGTGTAGAATGAGTTGTCAAATAAAAGCATGGTGGAAGGAAAACGGAAATGAAGAGATGAGCCCCACAAGCTACCTTAAGGTTGCTGTAAACGTTTCCGGTGGAGTGTAGACTTTCCCTCAAACAATTGCGGATTTCTCATTATCTGTACACTAAACCCAAACTATATATTTTTAGAAAGCTGACATTCTCGGGAATACATAGGATATGGACAGGTTGTGTGTAATCCAAATATTTTGAAGAAAATCGGGTCAAAACTTTAGCTAATCAATTTTCAGTACATATGTCATGGCTGACGCAAATCTAAGAGCAGAGTCTAAGATAGTAATCTGATTTTTCAATATGTTGAAAAAAAACTTGTCCCTAGAGATTGAGACGGGGGTTTTGTAAAATATTGCCCCTAACTTTTTTATGGCCATTTATCTAACAACAATTTAGAGAAAAATACTTTTTTCATTTCTTGATTTTTGAGTTACTATAAACAGGGAGTTTTACCTAAAGGGAGTGGCAACGTGGCATGCAGTCCATTAGCTTTGCACTGTGGAGGGAAATCTTACCTAGGAGCTCAGTTAGATAAGGAAGGCGGCCATCTTGCCTAGCAGGTTGGGTAGCAGGTTGAATGGACCTCTTGTACTTTCAAACATGTAAGACATGAATTTTACTTTTTGGTGAGGCTTAATAATATAGAGATTCTGGGGATGAATGTAGGAACTATTGTTTACGATGCTTAATTGATGTTAGTGTAATTGCAATACACATATTTGGGGTGGTTCAATCGGGGACTCTATTTCACTTGTGATAAGACTAAACATCAGTCATGAGAGTCATTTTTAGTAAATTCCACCTTCTAATTCTCAGAAACCAAAACTTTCAAGTTTGTTTATAAGGTGAAATAGATAAATAAAGAAGTTAATCTCTGAAGCTGTACTATTTTCAAAGAAGTTTGTTCACCTGAAATAGTATTTTTTTCCCGGTTTTCTGGACCTTATCTAAGGTAATAATGGAATTAAATGTTCTGCCATTTTGTATGCTGGATGTTGAATAAAACACTTTTTTTGAAATATTAATAGATTAGAATTTCCTATTATCAAGCTATCCTGTGCTGCATTTTCTAGTTTCCAGGATTTTGAAGTCTCAAATTTGAGGTCAAATCAACAGACAAATAAACTAGAAATAGGCCGTCACATAAGGGGTTATTTATTGAAATAGTGCTGATGACACATACCTATGTTAGCATCCTGAAGATACGCCAAAAGTCTTAAACTGAAGCAGAGACCTCTCTGACTGAAGCAAACATATGCTCATTGCAACAAGGCTAACATTAATTAAACGTAGCCATTCAACAAATAAAATATCTAACAGTACTCACATACATTCCTAGAATGCCCAGGTTGTTAAGCCTCCTCAAAAGGTAAAAACTGAAACTTTCTAGATGTTTGAGAGGTTGATTAACCCTCTCCATCCACCAAACATAATTGAGGTTTTCCAAGCTATAATGACACTTCTATGATAAGTCTGCAAATCAAATATCTAGACTGTAATTCTGTTTCTGCCTGTTGACAGCAGACAATACCCTCACTTAGGATGTTATGAGGCCCATCCCGTCTGACACCAATTAGCTTATTGTCTTTTCAAGACCTGAGGAAATAAAAGAAGCCCAACCTGGGGATTGCAATCAGACAGGTGTGTCCTGTACTGCCCATGACAGGTGTGGATCTGAGAGTAAAGGCACATGACAGGATATGGTCACACAGAACTTTTTTAAGTCACTTGTTACAACTTTCAACCCTCAAGAGCATGCTAAAACTCTTATATTAAGCTGCACGCCAGAGTATCGTATACTTCCTAAACTAAATATACCACTTTCTCGTAGTCATTTCCATGAAAACCGCTTTTATACTCAATTTTCTGCTGCAAGTGGAAATCTGTATGGCTGTCACATCTAGCGTCAACACTCCATTGTATACTGCTACTAGCTGGCTGCATTTGACCCATAAAGATAAGGACCTGCACGCCAGTGCCTGCCAGGTGGGTAGTGTTCTCTAGGGAGTGCGAATGACAGGAAGCATTGTCCAACCGTCCGGGCCACCACGGTACCGTGGTGGCCAGGACGGTTGGTACTGTGGCCATATCCTGTAATGATCCACAACAGTAGAATAAGACAATATACTGTTTTGTCACTGCATCCTGTCTGATGTTATGGACCTGTGAAACCATGAAATAGACAAACTAACAGAACTCTTCTACATTAAGCTAATGCCATTAGTTAGGAAAACTTCATGTATTCTTTTTGGACAACAAAGCTATGGTACTGTAAAGAACTCAGGGAATATAGGCATATTTACAGCTTTACAATGTATTAAAATAGATGGGGGTATGGATTTTAGAACTATCTTGTTTCAATTTATGAAGATGTGAAGAACTGAGGAATGGTACAATTTACAGAAATATTTTTTGCTAAGGCAACTCAAAGAAACACTTAATCATCATGAGTTTTTGGATTAGCATCTTTTCTCAACCCATTCATAACCTAGACAACTATATACCCTGTGGTACAGCCTACACAGGAAGTGGTGATAAGTTGAGCAGTGCACATGCCCGGCTGAGCCAGGTTGAGCTCCTGGGTATGAGTGGGGTGCAGATAAGAGCTCATTTGCATAACAATAGTGTGTGACTGGTGTAGGAGCTATTACTATCTGTGTCATATCGCTTTAATCTATATATCCCTGCTATAAAAAATAAACTAGACAAGATATTGCAATATCCCCGTCTCATTCTCTAGAGAACATGTTTTAGCATCTATATACAAATTTGAAGCTAATTGATTAAGATTTGTGTCTGAAATCACACCAGCCGTGAGAGTAAAACTATAGAAAACTAAGCTGAGAAAATGGCAGTTTTGTGTTTTACAACGTTCTGGTTACTGTGCAACACTTTGCTACTACTTTAATGCATATATTTTAGTCCAAGTGGAAAGATAAAGTAACTTTCCATTGTATTTAACAACTGTTAACATTTCTTCTTCTGAGGTACCTCAAAAATAAGTAGAAATAAGTAGAAATCTGCAACTGAGTTATATCCGCTATATCCCTGTCAACTGGATTTGGAGTGCCTTCCATATATGGGCATATGACATCACCCAAGCCCCGCCTACTTGTAAGATTGGCATCTTGTTTGCATGCTAATGTTATCCATTATAGCTCTAGATTTCTTAATTATTTAAAGAACTGTGCCACCAAAATCAATTTCCAGCTATCTAGTTTGTTATGCTAGCAGACTGCAAGTATATTGGTTTTGCAAATAAAAGCTTGTGCTTTTACCTTCATTTATCTAAAATAAACATGTTGCAGGGGCAAGAGCTTACTATACTGAAGCTATCCCAAGCATAGCTTTCTGACAAGGTGGCTTTTAGATTTTAAGGGCCTTATTCATTGAAAGGGGATATGTACCTCTTTCAATATTCCACATGGTACCTGCGTAAATATATCTGTTTATTTGGATGCTGCTATAGAGAATAAACAAATGCTATGGAGTCATGAAGAAAGATAATTTCACAAACCTCTATTGCTGTATCTGCTTCTACTCTGGCTGGAGGGTTACAGGTAGGTGTAGTTGGCCATAATTACCCTGAACTTCTGGAGACAATCCAGTGATCCAAGCTGCATATTTTGCAGCAGAAATTGGCATGTAAGGTCTCACACAGTATATTCCTTTGTCTAATGAATCCCATATGAGGAAAATGTCCATGTGCACTGCTTGGCTTGAAATGCTCAAATGACCTTCCTACCCCTGGACAAGCACAGAGCTCTTGACTCCCATAATCCTTGAGGAGATTATGAGTGACACCACACATGAATAGTCAGAGCCCTGAGGGGATTATGTCTAATTGATATCACACATACCTGTATGTATTTCCAAAGAACTGAGGCCACAGTACTAATCAATCACCTAACCCAATTATTCACCTGTAATTTCAATCTCTGTTGTGTCTTCAACTAAATTGACAATATTGTTGTGAAAAAATACAATCCAGGCTTCAATTAGTTGATAGCTGAACTATAAGGGTGTAATTGTACTTATATGGATGTACTTGTACCAATTTAGTATTGTTAGTTATCCAAAGAGCATAGTGTCTGAATGACTCAACATCCTCCCATCAAATACACACATTTCATTACCTGAGCCCAAAAACTGGAATGTTTCCTGTTCTTTTTTCTGACTGCCGGAGCCACATTTTGATTAAGACTAACCCCCAATACACAATTTTTAAATCGATCAAAACATCATTATCTCTGGTGCTATTCCATTTCCTGCCCCAGCTGAACTGGCTAAGTGGTCACATGACCATAACAGTAGAGCATGCCTGGAGCCTGTTCACCTGTCATACAAACTTATTGCACACTTATGGGGTTTGGAGAGGGGTAGGAGTATGTTTTTTTTCATATGGAGGGTAAGACCCAGTTCATCAACATTATACATATATCTCAAAACAGGCCATCCCTGAGGGCGAAACGTTTACGGCCACCTTAATGCCATCTTTAATTCATATGTTATGCAGTGCAAAAAAAGGTTAAGATATACCCCAAGACTTGAAGTACCAAGGTAAACTTGGCTCATAAGGAAACCTAAAGGGATTTCTAACCTTAAGACGTTTTATTCACCTTTGCCCTGCAGCAAGAAGTTGAAGGCATAACATTTTAGGCCAAGACAGACAAACATAGGACAGAATCATTCTGAATGGCTTTTATTGTAAATGATTTCAATTTGCATACAAGTGAAATAGCTGGGTATCCTGGTTGGTGTTTTCATGGCTCACCAGGGATGGGTTTCATAAGGCTATCATACAAATACATGATTTACTATTCTAATACTAATAAAGATCTACCTCATTATTTCCAAGGTTTCACAATTACACAAGAGAATGATGAACAATGCACATTCACATTACCTCTGAGAAGATAACATCTAAGTTTCTTTGTTCATGTTCCACTTTCACTGATTTCACTCTGAAGTTTCAAGAAAAGATTAGTAAAACAGGACTGTGAGATCAAAGACAAATAATTTATCACTTTCAAAGAAAAGTTGTTGGTTCAGTCTTAAATAACATAAATCCTTCAAGGGTGCTTTTCTTAGAAAGATAGCACTGAAAGATAGGAGTTTGTTGGCTAGAAGCATGAAATCCTTGCGTTAGCTTAATCTATTTATAAATGGGTTAAGCTAACACAAGAAATTTTATGGTTTTCAATATCATTTGTTTCTAATTGTAACTCCAACAACCTTGAAAGTTCTTTAAGACAATTTTTCTCAAGACAAAAGGATTTGGGTGTCGTGATTTGTGTTTTCATAAGTTAATTCTGACACCCTGCAGGCTTAAGTGCTTACCTGGGCTGTTAAATTTTAGAACATCCAATTAAAGCTACACTTTCACTAATTTGGCATAGATCTAGATAAAAGGAAATCTTAGTAATACTGAACTCAGAGATCCCGACAAAAAACTAAGGTAGCACCTGGCATATAATGATAACACATAAGTAATAACAAAAAAGTGATACATTCAGATTGCTTGTCAGATTATGAATATGGTTGTACATTGCTATAGCACTACATACAGTACAATAGTAATACTACGACTACCGTAAATTCTCTGCGAAACTCGGCCACAGTGTCTGGCCTTTGATCGCTATTTCAGCAAATCTTGGCCACCATCAGCCAACGAAAATCGTAATTAATAAAGAGTGTCCGATATTTGCGAGAATTTACGGTACTACTACTACTGATACTATAAATAATACTATTAATAATACTGCTACTAATAATAATATTTGATATAGCGCGCTTTCTACCCATAATTTCCAAAAGCGCATTAAAGAATTGTCAGTGGACAGATGTTTATGGTCCATAAAGTCAAATAAACTCCTTTCAAAAATTCGAAGTTTTTAGCTGTTTTTTGAAGCAGCTTTTATGTTGTCAGGGAGCTCATTCTAAATATTTGGTGCGTAGTCACTTGTTAAATTGGTTTACATATTTATTCATATACTTGTGAAAAAATACAGCTTTGATATGAGAACTAATTTTTGAAATGGCGTTATATATCAACAAAATGACAATAAAGAGTGGGTGAGGTTTTGAATCATACATCCTGATTTTCCTGTTTAATGGATAAGCTGCTGGTATCATCTTTCATTTCTTGTTTTATAGGAACACACTCTCCTTTCACAACAACCCACTGCTGTGGTTCCACTGACTCTGGGCCTGAAGTTTGAAGTGTCTGCTCTAAGTGTGACTTCATATGCTGTTGTAGATGTAAGGTTGTAGTAAATGTCTCATGGCAATGTTCACACTGAAAGGGGCTTTCCATAAAGTGAGCACTTCTATGCTTTTTCAGTTGAGAAGAATGGGAGAATGCCTTGCCACAAACCTCACACTTGAATGGTCTTTCCCCTGTGTGAATTCTTTGATGATCTTTCAGATGTGAAGTCTCAAAGAAGGCTCTGTCACATATTTCACATTTGAATGGTCTTTCCCCAGTGTGAGTTCTGTTGTGCCTCTCTAGAGATGAATAATTGGGATATGCTTTATCACATATCTCACACTGGTGTTGACTTTCTCCTGTGTGTGTTACTTTATGATCTTTTAGATGTGAACTCCGAAAAAATGCTCTATTACATACATCACACTTATATGGCCTTTCCTCTGTGTGAGTTCTTTTATGCTGTACTCTAGCCGAATAACTGGAAAATGTTTTATTACATAGCTTACATTGGAATTCTTTGTGAACTCTTTTATGCCCTATTAGAAGTGAAGATTTGCAGAACTTTTTACCACATAATTCACAATGGAATGGACTTTCCTTGGAACGAATTCTCTTGTGGCTTTCCAACGCTGAAGAATGGGTGAATGCCTTATCACATATCTCACATTGGAATGGCCTTTTCCCTGTGTGAATTCTTTTATGCTTCACCAGAGCTGAGGAATTTGAAAATATCTTATCACATACCTCACACTGGTGTGACTTCATATGATTCTTCAGATATGAGATTGTGGTAAATGTCTCATCACAATGTTCACACTGAAAGGGTCTTTCCTCGGTGTGTGTGCTTCTATGTCTCCTCAGATGTGAAGACTGAGAGAAAGTCTTGCAACAAACATCACACTTAAATGGTTTTTCCCCGGTGTGAATTCTTTTATGATCTCTCAGATGTGTAGTACAGGTGAATGTTTTACCACAAACCTCACATTGGAATGGCCTTTCCCCTGTGTGAATACTTTTATGTCGAATCAGAAGTGAATCTGTGGTAAATGTCTCATGGCAATGTTCACACTTAAAGGGCCTTTCCATAAAGTGTGTACTTCTATGTTTTGATAGATGTGAAGACTGGGAGAATGTCTTGCAACATACATCACACTTAAATGGTCTTTCCCCTGTGTGAATTCGTTTATGATCGGTCAGATGTGAAACATGGGAGAATGCTTTATCACATAGCTCACATTTGAATGGCCTTTCCCCTGTGTGAATTCTTTTATGCTGATTAAGAAGTGAAGTTGACTTAAATGCCTTGTTACAATGTTCACACTGAAAGGGTCTTTCCTCACACTGAATGGGTTTTTCCTCGGTGTGTGTACTTCTATGTCTTGACAGATGTGAAGACTGGGAGAAAGTCTTGCAACAAACATCACATTTAAATGGTCTCTCCCCTGTGTGAATTCTTTTATGATCGGTCAGATGTGAAATGTGGGAGAATGCTTTATCACAGAAATCACATTGGAATGGCCTTTCCCCTGTGTGGATTCTTTTATGTAGTTTCAGACCTCCTGCCCGTGTGAAAGCCTTATTACACAACTCACACTGGAAAGGACTCTCCCCTGTGTGGGTTCTGTTATGCTGTATAAGGTTTCTAGCTCCAGGAAATGCTTTATCACATATCTTACACTTGAATTCCCCTGTGTGAGTACTTTTATGATCTTTCAGATATGACGATCGGGAAAATACTCTGTCACATATCTCACATTTAAATGGTCTTTCTCCAGTGTGGATTATTTTGTGATGTTGTCTCAGAGTTCCTGCCTGTGTGAAAGCTTTATCACACAACTCACACTTGAATGGTTTCTCCCCTGTGTGAGTTCTGTTATGCTGAATCAGCTTTGCAGCTCTAGGAAATGTTTTATCACATATCTTACACTGGAATGACCTTTCCATGGTCGGTGGGCCTGAAGAGTGAAGTGTGTGCTCTAAGCTTGATTTTCTACGATGGGTTAGAAGTGAAGATGTGGTAAATGTCTCAACAATGTTCACACTGAAACAGTCCTTCCTCAGTGCCTGTTCTTCTATAACCCGCAAGACCTAAACACTGGGAGAAGGCCTTGCAATATTCATCACAGACTGTAATTCACAATGCATAAGAATGCGTTATCGGATGTTTCACACAGAAATTATCATTCTCCTGTTTGAATTCTATGTGCAGATCAGTCCATAAGATTAGGATAATGCTTCCTCACACAGGTTCCACTTGAATGGTATTTCCCTTTTCAGTCATGAGTCACGCCTTTGTTAAAATTCATCAGCAGGAATCTGGTGGCCTCAAACAAATCTCTCCTACTTGACGTTTTTGAGCTCTGGAAGCAACCACAATTTTGGTAGAGAGCCCCAAAAGGGCTTGCATCACTTCAGATTCTTAAGTAGCAGATTCCGAAGTTCAAGACCTGAAAATAAAGAAAAAACAAAGTGAATGAAGAGTTCACAGTGAAAAGGTGAGTTAATATAGACATGGTTTCTAAGATACTTTCAGAAATAAAACATAGTAATCATCATGAAAAGGTGGCTAAAGGCAAATAGAATTCCTACATTTCCTAACCCTTTCTATGCTGAAGGCTATCTAACATTAGAATGGAAAATGAGAGGTACATTCATTTAATTGATTACAGGATCTTTTGAATGACAACACATGTATAGTTGACAGCAACCAGGGTTCATACTGGTTGACCACAATAAAATTCAAGCACTTTCAAGGTCATTTTACAATAAAATTCAAGCACTTTCAAGGAACAAATTCTACTTTTCAAGGAAGACACGGGATCAATAGATACTGATAACTGAGAAAAATGAATGAATGTCAGAGGAGAGAATAATGAAGAAAGACTAATATATTTATGCACACACATAAGGTTACCGTTTATTTATAAAAGTAGTGGTAGTATGTTATTCATTTTCTTTTGTAGGTTATCATTTTATCAGGGGTAAACATCTGGGTCAAAAATAACTAAGTTTTTTACCTGAAAAAAAATTGGGCAGAACTCCGGTGTGTGTGACAGTAATCTCGATCGTAAGAATGAGATCCCCCCAATTCCCGCCACCTATATCAGGACAGGGGTAGTAAACATGCATTAATTCTAACTTAAAACCCATGTTATGTATGACAAAATCTATGGACCCCCCTGGTGGCATCCCAGGTTAGTGATACAGTAAATAATCTTACCTTCTGCCTCTGTTCCAGATGACTGGGTTGAGCTTGAAAAGTACCTGTGTTGCCTCTGTTCCTTTACTTTGCAAACTTATCATGACGTCTGATAGTATGAACACAATTCGCATGCTCTAATATCACAGTAGTAACGATCTCTCACAAACACAAGAGGTTGTATAAATACTTGAATAGGCATATAAACTGACTTGACTCAGTTTGCTTATTGTTATGCAACCGGCTGATAAGGTGGCCACTACGCAATTAGCGCTCACAACTGCAACTCCGTAGACGGCAGCAGCTTATCTGCCCTTAATCTCCCAAGAGGCTGGTTAATGGGCAGTTGAATTTCTTGGGGTACCGCTCTCGACAAACAGGTCAAGGCGGCAGTGAGTGATAAGGCCGTCCAAACTCGCTAATGCACCAGTCAATTGAATCCCTGGGAGGGGGGGGGGCGGGACATGCGGGGATACTGCTCAGGAAAAAATCAATAAATAGCACTCATCCCCACTGGCAGGGACCAATTCTGTGGCAGTATGCCCCACCCATGGGGCATGCTCAACAAGAATACACAATTTCCTAAGATTTCAACTTTTTATTTTGTGAAAATAAACCACAAAAATCTTAGCAGTTACATCACAAATAACAAAACCTTCAGCAGTTATAAAAATAAGATTTTAGACTTTAGACTTTTTTAGAAGACACCCTTCACATTACTTTTATTAAACACCTGACGTCCATTATTAAACACCTGCAGCACCATGTGACTGTGAAAATTCTGCTTTTGTGTACTCATTCTCCCGCGCCGGGAAGTCCCCCCAGGTGAAGGTCCGTAGTTGGTCAACACAGTGGACCTAGCAGAGGCCGGGTGCGCCCGGCTGATAGGCCTACTGGAATCGTGGCAGCAAAATATGACGTCACTATTCAAATCCCCGCCTATCATGCACCGCCATGACGGACAGCAATAAATCACAGTAATCCCAGTACACCGGGCAGCTATTTTAAGCAGTATTTAGCAGAAGCACCGTGTTTCCCGGCCAAGTCCCGGCCCCCCCCTCCCAGGGATTCAATTGACTGGTGCATAAGATAGCGTGTCTTTTGGGGATTTCCCGGTTTTTCAAGGAGCTATCGTAAAATTCAAGGACTTTCCAGGTCAAAATGGGAGGTAAACAAAATTCAAGCACTTTCAAGGTTTTTCAAGGTGCGTACGAACCCTGAGCAACCTTGAAAAGTCATAAAGGGTAAATGCCGAAATTAAATGGGCGAGAAAAATAAACAGAAATTACATCAGACCTAAATTAAATTGGCCAGGCAACCTGAACGCCTGGCAGAACTATATGATCTTAGGTCCAACTTGCCACGCCTGACTACCTGGGTTGGCCGGGTACTGTTGAGCCCTGATCGCCTAATAAAACATCTTCATAATCATTCACTTTGTTTGTGAACACTAGCCCTGCTGCATTGCTAGACAGGACAGGCACCGACATAAGTACTAGCCCGCTTACCCCGGCAAGTGATTCTTTGAAATAAGGGCTTTCGGGCAAGTAGTTTTCACTTGCCCGAATGTGCAAGCTGATTTTCGGAACACTATACACATTTCTTTTATAGTGAATCTCACTTATTCCGTTTAAATTTGCAAATCTGCCACAGATTTCTTGGTTGCACATGTACGCATGCGCACTACATGAAAAATGGCGATCAAATCCAATGCTTCTTGATCGCCTCAACAACTCTTTCTGTCATAGTTGACTGAAATGAGTATGAATATCGGTAGAATTGCGTGGAACTTGAAGATAAGAATGGTCAGAACGGATATGGATAGTGTTTTGCGGGTAGACACTCGCAAATGTCCCAAAAACTTCTGCTGTAATTTTGCTGGTGCAATCGGTCATTTTTTAACACTGGTGGCGTTCTAACTCTACATATGCCAACGAGATCCTGAACAAATTTTAAAAAGTCCAAATAGCTAAATTAACATAGAAAATCAACATCTAGGCAAATGTAGATACAGATATTTCGGTCTAGAAGAAGGCATATAATATGGTAGTTAATGACACTTTCAGGACCAAGAAGCCTAGCATCAGTTCAATTTATGGGTTTTATGCTAAACCACGTCTGCTAGCATAAAATTAGATGGCATTGAACTTTACATGTACAACATAGAACATTCACAATAAGATATCGTTGCATATAGTAAGGTTCAATATTATTGAACTATGGACAGTTATGTCTGTAATGAGCCTGTATGGAAATTCATAGAATATTGTGGTATTCATGCCACTGGGATGTGCTGCCACCCAGCGGTATGATAACAAATTAATTTATTTCGTTTCTTGACCTAGATATCAGCACCTGATATCAGCGATGGATATTATAATGCCATCCTCTAAAGCTGCTGGCCTCCAAAACTGATTAATTATGATCCAGCACTGCTTATATCATCATAATTAAATATTGCATACCAAATAGCGCTCGTTTTTACCTGAAATGGTACAAGTAGAAGCCGCCTACAATTCGTTGACCGCTTCGTCTCCCGCCATCTTGAATCTGCACTTCAAAAAGGGAGTAATCATTAATTACGAAGATGCATCGCACTGCTACTATAGCGGCGCCGATAATATGGGTCAAAAGCGCCCTTACCATCAGGTCTGACCAAAATCAAAGTGCAAGCTGCACTTATTTAAACTTGTGGCCATAAGGCGAATATTCATCCGCCCAATAACACGGCATTTTAGGCATTTATCTGTTGGAGTCGTTTTCGGGGCATTCTTTACTTCTTCTTCTTCTTCTTCTCGATGATAGTGTCCTCCTTCAAAGGAGCTGTAATGGTACATGTTTTGATACAGTCTTGTAAGGATAGATGCTTAACTAAGCTACAGACTACCATCTAGGCTAGTAAACACATATACATATAATACACAACAGGCTGGTTAGGGCAAGTTAGGTTTTCAGGAGTTGGCTTCTCTTGATATGTAAGGCGTAGATGTAGTCCCTTGTTAAGGATTCGAGTCTGGGTAGATCCGGGAGCTGGCATGCTAATTCACCGCAGCCTTCTGTGTGGGTTGGATCTAATAGCAGAGTCAGGAGTAGCACAGGGTTGGCCTGGATAGCTACTGAGGTCGAGTCTGGCAAGATGGCGTCAATCCTCTCGCGGTATTTGCGTCGTGTCTCGTCGAGTGAGTGGCATTCTAGAAGAAAGTGCCGGATATCTTCCTTGGCGCCATTATTGCATACGTCGCACTCGTCCGAGGAGATCTGTTTCATCCTCTTTCTGTTTGTGTTTAGTGGGTATACATCCATCAGAATTCTGCTTTTGATGTTTGCTCGGACCACCTGGAGTGGGTTTTCGATGTCCCGGAGACAGTGGTGAGGAATCAGCGCTGTGATGATTGGGTTTATGTGTTTCAGGGTGGATTTTTGGGTCGCCTCCTGCCTTATCTGTTCTGTCGCATGTGTGAAGACAGCATTATCCACTTTCTTCTTCCATTCTTTTTTGGCTATGGTGGACTCGGCTATCTCCCCTATGGAGGGTAGGCCGTATTTCTCTAGCAATGTCTTTGTTTGGTAGACCCATGAGTGGGAGTGGTAGCTCTTCATCACGTATTGACGTAGTACCACTTCTCTGGTTGTCGGGGATGACAGAAGGGACAGGAGGTACTTCAGTTTACTGATGTGAAGCAGGTACTCCATAGGGAGTGTACCGGCTAATATGTAGAGTCCGGCCGATGCTGTACGCTCCGGTAGTCCTAGCACACGCCGTAGGAACTGTCTGTGCGCATTTTCCATCTTCTTTATGTCGGTTTTGCTCATATTGAGAGCCTCTAGGCCGAACAGCCCTCTGGGAAGGGTGTATATTTTGTAGAGATGGAGTGAGACTGCCACAGGGAGGCCATTCATTCCGTATAGGCCTGACCCCATGAGTGCGTACATGGTTCTCCTCATGGTGGTGATTCTCTCGTCCACTGTCGGGCTTGTTGATGTGGTATTTCTGGTGATACCTAGATGTAGCATCTGTTTCTTCATTGGGAGGCTCGTGCCGTTGAGGGAGAAGGGGCTGTTTTCGAGCCAGTACTGTTGAAGCTTATCGGATTTGGTGTTGAATAGGACCACTGAAGACTTGGTGGGGTGGATATTGTAATGCTCGGCATTGGCGTAGTACTCGATTAGCTGGATGACGGCCTGTAGCTCTTCGATGTTAGTTGCTAGTATAAGCATGTCATCGGCGCAGGTGGGGGTTGAGACGCATGTGCTCCCTATGTTGTAGCCAAGGTCACCCTCCGAGGTCATTTCCAGGAGATTGTGTAGATGGGAGATGTAGTCATCGGGACTTGTAGTTTTCCCCTGTCCGTTTCCCTGCTTGATTTGTATTAGGTTGGTCGATTTCTCCCCTTTCCACATCGTCCGTGATGCCAAGCCCTGGTAAGAGTCCCTTTTAAGGCGCCACCAGACTCCCTGTACGCCGAGTTGGTGTAACTTGTCGAGGAGGCTGTTGTGCTGGACCGTGTCAAAAGCCTTTTCCACGTCCAGCGAGGCTACAAAAAGGGGCTCTCCGTTGTCTTTGGACTCGGCAATGGCTTCCGTTAAGAGGAACGCTGCGTGAAGGGGGGATCTACCCTTGGTAAATCCGAACTGTAGGGGGTGGCAACGTCCGGGAGAGGCTGCATTTTGATGATTCAGTATGATGGTGTCGAGGATTTTGGTGACTACCGGTGTGATGGTAATGCCGCGGTAGTTGCCTGGGATGTCTTTCGGTTTTCCTTTTTTATGGATGGGGTGAAGGAGGCCTTCCTTGAGCATGTCTGGAATTTTGCCCGTCTGACAGATCCTGTTGATGATAGGGGTGAGGAAGTCGGCTACAAGTGCTGGAGCCACCTTAAGATGCTCGGAGACCAGGCCGTAGGTGTCGGACGCCTTCTTTTTCTTAAGTTGGTTGATTGCTGCCGTTACTTCCCACCTGGTAATCTGGAAGGGGAGTTGGTCAGGTTCTGCTAGTTCCATGATTGCTCTCAGGTTGGTTTCCACCAGGCGTAACCGCTCGTGGGTATAGTTGTCGTCTTCTTTTGGGGATGCCAGCATGGTGAAATGATCGTCCCAGGCTGGCAGTAGGTTATCTGTGTAGAGGTGGTTTCCTAGAAGTAGTTCTTTGGTGTTTGCAGACTTGCTACTTCTCTGTCTTCTAATGATGCTGTGAAACAGGGCCGAGTCTTCTTCCTTTGCCATCATTAACTTTTGAAGGCTTTCCCGTCTGTTTTTTGCTGCTTGCTGCCTCTGGGCTCTTCTCAGGCTTTTTTTTGCTGCATATCTGAGGGCACTGGTAGGATGTCTCCTGTCTGGTTTGCCACTGACGATCCAGGCGTAATGGGCCGCCTTAGACTCCTTTTTGGCTTTTGCGATGGCATGGTTCCAGGGGGCCTTCCTTGGTTTGATTTTCCTACGAGGAACGGCGATGGCCGCCGAGCCATGAAGTGCTTCCATGAGATGCGAGGCTGCCATGTCTGTGTCGACGCAGGGGGCTGAAACCTCCAGGTACTGTTGCAGAGTGTTGGTATACAGAGGGACATCAACCTTGTCCCAGTCGAGTCTGTATCTAACTTGTTTGCTCTCTTCCACCTTCTCGTATTTTAGGTCGAGTCTGATCAGCACAGGTCTATGGGTAGACGTGTTGTAAGGGTGGTCGTCTAGGAGTTTGTATTCGATGCAGCTTGCACGTTGGCGCAGGTGTTGGTTAATATAAATGTAATCAATTTTGCTTGATCCTCTACCGTTGTGTTGTGTAAATGATGGTTCTGTAATCTTGAATGGCTCCTCGAGATGATGGAGTTTCAGGAAATCGACTAGGTATCTGCTGCGGCTGTCATGCTTTTTGTTTGTATCGATGTTAAAGTCGCCAGCTAGTATGAGGGAGTAGTTTTCAAACTTGATGCATATTTCGTGTAGTTGGTCCACTTCTTCTTTAAAGGTAGCGTTGGGATACTTCCCCCTGGGTGGTAGGTAGACGTTAATCACAGCAACGTTATTTTTCCCATCTTCTAGGACGTTTATCCTGTGGGTGCCGTCTGCAAGGCTATTGAAGTGATGTGACGCCCAAAGGTTTGCTGTTCCCGCACTTGCTCTAAGGTGATAAGGGTGTGATATAGAGTCCTCTTGGTCTATAGACTTGAAGTGTGTTTCGAATTTGTTGGGTAGATTTGCGACTTGTTGGTAAGAATACAGCCATGTCTCCTGTAGACACATCACTGTGGGGTCGTGTAGAGTAGCGAGTTCTGTAAGATATTCGATGTTAGACTTGAGTCCTTCAACGTTGTGTGTGATAACTGTAAGTGCTATCTCTCTGGCAGTTTCTTCTGGCCTTTCTCTAAAAAAGAGTTGCTTTGGATTTGAAGAGCTGTGATTTCCTCTACGTCCCTGTCCTGTTCTGGTAAATAGCCGTCTTTCGCGTCGCCATGGAGGATATCTTCTTCCATTATCAGTTTTTCTTCTGACAGATCCAGAGGGGGGTTCTCTTTGGACGCTGCAGCCTCTATTGTTTCAGGGCTAGCGTTGCTTTGGCTCGGTGTCTCCAGTGCATCTGTATCCGAGGCGGGGATATTGCTGACTGGGCTAGACGAGTGACTTGAGTTTTCTGTCTCGGTTACTATACCAGGCTGACTTTCGGTCGCTGAGTTCAGGGTGTCTGACATTTCCGGTCTTGTCTTTTGGGATCTGGGTACATGACGTTCATGTTGTCGGTAGTGGGGGCGCTCTTTCCGGTATGGCGCAGGTGGTTGGAGCCTCAATCTCATCCGCTCCATCTCGCGCTGCAGGCCCATGATGGTCTGTTGCTGGTTCCAGTATAGCATTTCCAGTAGAGAGGGATATTGCCGTTGTTGCTGGGGAGGGGCTTGATTTATGATGATCGTGGGATGCAGGGGCATGTAGCCAGGTAACCTGGAGGGGTACATGCCATTGGCGTGGGAGAATGGCAATGCACCATATGTTACACTTGGTGGGTGTGCATGAAGTGGTTGCTGGGGACTAGGCTGTATGTGTGGTAGCTGCTGTTGACTATGATGTGTGTATAGTGGTTGCTGTTGATGCAGATTAGGTTGTGCATGAAGTGGTTG
Organism: Maea johnstoni; assembly: GCA_963942565.1. Classification (NCBI taxonomy): domain Eukaryota; kingdom Metazoa; phylum Annelida; class Polychaeta; order Spionida; family Magelonidae; genus Maea; species Maea johnstoni. The sequence continues at coordinate 2,358,613 of OZ012700.1, read as the reverse complement.
CTGTTGTTGATGTTGGCTGGGGTGCACATAAGGTGGTAGCTGTTGACGATAAGTTGGCTGTGTATAAGGTGGTGGTTGATGGTTAGGCTGTGCATGAGGTGGATGATGTTGGAGTTGGCTTGGCTGTGCATGTAGAGGTTGGTATTGATGTTGAATAGGCGGAGTCTGTATTGGTTGCTGTTGGTGTTGTTTAGCCTGTGCTTGATGAGGTTGCTGTTGTTGTTGACTAACTTGTGTATGATATGGTTGCTGCTGATGTTGGCTAGGCTGTGTATGGATTGGTTGCTGTTGATGTTGAGTAGGCTGGGTCTGTAATGGTTGCTGTTGATGTAGACTAGGCTGTGTATGTATTGGTTGCTGTTGAAGTAGACTAGGCTGTTCTTGAGGTGGCTGCTGTTGATGTTGAGTCTGTAGTGGTTGCTGTTGATGTAGACTAGTTTGTGTATGAGGTGGTTGCTGTTGATGTGGACTAGACTGTGTATGTAGTGGTTGCTGTTGGTGTAGACTTGGCTGTGCTTGAGGTGAGTGCTGTTGATGTTGGGTAGGTTGGGTCTGTATTGGTTGCTGTTGATGTTGACTGGGCTGAGCTTGAAGTAGATGCTGTTGGAGTAGATTTGGCTGTGCTTGGAGTAGATGCTGTTGATGTGGACTAGGCTGTGTGTGTAGTGGGTGTTGTTGATGTTGAATAGGCTGTGCATGGAGTGGTTGCTGTTGTTTTCTGTTGGCAGTGACTTGTTCATGTAGTTCTCTTGCCTGTCTCTCCTGCTTAAGCTCGTACTCGAGTTTCTTAATGGTCGATCGGGCGGTGGCAAGTACCTGGGCAGCTTCAGAGTGATTACCTGTGTGTTTTTTCAGCTCGTTCTCCCATTTCGATAGTCTTCTTTTCTCCTGAGTCAGAGCCTTACGTTCCTCCTCCAGCGATAAAGTCTCTGCGGCCTGTTGTACTGGCTCACCTTGCACGGGTGTACCTTCGGGTGCTGCGGGTACTTGTATGCAATGATCAGTTTGGATGTCTTCTACTACCGTGTGAGACTGTGGGGGGAGAAGACTGCTGTTTTCATCTGGGTTGTTAATTGTCATGTTCAGTGTTTGCTGAGGTACCCCTAAGGGGGATGTTACAATCAGGGACGGTGGTTTTGTTCCTGTGGTGGACAATTGAGTGTTCGCTGGGATTAGGGGGCATGTTGCCTCCTCTGCATTTGTAATCCTTCCTGGTGGTGTTCTGGGTCTTACCACGTTTTGGTTTACACCGATGGGTGGCATCGTATCAGGGATGACAGGCTGGGTACTCGACGGGATTGCAGGACATGATGCCTCTTCCACTGTGTCTGTCCGTTCGTTCTCTACTAGTGTACAGTTCGGGCATTGATATTCGAGGTCTAAATTCTGTTGGTACTCTGCGAGCCTTGCAGGTGTTATCTGTAAATCACATGAGATATGTATCCACTCCTCACAAGAGGTACATTCGATGGAGTCACTATCCTTAAGTTGTTGTTCGCAGATATGGCACTTTGTTGTGTCAGTTTCGGATTCGTTGGCCTCGTCTTCTCTGAGGAGCGTGTCTTCCGAAGAAATATTGATGTAGTTTGGATGATCTATATTTGCCATCTCGAGTGCCTGTTCTGTATTTGCCATCTCAAGTGCTGGTACCAGTGTTGTCTGTTTTCCTGCCTTACGCCGCCCGTTTTTCTGGAAATCTGCTACCCGGTCTGTGATTTTTCTAGCTCTGTCACTCCTTCTGAGTTTAGGCTCCGAGTGTTTCACATTGAGGGTGCTGATTACGTTATTAATGTCAGTTGCCGATTTTATATCCACTACCTGCATGATGTCTTTCAGGACAGTGGTGAATTTCTCTGGGTGGGGGCCATTCACAACGATCTTGGATGTTGTCAGGTACAGGTTTGCTGTGTATTGGTGCACACCTTCGTGTTTGATTTTATAAGTCCAAATATATGTAGCTCCTTGGTGATCAGTACATGCTGCTTTGTTGATCATAGAGGTATGGTAGTCTCTGTATAGGTGGTTCTTCACAAGTTCAAACACTCCAGTATTCAGGCTGAATACTAAGTTTCCTGACTTGAGGTTTTCTTCGGGTTCCATTGGTCTACCAGCAGCCTGCCTCTTCTTATCCAAGGCTCTCTCGGTGTCCAATGTGAATCCTCCTTGCGTGATCTTCACCTCACTGCATTGTGTATGAGAGGATGTCATGTCAACATCCATGTTGTTGCCATTAGTCAATTGTCTTTTTGCCCTCGTTATAACCATGATTGAAGTATAAATAGTAGTTCACTGATGGCAGGTATTTCGAAGTTCACTGTCAGGACGAAAGACCTGTTTAAATACCCATAAAACCAAACCTGTGTGCGAGAAATACAGTATATGTGCAAAAACTAAAAGCCAAAACTAAAAGCTACTACAATACTACAGGTAATTAGCCGCCGTCTATTCGCAGATGATATACTGTGTCTGTGCTTCCTGAGGGAGCTCCAAGTGTTGGGCTTGATATAAACTGTGTTGTGCAGCAGTGAAATAATGTCAGTAAATTTGCTGAAGTACTCCAGGCTAAGATTAAGATTAAAATTCAAAAATTAAAAGCACCATATACAGTTAAGAGCACCGATTAAACTAGTAAGTTAAAAAGTACTGTTAAAAATGTGTCTAAGAAGTTCAAGGTAGTAATGAGACACTATTAACTGGTCCAGAAAAGAGTCAGAGTTCAGCTAATTAAATATGCGCCGTTGCTAGGCTGGTTGTGAGGTATCTTGTGTGACCCTGAGGTCAGGGCTAGGTCAAAGGTCAGCTAGAAAAGGAGCTGATAAAGATGGCAATAAAGTCCTTTTACATTTAGAAAGTCTTTGAAAAGGAAAGATCCTACCTTGGATTGGGTGCTTGGGTGCTTATAACAAATTACTACTAAGTGGAGAGATAAAGTTGGAGATACTGTTGAGCACAAACAGGATGATCAGTATCCCTGGTAGTGTCAAAAATGTCCGTTTTTGGCGGGAAGCGTCCGATGCTGAATAAAGGTGATTAATCCTCAGTAGTGGGTAAATTCCGTGGGTAAATTCCGTTTTTGCAGCAGAGAAGAAGATGCGTTGATTATCCGGTAGTATGGAGGACAGGCAGATGGTAGTTGACATGCACGACTGTGCAACGTGCGTAGATCATCACAAAGATGGCGGCTCTCGTGTGACAGCAATAGCTGGATTAGATCGTCCTCCAATGTCTAGTTCTACGATGTGCAGGCAGGAACAAGGTGTTTTAAGTGGTGCGTGATACGTTAGTTAAAAGCATAAAAACGACTAGACTAGATAAGACTAACTAAAACTAATTAAAAATAACATTGGTTACGGGCGAAGAGAGCACACGTCCGTCTCTCGCAGGTGCTGGTGACGTGATCGTAGTTTCTTTCCTTACCGCCAGGGGCTTGTTGATACTTTAACCTATACGTGAGATGAATCATGATGGTGCAGGGGCCGACTGCACAAAGAAACTTAAGTCAAAAACTTACTTGGTCGCTATGCAACTAAGATTTTTTTTGACTTAGCCAAGTCCGAGTGCGTTTTGCGCTGCACAAAAAAACTTAAGTGCTTTTCGTTCTTAAAACACACTTAGATTGCACTTCTCGCTAAGTGCAAAATATACTACACTTAGAATTTGTCTTAACAGCTTAAGGAAAATACGGGAAAGAAACAAAATGGCGGGAACTGAGCGAAAATCCCTTTAAATGATTTTTTTCATAATCCCGGACCCTTTTCTTCCTCGCATTTTGTAAACACACTCAACATAATGACGTCAGCATGTTTTCTCGTGTAAAATCATGACGTATTTTTAGAGTTTACAACGCTAGACGTTCGTGCGCCCAATTCTCTGATTGGTTGTGGCCTTGGACACTACTTCAAAATCGGTTTCGCGCTTAATCATTGTTTTTCCTATTATTAGAATAGGCTGCGGACAGATATTGATCACGTGACCACAGAAATATCCATACAATGCGTTTTTTAAACACTTATAATCATTCAATCATGATTGTCTGTCAGTGAAATGTTGTATCCTTGGCTTCGTTACTAGTTAGGCGCCCTCAATGTTGTGATATAGCCGTTTTAGTAAAGAACTTTCTCTTCATAAATGGAAGGATACATCTGCGTTCCTAGGTGACCGAATAACTGGGTTAGAATACAAAGTGACGTCATTGTCTGGTACTTTTTTCCTATCTAAATGTATAATGCGTTTTATCAAGTTTAAAATCATCCTATTATGATTGTCTGTCAATAAAATGTTGTATATTTGGCGTCGCTAGTGTCGTTGCGTTTTTTTATGTTGCCAATGGCCGTGTTTAAGGACGAACTATTATATACTCATAAGAAAATGGAGATTACATGTTGCGGTGTTGTTCGGCGACCCTCGCCACCGCGTGTTGGAATTCAGTGGATGGACTAGCATGCCAGCCCTTTGAGTCATGTGCGCGTGAATTTTGCATTGAATAGACTAGTGCCAGTCTCTTTGAGTTGCTGCGCGCCAACAATCAGGGGGAGGGGGGCAGGGTGGGCTGGTGCCGTTCAGCTGGGTGGACTCGTGCATGAAGCACACAACATATCATGGGATCATATCTAACTACAACATAAGCTCAATTGTTCAAGTTATCAATAGAGTATAGTGAGATAGAACTATAACAGCAATTGACATGCGGTCGCGGGCGCCTTTCTCCGCACAACTTCGCGTTTTCCATCAAAATATTACATGCTCAATGCACACTTTCCCTTCTAGAATTGAGTCCTTCTGGATGGCAGCACGTGCTGATTTTTACACAGGAAGAAGCACAGTTCGGATTGAAGTGGGCGGTTATTAAAGTGATTCCAAACAGGTTACTGGTACGGTGGTCAGAACTCTGGAGAAGTGTATGTAAAGTGTGTGTGTGTTTCAATGCAAATCATCTTGTCATCGACCTTTTGGAGAATAATCAACTTTCGTCTCACGGTTATTATGATAGCAATTCAGTATAAAATGATTTCTATGACTGAGACTCTCATTCTCAGGCTACTGTCGTACTGACTTGAATTTGAAGTCAAACTGCAAGTTGATATCGTAATCCTGGCTGTGTTTTCTGTCGAAGTGCAAATGTTTCCAACATGTTAGTGAATGCATTCATGTGCCTCATTGTCACGTTTAAGTAAATATATTGGCGTCACCTTTGCCCTTTCTTTAATGGCTATCCCCATGTAGCATCAGTAGATCTACATCAACTATCAATTGCATTTAATTTTCTTCTAATGCCAGTAATGGAGATTTCCAACTCAGATAGACACTCTATATTTACATGTACTAATAGTAAACAGATACAAGTGGTTGGAACGAATGGGTTATTTCAGTGAATAAATAAATAATATCTTTAACTTTGATCTCATCTGTAATTCTAACTTATATAACCGAAATCACTGGAAAATTATGCCTGTAAAAAGTTTAAGTAAAAACTCTCAGTTGACCAGTTCATATCAGCCTGAAAAATACAACAGATGACATTCTTATTTTGGAATTAATTTCAATCAGTGGAATATGATCGCAAGTTAAGTTAATATATGTCTGGACACAACATTATCTTAAGCTTTAATGTTTCTGACTTAAATTACCTGCATAAACTTGGAATTAAAACTATTGAGTCAGTTAGATCTCAGAACCTCAAAATCTTGTAGCGTTCCAAGTATTATTTTACTTGTTTTATACATGGAAAATTATGGGGTCCTATTTAATGAAACAATTCTTTACATGTCCAATAGGGCAAAGTCTGACCAAGCACTTGATTAGTGGCAACTGGGAGTAGTAGGGGATGTATCTCTCTGGTGGCAAAAAGTTTTAAAAAATCCAGCAGAATAATAAAAAACTTAAACTTGAAAACCATTACAAAGATATCTATATTAGGCATAAAAAATAAAGTTTTTTAGGCTAACATCCCGAAAAATAGGGTAGGTAGGTAAACTTTTTTTTAAATAATTCTTTTATTTGTCCTTGCCAGAAATAAAATGCATATTTGAAGGTTTATATTATTTATATATTTATGTATAAAGTATTTGAAAATCAACTCAAATTAAAGAATTATCAATACTAGTTTTTGAAATGAAACATTGCTTGATGGCACCTGTTCTAGATAACTTTCCATAAAAACATTAGGATCAGAGGGCAAAACTAGGGTAGGTAGGGTTACCCTACACAAGGTGTTTATTTTTCTAGGCTTTAAGTAAATCATTGAAATTGACCACCTTTATTGGAAAAAGTTTCCACCACCACTGTTATTTTTTGCTTCAAACTTATTGCATATATATTCTTTTTTGAAAATATTGGTAAAGAATGATTCGCATAAACCTGGCCATCTTTGCGAACACTAATAACCTTGATAAGCTGTACACATGCATAAGTTTGACACATGCTTGGCCCACAATGTCTGTTTTATCCAGGTTTCTCTCTCCCTCTCTCTATCTATCTACCTGAAACCATAGGTGTTACCTAAGGGAATTTAACAGCTGTGGTACAAACTACATAGACCCCTCGGAAGCTGTGGTGTACGTGATAGCCATGGGGTTACTCAGCTCTTCCTCATAACACCTCACGTATATATATATATATATATATATATATATATATATATATATATATATATATATATATATATATATATATATATATATATATATATATATATATATATATATATATATATATTCTTTTGCGTTTTTTGTTGTGAGGGAAAGAACAATTGAAGGGACACATTCATTGATTTATTTTGTTTTAAGGGGAAGAGCACTTTAATGGATTATATATGCAAAAATATGCATTTTATTTTTGGATCATTAGTCAAACGTTAACGGTTTATGATAAATTAATTTAATAAAATTCAATTGATAAACATCCGAAAACTAAAACTTTCGACTTAAGTAGTATATTAAACTCTTTACTTTATATTTCCTTGTCAGTACTTTCTAACAGGGTCTTAGCCAGGATTTGGAAACTGGGTGCTTAAAATTGGCAATTGCAAACGTTTTGGGCATCCAAAATTTTAAGGTGGACCACAATATACTTATATTTCAACCATAAACATGAATATGGCAAAATAAGGCATGATATCCTTATACAATGTCATGGGAATTATATGGAGAAGAAAAAAATCAATTATATGCTTGAGATTGACATTTTAAGAAATTCTTCACAAATATATTTGGGTGTCCTGAGGGGTGCTTTTTATGGGTTTGGGTGTCCAAAAAGACACCCAGACGCCCTGCTAGCTAAGACCATGCTTTCTAATTCAGGTGTCTAATAAAAAATAATAATTTTTTTTTTCACACGACCGTCTTATGGGGAGGTTAAATAAAAGAACAAAAACCTTTTAACCTGTCCGAAAATGCGACTAGGGATACATGAAACTATTTTATTTCAAATGAATGCTCAGGTCTCCAGCTATCATTCCTACATGTTATTCCCCAGGTATCATAGAACAGTCAACATTTTACACACCAAGATTTAGTTTGTGAGGATAATAATCCATATCAGTCGGATAAACTGTTTCAATGTGTGTATATATTAATTGAATGTTAACCACAACACAGACAGATCGGATTATACAACTCTTTGAGAAATATTAAAAATAGTTTGCTCTGTACCAACTCATGATCAGAATTTAATTATATATTCTTTTATTCGGAATTAAAATCAGCACCATGGTCTATTACTTTACAAGAGGAGTTGTATGCATCATATCTTTGAATTTACAGATATATTTTTTAACTGAGAAAATACTTATTTATTATATTTCAAAAGTTTTATACAGTGGAACCTGCCAAATTGAACACCTGTGCAGATTGAACACCTGTGTACGTTGAAAAAAATTTCTTGTCCCGGCACGCTCAATTGTAAATCAATGGGAGGCTCCCTGGATACATTGAACACCTGTCTACCTTGAACATTGAACACCAAATTTGATCCCGTATGCCGCATTTTACCTGTCTACTTTGAACATCCTGCGCTGATTTTAGACTTTCCACTGTTGATCATAATGCATTTACTACTTACTGAATGATAGAAACATGCTCAAAAAAGATAAGACAAAACCCTGGATTAATCCGAAATGAACATATGTATGGTTAATGGGTCAATGGTAATATAGTTATGCTAATATTTTTCCTACAAAAGGAACACATAAATGGATATTATTCACCAAGTCAGCCGTGTTCTTCATCCTTAACGTCTGCTTTATTTCAATTGCTTGTTTTTACAAGCCAAGCCAGAACATAACCCGCACACTAGATCTTTATGGCTATTAGTCATTGAATCTCCAGCATCAAATAGCAATTGGGAAAGGGGAATGGTCAGCATAGAACAATTGTTCTCCGGACAACCCTGTATTATAACTGCATTTAACAGTTTCCCAGTACTGCAAACTGAATGAACGGGCAAGCAAGCAACTTTGAAAGTTGAATTAAGTGAGATATATAAAATATAGACGTTTTTAAGTGATAAATATATATATATATATATATATATATATATATATATATATATATATATATACATATGTATGTATGTATGTATGTATATATATATATATATATATATATATATATATATATATATATATATATATATATATATATATATATATATATATACATACTTACATATATATATATATATATATATATATATATATATATATATATATTATATATATATATATATATATATATATATATATATATATATATATATATATATACATATACATGTATGTATATATATATATATATATATATATATATATATATATATATATATATATATATATATATATATATATATATATATATATATATATATATATATATATGCATGTCTCCATGTTGATGACATCATTCTTCCTGGTCCGAACTGACACAATCTTAGGAATTTATAATATGTTGTGCACGTTTTTAGTATTATAATGAACACTTTTCTCAAGTGATTTGTAAGAAGAATTTTTTAAATTAATTCCTTGAATTGATTAATTAATTCCTCATAAGCTTTTGTTTATGGTGTATTATTCTGGGGATTATTTTGATCAGTCATGATGACACTTGTTTATGATAAAGTGGTTCAATGTACTGCCTGCAATGGGGGTTAGCTTTTAGTGTCCCCATTCTATCCTAGCATCTCCACATTATTCATTTCACCTTTTCTCACTCTTGGACAAAAATCATGACAGAGTAATTGAAATAGGCAAGTCCTCCAGTGCAGGTAAAAAGGCAGCTATTGGACAACGACTTCTTTTCCAAAGTGTAGTGACTGATCTTGATGAATTGAAGTCTATGCATATGGGGAATAATATTTCTTCCTAGGAATAATCAGTAAAAAAAAGTCCTTTTTAAAGTCCAATCTCTTATTAAATACAAACATTACAGACAGGTCCCTAATAATTCACAGTGAATGTATTTGCGTTTGAGCTAATCTGATTGTTGCAAATAAACTTGTCTTACAAATCTGATTTGGCTCTTCATGGCCCAATACATATTTGACTATAAACATATATATATATATATATATATATATATATATATATATATATATATATATATATATATATATATATATATATATATATATATATATATATATATATATATATATATATATATATATATATATATATATATATATATATATATATATATATATATATATATATATATATATATATACTGTAGAACACAAAATTTCCGCGTGTGTTTATATATAGCGTACTTAGCGTCTGGTGCCGCTTCGCTATATATAAAAACGCTGTACTTTTCTTTCTTTTAAGCCACTGGTGGCGCTGACGTCAGTGAGACGGTCCCCTTTGAAGCAAGAATTGGAGGTTTCTTGTGCAGCCGTTATTTTCGTTTTAGTGGTGGCCGCTAGATAGCGCCACTAGTAAATCTAATGGAAGATACGTAGCCCTGCTGAAACCCTTTTCGAAATCGGTTTCTGGGCTTGTGGACTAGCTCATGATTCCATTGAATTAATAAACATTCCATCTAAAAACAAAAAAACAACAACAACAAATGGCACCTTAAGCATGCCTTTAGCACAGGCATTTGACGAACATTCAGGAGACGCCATTCGTTCGTTCGTTCGTTAGGTGAATTCTCCCGCCCTTTTTCTTAGGGCCTCTGTATGACAAATTAAATATTTAAATACAATTGGTGCCTTTTGGAATGCAACTTGTATGTCAACCGTTGGGTCAATATCTCCAGAAACTGCACATCGGCATCGTGAGCCGCCATCGGCAACCTATGGACGTGGCTGCCCGGGTCTAGTATGATGCATAGTAGTAGCTCGTCGTCTATGATGCTCATCCCCAGATGGCGCAGCAGCTCCTCCAAATATGGAGTTCGTGTATTCTGCAAGGCTTGGCATTGTACGACGAAGTGGAGTCTGTTTTCATCTGCCTGTTTGCATAATAGACACATGGGGTTGTTTGCATATTGGTTGAAAGCGCTCCTATTGCCCTGGAGCCTATAGGTTCCTGTGAGGAGGCGTGCTTTGACGATGGCGTGTTTGGTTGACAGGGCATCATTTCTGCCGGTTCTCCACACCTGTAGGGGGCGTTGGGGCAGCTCAGAGCTTGGACTGAGATACTTCAAAGTGCTGTAGGATGCAGCTTTTAAGCAGAGTTGATCAAGCCAGTAGCAGGATATGGTTTTTTTGGCATCCTTAGCCCAGTAATCTGGATTGGTGCCCTGGACTAGGCATTCTGATGGAGTGGTAAGTTGGTATTTGGACAGGCGTTTTTCCAGGTGTATGAACCAGGAGTGCGAACGGAGATCTTTAAGGGAAAGTTGCCTTGCTGCAACTTGGCTTGTAAGTTGGTCGCGGAGGACACTTGCGTAGAGAGATACGAGGTTCTTTGCGTAATACGCCTCCAGTGGTAGTAAGCCAAGCAGAAGGTACGGAGCTGGATCGGCCGTGTTATCAGGCAAGGACTGGATCTGTTTGATGAGCTTTTTAAAGAATTGTGAGATGCGTTGGAGATGCTTGTCTGTAAGGACGAGTGTCTCCAGGCCGTACAGTAGTCTTGGTAGGACGTAGGCCAGAATGAGGCTCCTAGCGGCGTTTGGGTTGAGACCATTAATCCCGTGGAGGCCAACACCCATGAGTGAGTAGGCTGTGGCACGTGCTGAGCTGATCCTCTTCTCTAGGGTGCTCGTGGAAACCATGGTATCGGTCTGACGATCAATACCCAGGTGGACCAGTTCTTCAACCTGTGCAACTGGGCTCTCTCGGAGGAGCAGTTCAAGAGGTTCAGTAGAGTTTAGGGTAATCGTTTTTGTTTTGGTTGGGTGGATGCAGTATCTACTAAGGTCTGCACAGTGCGCCATGATGTCCAGTTGAGCCTGATGGATTGGTGCCGTTGGTGCCAGGAGAATGACGTCATCCGCGCATGTAGGTGCACCGGCCTGGATCGTGCCAAAGCCAGGGCTCAGATTGAGGCCTGTGAGTAGTTGGAGGTTAAAGTCAACATAGAGTTTGTACTGGAGAGGTGACAAAACTCTGCCTTGGCCGACACCTTGTAGGATAGGATATTCATCTCCGAGCACACCGTTGATGCAGACCCTTGAGTGCGACTCTGTGAGGAGCTTGGATGTGATGGACCATAATTTGTGATCTTCGATGATCGTTTTCGTGGTGACCGCTAGATGGCGCCACTAGTACAAACATGAAGCATACGTAGCCCCTCTTGAACCATTCTTTTTTTGTGTTTTTCTGGCTTTAGGAAGCAAAAGACATGTTAAAAGAGCAAAGAAAAATCATTGTGATCTGTTTTGATTGTTTATTTTCCGAAGATTACACTTAATACAACCTGATATGGCCCCTTTGTTGTGCCACCATGGATAGGGTTCATAGCCCCATTTCCTTTGTTTAACCCTTTGTTTATAAATACGGGCGCCCCCTGTGGAGAGAATGCTCAATCAAACTGGAAGCATTCTCTGCTCAAATTAGTTCGTCTTTTTGCAACAGATGGCGCTGTTAGCGGCTGCGGCTATGGTAAAGAGATGCTGATATAAAGATACGCTATGACGCAAAACTCCCAAATTCGCTATACTTGGGACACGCGTGAATTTCGTGTTCTACAGTATATATATATATATATATATATATATATATATATATATATATATATATATATATACAGGTGAACTTGGATATGGCGGACTCAATGGGACCAGGAAAATTGGTCCGTCATATGCAAAACCTGTCGTATACATATGACGAATACTTGATATGCATCGGTCTCGGACCAAGCATATAGTCCGTCATATGCAAAAATCTGTCATACAGTGGTCCGTCATATCCAAGTTCACCTGTATATATATATATATATATATATATATATATATATATAAATAGTATCCCGACATTGCTAGGACTAGCCCCTCAACAAGTCCCCATGATGCTATATCAGTACATGGAAGATCACCAACCAGGTAAAATGCACGTTTTATTTACAACCTACTCAGCTACCCGAGTCATATGACCAAGGGACACATACATTTATATACATTACCCGTATCTCAGAATGATCATCATCCCAATGTCATTAATCACCCTGTATTAGCATACTTACCCAGTATCTGTAGTATGACTGATATTTCATCATTCAAGTTAAGCCGCACTGCGCGATAGTATACTACATTCTATAGGAATCATCATTAATTCCTAGCCGCAAAGCACAAATCCTCTGACGAGACCCCACGAGGGTCGAAACCGCTTATATATATATTGTAGCTATTCTTTACTACTTCTATTAACAATACATGGAGCACCATTGACTCTCCTGTGACGTCAGTATCCACCCCTGTTGACAACAAATGACCGCAAAACAATATCAGGTGGTCGATTCTTGGTGCCGTGAGAAAAGCTGATAGTAGGTTGTGCCATTCCATACAGTGGAAGGCAAGCGGTCAGGTTACAGCATTTCGCCTCCTGATTTTTCCACTCCAAAACCATCATACCCCGTCCTATTGATATATATATATATATATATATATATATATATATATATATATATATATATATATATATATATATATATATATATATATATATATATATATACAGGTGAACTTGGATATGACGGACTCAATGGGACCAGGAAAATTGATCTGTCATAAGCAAAATCTGTCGTATACATATGACCAATACTTGATATGCATCGGACTCGGACCAAGCATATAGTCCGTCATATGCAAAAATCCGTCATACAGTGGTCCGTCATATCCAAGTTCACCTGTATATATAACTATATATATATAACTATATATATATATATATATATATATATATATATATATATATATATATATATATATATATATATATATATATATATATATAACTATAACTATATCTATATAACTATATAACTATATATATATATATATATATATATATATATATATATATATATATATATATATATATATATATATATATATATTAGAAAATATTACAAAAATACTGTAACTAAAAGGGTCGGCTATATTTATTCAGCTTTGACAGTTCAGTCTGACCATTCATTTAAGTCAGCTATAGTCTCAAAAGGTCTGATGAAATTGTGCCAGTGTTCCTTTTGGCTGTCAAATCTTGGTGGTGTCTCCTCTTGCAGAAATATACCATTGTACTGGCTAGCAATGCTAATCTTTTGGGATGCCTCCTCTTGTTGAACTACACCATTATTCTGGTTAGCGATGCTAATCCAGAATCTATCCGATAATGAGTCCCTTAGCTGTGGGACAAGGAGTATTAACACATAACACACTGCCTTCATACTACTACCACTACTACTACTACTACTACTACTACTACTACTACTACTACTACTACTACTGCTACCACTACTACTACTACTACTACTACTACTACTACTACTACTGCTGCTGCTGTTCCTAATTATGATGATGATTTCTGTAGTTAAAAGTGTAGGCCTAGTAGCAAAGTCACTTCCTGCCACTGATATCTCTCGACCATTCAGAAGTGGTGCTTAAAATGTGCCCTGCCCTGATAATGTCAGCCTCCATGCCCAGACTCAGGCCTGTTTTTTACTCACTTTCATAAGCCATATCTGAAGAGTGCTGAGAAGGACAGACTTGCGGGTGGTCTTATTTGAAAGGTGACACGTATAGGCACATTTTGAACCTAAACCATTATGGTGGTGCATTTGCCCTTTAAGGTTTAAAAGTGTGCTGTAATTCGGACTGCTGCATCAATTAACCAAGCGTGCTGTAGCACATGATCATTGCCCTAGCAGTAACAGGGAAAACATGATGTCCTCTACTGATAAAAGGAAGAGGACAGAAAGGTAAATAAACAGGGGGATGTGGGGGGAGAGTCATGTAAAGTGGGTGGTCATTCGATCATGGATGGGCCAGGATTCTGTATAGATTTTTTGAAATGTACATGCCTTGCCTTGCATATTTGCTACATTCTACATTGGCTCATGTTTTACAATGTAATTAGATAGGCGAAGGGCCGCGATTCTGTCTTGATTTGTGAAAATGCACATGCTTTGCTGTGCGCGTTTACATTCTATTTGTACATCATCATCATTTTCCCTTATCTTGTTGGAATTTTATCATGAATCTTTTGAATAAAAAATGACAGTTAAGGAATAAAGAATTTTTTTGAAAATCATTTTTTGGAGATTGTAGTCGGCACAGTAGTAGCAGTAGTAGTAGTAGTAGTAGTAGTAGTAGTAGTAGTAGTAGTAGTAGTAGTAGTAGTAGTACATGTACACTCAATCAACAAATAAACAGGAATTCAGTATTATGGGAATTTTATAATGAATCTTTTGAATAAAAAATGAGAGTGTAGGCGGCACAGTAGTAGTAGTAGTAGTAGTAGTAGTACATGTACACACAATCAACACATAAACAGGAATTCAGCTAAAAAAACAAACACTGTCATTCCTATATTTTAGTTTTTTTCATGTTTTTAGAATAAAAGTTCACTTTTATATTATAATAATTGAGTCCTGCAAAGTTACTCTATGTCTTTGCGTTATCCAGATTTTGTCTGGATATTGCATAATCCCGATTTTGCCTAATCCAGAAATGTAGGTTCACATCAGTCCGGGTTAAGCTAGTTTGCCTGTCGTACTATTAGTACTAACCTGCATGACGTTTTTGCGCCAATTCTTTGTTTATTTTGTGAGCTTGCTCGCTGGCATTTTCATGCTAAGGTATAGCTTGAACGACTTAGAGATTTCAGGGGACATAGAATGTCCATGTGACCGCACCAATAACCTTTTAAGGTGGCTGTAAACGTTTCCCGTGGAGAGCAGACTTTCCCTCAAATAATGGCTGATTTCTCATTATTTGTAAACTAAACCCCTAGCAAACTATATATTTTTAGAAAGCTGAGAGTCTAAGGAATACATAGGATATGGATAGGTTGTATGTGCTCCAAATATTCTGAAGAAATTGGGGTCAAAACTTTGACTAATCAATTTTCAGTACATATGTCACGGTTGACGCAAATCTAAGATAATAACCTGATTTTTTAAAATATTGAAAAAAACCTTTGTCTCTAGAGATCTAGACGGGGGTTTTGTAAAATATGGCCCCTAACTTTTTTTATGGCCATTTATCTAACAACAATTTAGGAAAAAAATGCTTCTTTGGTTTCTTGATTTTTGACTCACTATAAAAAATTAACCAGATAAGATATTGCAATATCTCTGTCTAGATCTCTAGAGAACATGTTTTAGAATCTATATGCAAAGTTTGAAGCTAATTGATTAAGATTTGTGTCTAAATTCACGTCGGCCGTGAGAGTAAAACTATAGAAATCTAAGCTGAGAAAATGGCAGTTTTGCGTTCTACACAATAATTGTAACTGTGCAATAACTTGCTACTACTTTAATGTGTTTATCTTAGTCCAAGTGGAAAGATAAAGTAACCTTCCATTGTATTTTTGTATTTCACAACTGTCAACATTTTTTTCTTCTGAATTACCTCAAAAATAAGTATAAATAAGCACATTTCTGCAACTGCCTGTAGCCTGTCACCATAGTTGGTATGCTAATTTTGAGTCCCTTCCATATTAGGGCATCATGTGACCTCACCCTGGAATCATAGTTCTAGATTTCTTAATCATTCAAAGAACTGTGCCATCAAAATCAATTTTCGGCTATCTAGTTTGTTATGCTAGCAGCAAATAAAAGCTTGTACTGCAGCAAATAAAAGCTTGTAATACTCATTTATCTAAAATAAGCATTTTGCAGGGCCAAAAGCTTAATACTTTGAAGCTATCACAAGCATAGTTTTATAACAAAGTGGCTTGTTTTTGTTCATATTTTTGGGCCTTATTCGTTGAAGGGGATATGTACCTCTTTCAATATTCCACTTGGTACCTGAGTAAATCAATCTATCTGTTTATGTGGGTGCTGCTATTGAGAATAACTTAATGCTATGGAGTCATGAAGTAAAATAATTTCACAAACCTATTTTGCTGTATCTGCTTCTACTCTAGAGACAATCCAGTGATCCAAGTTAAATAATCCTGAATCAGATAGCTGCATAGTTTCTTAGATGAGCAACTTATGATCCAAGATAGTTTACAACAGAATGGGCACTTTCCTTAAGGTCCCACACAATATATTCCTGTCTTTACTGCTTGAAGTGCTCAGGGCAAATGACCTTTTCTACCCAGACAGCAGTAAGCCCAATTGTTTGGCACTTCCTCTCAACTCCCAAAATCCTTGAGGGGATTATGTGTGACACTACACACTGAGCGGAGACCTGAGGGGATTATGTCCAATTGACACAACACAGATACCTGTATCTATTTCCACAGAACTGAAGCCACAGTGCTAATCAATCACCTAACCCAATTGTTCACCTGTAATTCCAATCTTTTTTGTTTCTCTAGCTGACTGACAACATTGTTGTGAAAAATACAATCCAGGCTTCAATTAGTTGATAGCTGAATTATATTGATGTAATTGTACTTATATGGGTGTGATTGTCCCATTTTAGTATTGTTAATTACCCAAAGAGCATGGAGTGTCTGTTCAAGCTGGAGGTATGAGAAGGAATGACTCAACATGCAAAGCCCAAGTTTTCCCATCAAATACACACATTGTATTACCTGTTGCCCAAAAACTGGTATGTTTCCTGTTTTTCTCAGACAGCCGGACCCCCAATACACTATTTTTGAATTGATCAAAACATCAAGATCTGTGGTGCCATTCCATTTCCTGCCTCATCTTCACTTGGCAGGTGGGAGGGGCTTATCAGCTAATTGGTCACATGACCAAAACATTGCAGCATGGCTTGAGCCTGCTTTCTGATTCTCAGCTGTCACACAAACAAATTTCACAATTCATGGAGTTTGGAGTGGGGTAGAGGTATGGAGTTTTTTTCATATGGAGGGTATGACCCGGTACATTAACATAATAGATATATCTCAAAACAGGCCTTCCCTGAGGACGAAACGTTTACAGCCACCTTAATTTGTCTATTTCACACTTAAATGTTCCATTATGATCATCTGCCATTGAAAGCTTGTATCCATGGCTTCGTGAGTGTAAATGCGTTGATTAAATGCCGCATGAAGCAACGGTCTACTTGACAAATACATGGAATAACACAGTGCGTTCTTAGGTCAGATGGACCCTCTCTACCAATGCTCTAATGTCACTACAAGGCGGAGTCTGAATAGGTTTAGCAGGCAAGGACAGTTGTACATGCGTTCTGGCCATCGTCTTTAAATCTGGGACCTAGGAGTGTGTGCGTTGGGGTGGGGTAGATGATCAGCTTTTGTTGTTTAGTGAGATAGACTTATTTCTTCTCCACCTGTTGTATGGTCGCAGGCACCCCGTCTCCACACAACTTCGATAGTCCTACGAAAATATCACACCCTCAATCCAAAATTTCACCTTATGAATTGAGTCTTTCTGAATGATCATTCACTGAGTTTTGCAGAGGATTGTTCCTAAACCAAAAATAAATCTGGGGTTAACTTGTGAATATAGGGTCATTTTCAAATTCTTACATATGTTGAAGCATACATCACATTAGCTTGAAATTTGGAAAACTTATAGGCAGGAGTATTCTGAAGTGAGAAATAACATCATTTTTCCAACTCTGATTTCTACAAAAGTTATGGAATCAGGAAGTTGAAAAATGCACTTTTTCTCTTTTTCACCAAAATCTTTCAAGAGAAATGGTTATAGGGTAAAAATTAAGACGAGATAGAGGTTTTATCACAAGTAGAATGGAAGATGAATCATCTTGCATGAGTGAGTGATTTAGTATAGCATTGAGGCTTGCCGAGTCCCAAGACACAAAATCACTCACGAGTGCAAGATTATCCTTCCCATCCACGAGTGGTGGAGCTTTCACTCAATGCATACTTTGTATAGAATGAATTGTCAAATAGAAGCATTGTAGATAAGAGGAAAAACTGAAATGAAGAGATTAGCCCCATAAGCTACCTTAAAGCCACGTTATGGGCCAAGACCAGACATACATAGAACAGAATCATTTTAAGAAGCTTTTATTGTAGATGACTTCAATTTGCATACAAGTGAAATAGCTTGGTATCCTGGTTGGTGTTTTCATGGCTCACCAGGGATGGGTTTCATAAGGCTATCATAAGAATACATGATTTACTATTCTAATACTAATAAAGATCTATTTCATTATTTCCAAGGTTTCACAATTACACAAGAGAATGATGAACAATGCACATTCACATTCTGAGAAGATAACATCTAAGTTTCTTTGTTCATGTTCCACTTTCACTGATTTCACTCTGAAGTTTCAAGAAAAGATTATTAAAACAGGACTGTGAGATCAAAGACAAATAATCTATCACTTTCAAAGAAAAGTTGTTGGTTCAGTCTTAAATAACATAAATCCTTCAAGGGTGCTTTTCATAGAAAGATAGCACTGAAAGATAGGAGTTTGTTGGCTAGAAGCATGAAATCCTTGCATTAGCTTAATCTATTTATAAATGGGTTAAGCTAACACAAGAAATTTCATGGTTTTCAATATCATTTGTTTTTAATTGTAACTCCAACAACCTTGAAAGTTCTTTAAGACAATTTTTCTCAAGACAAAATGATTTGGGTGTCGTGATTTGTGTTTTCATAAGTTAATTCTGACACCCTGCAGGCTTAAGTGCTTACCTGGGCTGTTCAATTTTAGAACATCCAATTAAAGCTACACTTTCACTAATTTGGCATAGATCTAGATAAAAGGAAAGCTTTGTAATACTGAGCTCAGAGATCCCGACAAAAAACTAAGGTAGCACCTGGCATATAATGATAGCGCCTAAGTAATAACAAAAAAGTGATACATTCAGATTGCTTGTCAGAATATGAATATGGTTGTACATTGCTATAGCACTACATACAAAACAATAGTAATACTACTACAGTACTACAGGTGAACTTGGATATGACGGACTCAGTGGGACCAGGAAAATTGGTCCGTCATATGCAAAATTCCGTCGTATACATATAAAGAATACTTGATATGCATCGGACTGGGACCAAGCATATCGTCCGTCATATGCAAAGATCCGTCGTACAGTGGTCCGTCATATCCAAGTTCACCTGTACTACCGTAAATTCTCGGAAATCTCAGCCACTATAATTAATTTACAACCGGAAGTATGTAGTGTATTTCTGCGTGGAGAGTGAAATATACCTTGGGAAGTGCCATATTTGAAAGTCAGACATGATTTCAAGTATAATCCAATGCGTAATTGGCCTGCGGCAGCAAGAATCAACAAGTTAACGACATATAAGGTAGACAAATTCCTTTATTAGTATATATAGCAGAGGAATGACAAGTTAGGTAGATGGACAATAAGGGTTTTGAGGGGGAAAATTGTGTTCTTGTGTACAAAGTTAGCGATCGATTTTCCATCTAACTTTCATTTCGATTAATAATTTCGGCGAAACTCGGCCACAGTGTCTGGCCTTTGATCGCTATTTCAGCAAATCTCGGCCACCATCAGCCAACGAAAAAATCGTAATTAATAAAGAGTGTCCTATATTTGCGAGAATTTACGGTACTACTACTACTGATACTAATACTACTACTAATAATAATTCTACTACTTATAATAATGATATTTGATATAGCGCCCTTTCTACCCATAATGTTCAAAAGCGCATTAAAGAATAGTCAGTGGACAGATGTTTATGGTCCATATAGTCAAATAAACTCCTTTCGAAATTTGAAGTTTTTAGCTGTTTTTTGAAGCAGCTTTGATGTTGTCAGGGAGATCATTCTAAAAGGTTTGGTGCGTAGTCACTTGTTAAATTGGTTTACATATTTATACATATACTTGTGTACAAATACAGCTTTGATATGAGAACTAATTTTTGAAATGGCCTTTATATATCAACAAAATGACAATAAAGAGTGGGTGAGGTTCTGAATCATACATCCTGATTTTCCAGTTTAATGGATAAGCTACTGGTATCATCTTTCATTTCTTGTTTTACAGGAACACACTCTCCTTTCACAACAACCCACTGCTGTGGTTCCACTGACTCTGGGCCTGAAGTGTGAGGGGTCTGCTCGAAGTGTGACTTCATATGCTGTTGTAGATATAAGGTTGTAGTAAATGTCTCATGGCAATGTTCACACCGAAAGAGGCTTTCCATGAAATGTGCACTTCTATGTTTTGCCAGACCTGAAGAATTGGAGAATGCCTTGCCACAAACCTCACACTTGAATGGTCTTTCCCCCGTGTGAATTCTTTTATGATCTTTCAGATGTGAAATCCTGAAGAATGCTCTGTCACATATCTCACATTTGAATGGTCTTTCCCCCGTGTGAGTTCTTTTGTGTCTCACTAAATTTGAAGAACTGGGAAAGGCTCTATCACATATATCACACTGGTGTTGACTTTCCCCTGTGTGAATTATTCTATGAGCTATCAGATGTGAACTCAAAAGAAAGGCACTATTGCATGCATCACACTTGAATGGTCTTTCCTCCGTGTGAGTCTTTTTATGCTTCACTATAGCTGAATAATTGGAAAATGTTTTATTACATAGCTCACACTGGAATGGTTGTTCCCGTGGGTGAATTCTTTTATGCCGTATCAGAAGTGAAGACTCACAGAACTTTTTACCACATACTTCACACTGGAATGGGCCTTCCTTAGTGCATATTCCTTTATGGTTTTCTAACGTTGAAGACTGGGAGAAAACCTTATCACATATCTCACACTGGAATGAACTTTCTCCTGTGTGACTCTGTTTGTGCCTCGCCAGAGTTGAGGAATCTGGATATACGTTATCACATATCTCACACTGGAATGAACTTTCTCCTGTGTGACTCTGCTTGTGCCTCGCCAGAGTTGAGGAATCTGGATATACGTTATCACATATCTCACACTGGAATGGACTTTCTGCAGTCTCTGGTTTGGACGTGTGAAGTGTCTGCTCCTTGTGAGTTCTTTTATGCTGCACTTTAGCCGAATAATTGGAAAATGTTTTATTACATAGCTCACATTTGAATGTTTTGTGAATTCTTTTATGCCATAGTAGAAGTGAATATTTGCAGAACTTTTTACCACATAATTCACAATGGAATGGGCTTTCCTTAGTACGAATTCTTTTGTGGTTTTCCAATGCTGAAGATTGAAAGAATGCCTTATCACATAGCTCGCACTGGAATGGTCTTTTCCTCGTATGAATTTTTTTATGCTTCCCCAGAGTTGAAGAATTTGAAAATATCTTATCACATATCTCACACTGGAATGGACTTTCTGTGGTCTGTGGGCTAGAGGTGTCAAGTGTTTGCTCTAAGTGTGACTTCATATGATGCTTCAGATATGAGTTTGTGGTAAATGTCTCATCGCAATGTTCACACTGAAAGGGTCTTTCCTCAGTGTGTGTGCATTTATGACTTGCCAAATGTGAAGACCGGGAGAATGCCTTGCCACAAACCTCACACTTGAATGGTCTTTCCCCCGTGTGAATTCTTTTATGATCTTTCAGATGTGAAATCCGGAAGAATGCTCTGTCACATATCTCACATTTGAATGGTCTTTCCCCCGTGTGAGTTCTTTTGTGTCTCACTAAATTTGAAGAAGTGGGAAAGGCTCTATCACATATTTCACACTGGTGTTGACTTTCTCCTGTGTGAATAATTTTATGAGTTATCAAAAGTGAACTCAGAAAAAAGGCGCTATCGCATACATCACACTTGAATGGTCTTTCCTCCATGTGAGTTTTTTTATGCTTCACTTTAGCTGAATAATTGGAAAATGCTTTTTTACATAGCTCACACTTGAATGGTCTTTCCCGTGGGTGAATTCTTTTATGCTGTATTAGAAGTGAAGACTCGCAGAACTTTTTACCACATAATTCACACTGAAATGGGCCTTCCTTCGTGCGCATTTGTTTGTGGTTTTTCAACGTTGAGGAATTTGGATATATTTCATCACATATCTCACACTGGAATGGACTTTCTGCAGTCTCTGGTTTGGGAGTGTGAAGTGTCTGCTCTGTGTGAGTTCGTTTATGCTCCACTTTAGCCAAATAATTGGAAAATACTTTATTACATAGCTCACATTGGAATTCTTTGTGAATTCTTTTATGCCTTATCAGAAGTGAAGATTTGCAAAACTTTTTACCACATAATTCACAATGGAATGGGCTTTCCTTAGTACGAACCTTTTTGTGGTTTTCTAACGCTGAAGACTGAAAGAATGCCTTATCACATAGCTCGCACTGGAATGGTCTTTTCCTTGTGTGAATTTTTTTATGCTTCACCAGAGTTGAGGAATTTGAAAATATCTTATCACATATCTCACACTGGAATTGACTTTCTGTGGTCTGTGGGCTAGAGGTCTGAAGTGTCTGCTCTAAGTGTGACTTCATATGATGCTTCAGATATGAGTTTGTGGTAAATGTCGTATCGCAATGTTCACACTGAAAGGGTCTTTCCTCAGTGTGTGTGCATTTATGACTTGCCAAATGTGAAGATTGGGAGAAAGCCTTGCCACAAACCTCACATTGGAATGGCCTTTCCCCTGTGTGAATTCTTTTATGGTCTATCAGATGTGCATCCCGGTTGAATGTTTTACCACAAAACTCACATTGGAATGGCCTTTCCCCTGTGTGAATACTTTTATGCCTAATCAGAAGTGAATCTGTGGAAAATGTCTCATGACAATGTTCACACTTAAAGGGCCTTTCCATAAAGTGTGTACTTCTATGTTTTGACAGATGTGAAGACTGATAGAATGTCTTGCAACATACATCACACTTAAAAGGTCTTTCCCCTGTGTGAATTCTTTTATGGTCTTTCAGATGTGAAATGCGGGCAAATGCTTTATCACATAGCTCACATTGAAATGGCCTTTCCCCTGTGTGAATTCTTTCATGCCGAATCAGATTTGAAGTTGAGTTAAATGTCTTGTTGCAATGTTCACACTGAAAGGGTCGACGACTTTCCTCAATGTGTGTTCCTCTATGATTCACCAGATGTGACGACTGAGAGAATGCCTTGCCACAAACCTCACACTTAAATGGTCTTTCCCCTGTGTGAGTTCTTTTATGATCTTTCAGGTGTGAAGGGCGGGCAAATTCTCTATCACATATATCACATTTAAATGGTTTTTCCCCTGTGTGAGTTCTTTTATGTCTCCTCAAAGATGTGGAACTGGAAAATGTTTTGTCACATATCTCACACTGGAATGGTCTTTCTCCTGTGTGAATTCTTTTATGATTAATCAGAGTCATAGAGTGTGAAAATGTTTTATCACATAGCTCACACTTGAATGGTTTCTCCCCCGTGTGAACTCTATTATGCCGTTTAAGGTTAACTGCTGTGGAGAATGCTTTATCACATATCTTACACTGAAATGGCCTTTCACCTGTGTGGATTTTTTCATGTAGTTTCAGAGCACCTGCCTGTGAGAAAGTCTTATCACACAGCTCACACTGGTAGGGTTTCTCCCCTGTGTGAGTTCTGTTGTGCCTCACAAGAGATGAAGAACTGGAGAATGCTTTATCACATAAGTCACACTGGAATGGTCTTTCTTCATTATGAATTCTTTTATGCTCTGTCAGACTTGTAGAGTGCAAAAATTTCTTATCACACAGCTCACACTGGAATGGTTTCTCCCCTGTGTGAGTTCTGTTGTGCCTCACAAGAGATGAAGAACTGGAGAATGCTTTATCACATAGCTTACACTGGAATGGCCTTTCCATAGTGACTGGACCTGAAGAGATAATAGTGCACTTTAAGTGTGATTTCCTACGACGGTTCAGAAGTGAAGATGTGGTAAATGTCTATTCCCACTGAGACGTTTTTTCCTCAAGTGCGTGTTCTTCTATGACTTGCAAGACCTAAAAACTTGGAGAAGGCCTTGCAATATAAATCACAGACTGTAACTCACACTGACATTGCCCTTCCTTTGTGTGAATTCTTTGTGCAGATCTGTCCATAAAAAATAAGAAAATACTTCATCACACAGGTTCAACTTGAATGGTGTTTCCCCTCTGTGAATCACTTTATGATGTACAAGTCCTGGGAGTCAGAGAATGCCCTCTGCATATCTCACACCTTAATGTTGTTTCCCCTTCTAAAAATTTGTTATGCTGTACCAGATTGCCAGACTGGAAAATGCTCCATCAAAGAGCACACCCTGTAATGCTACTTCACTTCTGTGAATCTGTCTTTGCTGCATCAGAATCAAAACAGAGCTAACTCTTTATCACAGATCTAAAACTGAAGTTATACTTTTCGCATTAAATGTTTTTGCGTTATAAGATTTGAAGACTGCGAAAATGCTTTATCACATATCTCTCACTGGCATGGGCTTTCCAAAGTCTGTGCTCCTGTAAGGTATTTTTGCTTGTGATATATGAGTCATGTCTTTGTTAAAATTCATCAGCAGGAATATGGTGGCCTCAAACAAATCTCTCCTACTTGACGTTTCTGAGCTCTGGAAGCAACCACAATTTTGGTAGAGAGATTCTTAAGTAGCAGATTCCGAAGTTCAAGACCTGAAAATAAAGAAAAAACAAAGTGAATGAAGAGTTCACAGTGAAAAGGTGAGTTAATATAGACATGGTTTCTAAGGTACTTTCAGAAATAAAACATAGTAATCATCATGAAAAGGTGGCTAAAGACATAGAATTTCTACATTTCTTAACCCTTTCTATGCTGAAGGCTATCTAACATTAGAATGGAAAATGAGAGGTACATTCATTAAATTGATAACAGGATCTTTTGAATGAGAACACATGTATAGTTGACAGCAACCTTGAAAAGTCATAAAGGGGTAAATGCCGAAATTAAATGGGCGAGAAAAATATACAGAAATTACATCAGACCTAAAGTTTAACAAAATTTAATTTTTTTATTGTCTTTATGTCAAAGGTAATGGTTATCAAATTGGCCAGGCAACCTGAACGCCTGGCAGAACTATATGATCTTTGGTCCAACTTGCAACGCCTGACTACCTGGGTTGGCCGGGTACTGTTGAGCCCTGATCGCATAATAAAACATCTTCATAATCATTCACTTTGTTTGTAAACACTAGCCCTGCTGCATTGCTAGACAGAACAGGCACCGACATAAGTACTAGCCCGCTTGCCCCGGCAAGTGATTCTTTGAAATAAGGGCTTTCGGGCAAATACATTTTAGTTTTCACTTGCCTGAATGTGCAAGCTGATTTTCGGAACACTATACACATTTCTTTTATTGTGAATCTCACTTATTCCATTTAAATTTGCAAATCTGCCACAGATTTCTTGCTTGCACTCAACTGGAAGTTGGTTGCAACTCAAACAAGCATGTTCGTTCCACTTGGCATACAGGTTGTATGAATCTTTCTATGCTGTATCAGGATACCTGAGCCATCTTAGCGGGCTACACAACATACACAACACGTTTTACGCAACACGCATTACGCAACAGTCCTGAATGTAATTAGCTGTCACCTCAGATGAAGGAGAAACCAGCTTTCAAATCCACTAACATCTTGGGAAATAAACACAAAATCAACATAACTAATCAAAATCATGTTGTGAGGATTGAATCCTCAAACATGTAGAATGGCAATGAACACACTAAATCGCCAAATGTCACAACACAAAAGTCAGACCCCCAGATAAGTGTCGTAAGAACCCCAGAATATGCTGCAAGTTGAATCTTACTGCATTTAAAAATGCTTGAGAAATTCTCAAATTCTCAATATTTGTATTAACTGATTAAAATCTTGTGGCAGTCAAAAGCAGCCGGACAAATCTGGTGATACCTTTCCAGTGAAAACAGTTTTGAAACTGTTTTGGAGGAAAATTCAACAATAACCCTTCAAATATCTTGCGAAGTCATTCTTACTTTCCTAAGTATTGTCAAAACCCCTACAGATCCTTCTTATCTAAACCTAAAGATAGTGGGAGATCTGGAAAATAACTGTGTTTTAATAGCATTGTCCTTGCCAGCAAAAACTATTTCTAACAGTAAATGTGGAGGAAAATTACCTTCAATACATCAAGTAAAAAACTGTGTTAAACAAATATTCTCCCATGAGAAATACATGGTAATCCTCAGAAAAGAACAGGATAAGTCCCAACAAACACAAGTCTCCCATGAGAAATACATGGTAATCCTCAGAAAAGAACAGGATAAGTCCCAACAAACACAAGTCTCCCATGAGAAATACATGGTAATCCTCAGAAAACAACAGGTTAAGTCACAACAAACACAAGTCTCCCATGAGAAATACATGGTAATCCTCAGAAAACAACAGGTTAAGTCACAACAAACACAAGTCTCCCATGAGAAATACATGGTAATCCTCAGAAAAGAACAGGATAAGTCCCAACAAACACAAGTCTCCCATGAGAAATACATGGTAATCCTCAGAAAAGAACAGGATAAGTCCCAACAAACACAAGTCTTCCATGCATGAGAAATACATGGTAATCCTCAGGAAAGAACAGGTTAAGTCCCAACAAACACAAGTCTCCCATGAGAAATACATGGTAATCCTCAGAAAAGAACAGGATAAGTCCCAACAAACACAAGTCTTCCATGCATGAGAAATACATGGTAATCCTCAGAAAAGAACAGGATAAGTCCCAACAAACACAAGTCTTCCATGAGAAATACATGGTAATCCTCAGAAAAGAACAGGTTAAGTCCCAACAAACACAAGTCTTCCATGAGAAATACATGGTAATCCTCAGAAAAGAACAGGTTAAGTCCCAACAAACACAAGTCTTCCATGAGAAATACATGGTAATCCTCAGAAAAGAACAGGTTAAGTCCCAACAAACACAAGTCTTCCATGAGAAATACATGGTAATCCTCAGAAAACAACAGGATAAGTCCCAACAAACACATATTCTCCCATGAGAAATACATGGTAATCCTCAGAAAAGAACAGGATAAGTCCCAACAAACACAAGTCTCCCATGAGAAATACATGGTAATCCTCAGAAAAGAACAGGATAAGTCCCAACAAACACAAGTCTTCCATGAGAAATACATGGTAATCCTCAGAAAAGAACAGGATAAGTCCCAACAAACACAAGTCTCCCATGAGAAATACATGGTAATCCTCAGAAAAGAACAGGATAAGTCCCAACAAACACAAGTCACACAAACATGTCAGTAACTATTAAAGGTTTATTTATAATAACAATATCCAATTGTCAAGGGTCTATTTACAACAACAATAGCCAAACAATACTTTTTTTTTCAAACAGATTATTACCCTACTTATTTGTAATGTCATCCCTATATAAATGTTATCATATAACCTTGCATGAATATGTGTGTTATTTGTATGAATTTCAATGCGATATCCCAGAGTCTTCCAAGTCTATAACAGTCTGGCAAAGAAAAGAATGAAAAACCCTTCTGAAAACAATTAACCACATTTATTCAATGATCATTAAAACAGCATGTTGTTCATTTGATTGTATACAGAATTCCAAAAGCTGATGCTACTAACCCTACCTGGTTAGTGAACCTTCAAGGAAGGTTATTGTTATACCCAGCAGAAACTATACACTAGTTTCAAAGTGCAATGACTTTGTTTTCTCCTAAGACTGATGCTTCATACTGGCGTTTTCATAGAATTCACAAGTCATCAGTAGTAGTCAAAATATTACTAGTGAGAAAGGCAACCAGTTTACAAAGAGGGCAATTATGCTTTAAGGTTGTTGCCCTAATATCAAGAAATATTAGGGTTTGTTTGAAATTCCCACATTGAGAGATAGTTTCATTATATAATTAAGACAGGACAAAATGATGAGGTAAGAACCAGATACTTAACTGGTGACAGGTGACCAGAATCTAAATTATTTAGTAGGGCTGTCATTGATACCGCCTGTATAGATGAATCAATAAAAAACCTTATCGATTATCGATATCGAAAAAGGTACAAGATATCGGTTCATATGCAAATTAGGTAAATAAATATATTTTTTACGAAAATTCAGCTTCAACAGCATTAACTCCCCAAGACAAATATGTGCTTCTATTCCATTTATCCCAAAATTCACACAGATGAATGTGTATGTGTTAACCCTGTGATCAATAGGTCAAAAAATCACCCCTACATGCAAACCACAACCATTCCTCTTGAACACATTGCTGCTTTTCATTCATTTTGAATTTGATTCGCTGAATCGAATCAAAGTAGCGTATTGGTAATAGTTTTGTCGGTTATCGAATCGATAAATATTTCTTATCAATGACAGCCTTATTATTTAGGCCTAGACAGGCCTAGACACATTCAACAAAACTGTAACTGGTTTCAACTTAAAATTCAAGATTTTCCTGTTTGATAGCCTGACATTTAGTATTATCATTCTTTTCTTGTTTTATAGGAACACACTGTCCTTCCACAACAACCCACTGCTGTGGTTCCAATGACTCTGGACCTTTAGTGTGAGGGGTCTGCTCTGAGTGTGACTTCATATGCTGTTGTAGGGTTGCCTTTCTGGTAAATGTCTTACAACATAGCTTACATAGAAATGGTCTATCTCCTGTGTGAATTCTTTTATGTGTTACCAGTTGTGATGACTGGGAGAATGCTTTATCACATAGATCACATTGAAATGGTCTTTCTCCTGTATGAGTTCTCTTATGTTGTACCAGACTGGAGGAGGAGGAAAATGCTTTATGACATGTCTCACACAGAAATGGTTTTTCTCCTGTGTGAATTCTCTTATGCAATATCAGATGTGAAGACGTATTAAATACTTTATCACATATCGCACACTGGAATGGTCTTTCTCCTGTGTGAATTCTTGTATGTATTATCAAAGCTGAAGACTGGGAGAATGCTTTATCACATAACTCACACTGGAATGGTCTTTCTCCTGTGTGAACTCTCTTATGCACCATCAAATTGGAAGAATAAGTAAATGCTTTATCACATAGCTCGCACCAAAATGTTTTTTCTCCTGTGTGAATTTTTTCATGGCTCTTCAAAACTGAAGACTCAGTGAACGTTTTCTCACAAACCTCACACTGGAATGGTCTTTCTCCTGTGTGAATTCTTGTATGTCTTCTTAGATGTGAAGACGAGGAGAATGTTTTATCACATATCTCACAGTGGAATGGTCTTTCCCCTGTGTGAGTTCTTTTATGCTGTATCAGATTTGAAGACTTGGAGAATGCTTTATTACATATCTCACACTGGAATGCTCTTTCCATGGTCTGGGTTCCTCTAATATCTTTTTTCCTAATAATATATGTGAATTGTGTGGTTTAGCTGAGTCTGTTAAAAGCAATATGATGTTTTCAACAAACTGATCTCATTTGGCTTTTGTTGTTCTTGGGGAGCAAAGTGTTTTTATTTCTATGATAGCTGCAATCCTTTGAAGAATTCAGTAAAAAAGGTTCACCTCAACTTCAGATTCTCCAGTAGCAGTTCCCTTGGTTCTATGCCTGGAAAGAAAGAAAATAGAGTGATTAATATGTTCATAGTTATTCAATTTAAATGTTTTCGTTATACGTTTTTGGAAATACTGTGAATATAGGGTGTGTAATCTTGCACTGCCATCTGCCAACAGGGATGGCAATTTCTTCTGAGGGGCGTTTTTTTCTATAAAAGAAACCTTTTTTTTCTAGTTCTGTATATAATTAAAACAAAAACATAAATAACCACTTTCAAAACACAACACACCCATTGCTTTCACTTTGTACACATTCCGCTGGTTTTACTACTTATCTATGTTCACAGCATGGGCTAAATACAGTGTTACTAAACTTTGCAAAATGTGTTATTTGAGTGTTTACCACTATCAAAGCCACAAGTGTCCGATTTATGTGAATTTTGTGAGAACCATTTTAGATCCAAATAGGTGGGATGAAACTTCAAGGTTGTTGTACCGAAGAAGTGGACTCAATTACTAAAAGTCTGATCAAAAAGAGGTTGACTACTTAAACAAGAGCAACGTCAGTGGCGTCAAAGTGTCGAAGTGAGGATGAAGATCTATGCTTGGCCTTGGTTTCCTTTAACCTTTTGGTATTTTTTCTCTCGTAGCTCTTTCGTTTTTTTTCGTTTTTTCAGTTTCTTTAACTTTTGATAAGGTTACTTTTTATTAAGGATTTCCTGTTGATTTTTGGGAAATTCTTTGGTTAAAATTTGATGAAAATTTGGTCATGGTATGAGAAGTATATTTTCAAGTTTCCAAACTGTTTTTTAGTGTTTATGTTTGTGTATATATGATCAATTAACCATCACAGCGCGGCTCACAAGCGGCGCCCGGTTTCAAAAAGCTACTTACGTTTGCGTGTCACAAGCCCTGCCCGGTCTGCATGGCTGCCGATCGCAGGCCGCCGCCATGTTGGTTAACTTCGATTAATCTAGAAGTTATCCAACATGTTTGGCGAAATAACTTGAGAATAGGTGAAATAAATATCTCACCTATTCTCACATGTCTTTCTTTGTCAGATTGACAAAGGAAAACATTAATAATAGTAATAATTCAACAGTGATACTCACTGGAATCGATCTTTTGCGATGTTGACAGCGCTTCGCAGCTCGCGGGCGCTACTAAATCGAGTACTTCCAGTTTTGTATTTCGATCGGAATTTGCTAATCCCTGACATCCTAAATTCAATAAAGTTAATTTTTATATCAAATGGATGTCAGGGAATAAGAATATGTACTTTATTTTCTGAAAAAAAAAGTGAAGTATGGGAAAAGATCGTTTTAGAACAAGTCAAGTGCGAAGCAAATTTCTTCGCACTTTTTTCAAGCCGCCATTTTGAAAATCGGCATTTTTGCGGTCTCCTCGCCGCACTTTACACAATCAAATTAAATACTTCTCATGTTCTGATTGTAATGAACCAAACATTTTCCTAAAGCTGGGAAACAGCTTTATTGAAATATGTTGTTTTGGAAATAAATTGTATAGCCGTATTTATGAGAGAGACTTGATAGGAAATAGGTACATGCAAACTGCAAACGAACTTCTAAATCGAATTAGGCGTAAACAGAGCTTGACAACGTGTGCTGACCATCATGTTTGAAGCCTTCGAAAAAGGCTATAACTGATGGTACAACACAAAATAAAGACACCATAAGGAGGATAACAAGGTAGGCAATCGAAACATGTTTTTTTTTTTATTTATATTGTAGATTTTTAATGCTATGGCCTATGGGAATCTTAACTCTGAGTTGTCATGCCTGTGAGTTAGCGTAATTGGGAGTCACAAAATGACGGCCACAAATCAACAATTGCTTTTTGTGTTCAATCGTTGATTTGTGGTGCAAAACATGATCGTTTCTAAATAAAAATGATATGTATCGATTGAGGAGGTTTAAATTATAATAGATATTAATGTTTTACGTTTGATATTTTCTATTTTCATTGGTTTATAGCGCTCTAACATTGAGGAAGTTGATCTTTTAGAATTCTTTTTGATGCGCTGTCAGAATTCGTTTCTAGCCAAGATTTACTTGCATTCCCTTTGCTTTAGAATCGCTAAATGACAAAATAAAACAAAGAAACAAATACTATTTTTTCTATTATGCATCAGTTTTTAATAAGGATTCTGAATATAACATTTTTGAAAAGAAATACTCATGAAAAACTTGCGAAATCAAAGGCTAAAGTTGGGTTAATGCATTTTGAAAACCTGATTTTTCATTAATGATAAATCAAAACCAGCATGGTCTCTACAAAACTTAAGGTTTACACTGATCAAACTTAATATAAACTATTAGAAATATCTACAAAAGAAACATAATTAAAAAGAACAAGAACAGTAGTTTCAGGTAGTATATTTTATTTCAAATATTTTGATTATAATTTTGCCTTTTATGGCAGGATAAAGTTACACCCCACTGACAGCCCCATAGCAATGCAACGTAATTTGTTGCAAAGAATCTATTCAGTATGAGGGACAAGCCCCCGACCAGCATAATAGCACAATAAGGGTTAATGTTTTGTTTCTAGTTGTATGTTCTTTGATAATTTGTTTTAGCCTGAGACATTACACCACACCCTAACATGTTCCATCTGAAGCATGTGCACACAACATACTTTATTATGCCTCATGTGAGGACACTCTTATCCGATTGGATGAGAGCCATGTGTCAAGACTGTTAGCAACCTGTCTTTGTAGGCAGGGTCTTAGCCGATATCTGGAAATAGGGTGTCCAAATAGAGGTTTCATAGACTTTTGCGTGTCCAAAGTGTGGTACAAAATACATACTACTAATAAGATAGACCCTATACCTTTACAGATTTTGCTTTTTTAGGCCAGATACTGCTTTGTGTGTCTTATAAAAGTGACACTACAGCTTCTACATCTTCTATTTACTAAGAAAAGTCATCTTCGGCAAATTCTGACATAAACTTTTGGGTGTCCAAACTGTCAAAAAACAGTGTTCTGCGTGTCCAAATGACACGCTGGACGCATTACGGCTAAGCCCCTGTTTGTAGGTTCCTTGACAGCGGTCACCATTCAACGTATTAGCACCCGCTGTCAAGGAGACGACGCATAAGCACTCGTTGTCAAGGTGCCGTTTCATGATTCCCTATATTGTTGAGGACGTGATGCTTTCAAGATCCCCGCGCGTGTCGAAATGTGACAAGGCCTGAGCAAAATGCCGCCGTCAACAATGGAATTATGTTAGAGTTGAGAACAACGATAAAGTCGATAAAGAAAATAATGAGTGTCTTTATTAAGAGAAAAAAGTAAAATCTCAACCCAGTTGAGATCCTACGTGGTTCGGTATGATAAAACAAATAGGACATCCCAGTATGGTTAGCACGGTAAACCTGCTGCTTCGATATTGCACTACCCAAATGAGTTTGTAAGTTTCAACTTGTCATGGACTTAAGGTGCCCGTGGGTGAGAGGGGTTGTTCGGTATGATAAAACAAATATAACATCCCTGTGGGTTTGCCAACATGATAGTCTACCCCTCGTGAGCATTGTCACCCGAGGGCGTAGCCCGAGGGTGACAATGCTCACTCGGGGTAGACAATCATGTTGGCAAACCCACAGGGATGTCATATTTGTATACTACCAACCCAAGATACTAAACCATACTGTGAATTACCATACCTTATCAGGGCTCGAAATTAGGGGGTGCCAGGAGCCCAGGGCTCCCTTGAATTCATCTGCAGCTCCCTCAAATTTCTGCAGGGAGCCCAAAGATGTACTGGCTTCTATACATCTGGAACATCTTTAGGTAGCATTTGAAGATGCATTTGGGCTCCCTGGATAGAATCTTAATTTAGAGCTCTGCTTATAAACCTATACTTACACCTATATAAGGTCTTGCAACCTACTGATGGCAATATAGTTGCCACACAAGAGGGTTGTACAGGCAGTTTTTACAACTAGCCTCTCAAGCACACTCCAGTGCCATCCATCCACAACAAACAGAACAACACAACAGAATTAATTAAAATATCCAAACAATTAATGAAACACCCCCCCCCCCCCTGAGTGACTGTGTACTGGCTGAATAAGCAAATACAAAATGATCATTGCCAAACATAAACATAAACCTTAGAAAGAAAATGCAAACAAGTCCCACCCCTCTCAAAACTTTCTAAGAAACAGATAGATAAACAAAACTTTTAGACCATAACCAAAAACTTGCTTTTAAAAAGAACAGAGACCAACAGCTTTCATTTAACATTAATATGAATAAACAAATACTACATACCACCATGAGTGCATACTGAAAAATGACCAAAAAATCTTACCTGCTGCTATTAAAATAAAACTAACATGAACAGAGAACAAAAAATTCCCAATAGAAACAATTAACAATTTGTTTTAATTCATTTTTCATTTCATTGAGTTGATCAAGCTACGGCAAGAAACTGAGGAAGACATATGTATATATATATATATATATATATATATATATATATATATATATATATATATATATATATATATATATATATATATATATATATACATACAAACAAACATACATACATACTTACTCACACACACTGCTTATAGTATTATTATTCCTCTGAGCATGACCTAAAATGTCAATCTCTTCTTATAGCCAGCCGGGCTACAAAGGCAAATATTCTTACAGCCCGGAACAATTTTCTGTAGCCTTGGGCAATCGGGCTAGTGTCTAACTGGACCCCTGCTATCATGCTATGGCATTCTGTGCTCCAAGATTTACTTGCACTGATCCCGGATTCCACTTCCAAGATCTATTCCTGAAATGAGTGCAGACACATAATTCTGATTTAACATTTCCATTCCCATCAGAATATCTTACCTAGGCTAAACTGTAGGGCTGTCATTGATAGCAATTTTTTACCGATTCGATTATGAAAAAAATATTACCGATATGGTACTTCGATTCGATTCAGATTTATGTTACCTTTAACTGCTGATCTCTGCATCATAACCAATCATTTGTCATGTCAGCAGTTAGCACATGGGGTGATTCATGACCTCTTGACCTCCCACACATGCATAATCTGCATCTGTGTGACTTCTGCTCTCGTCCTGTTCTGAGAGCGGCGTGATCTTAACAATCGCCCTGGGTGATTTACCGCGTTTTACAACGTTTCTGTGTTTATTTTAGTACAGCGTCACTACCAACTTGGTGTTTTCATATGAACCGATATCTTGGGATGTCCAAGATATTGATAATCGGCAAGGATTTCTTGGCGGTTCATCGATATGGGCAGTATTGATGACAGCCCTACTAAACTGTTACAAATAGGGTTAACTGAAAAAGTTGGGACAAAGTACATATAGGGCATCCAAGTTTTATAAGATAAGTTGTTTTTGATAAATAGTTTATTGTCCAATCCAGATTAATGCAATAATGAGGCCAGTCCAAGTCAACTTTTGGTCTTGCAGATTTTTTTGCTCCAAAAACATTTGCTAGGCGATATAAAACAACAAAACTTCAAAATTCTCAATCCGAAAGACAGTGTTTACATTGAAAGAAGCAGGATGGCTACTTCTATGTGCAAAGCATTAAGAGTGCACTGACCTGAGGATCTAAGAGTGGTTCCAAAATGGTTGCTTGTTTAGACGATGTATGCAGAAGACGGAAAATGCATAATTAAGTTTATGTGAATGTTTAAAATCTAGAATAAATGAACCTTGTTACATCTTTCAATGTAGTTGCCTGAAAACGTAAAAACCAAGGCCTTTTTGCAGGTGAGTAGACAGTTCATAAAGGGGCGGAGGGTCATCAGAATTACGACGGCGCAAAATTGAAAACGTTTTAAAAATAAATTCTGGAATTTTAATTTTTTTTTCAATTTGCCCAAAAAATCGGTCAGCGATTCCGTAAGACCAGAAATTGACTTGGACTGGCCTTGCATATGAATATGGGATAAAAAATCTGACCAAATAATATAGAATCTAGTCAGCCTTGAAGGCTTACAGTGGGTTAGAAGTTTCTGACTCCTAAACAAATTAAATATTACATTGAGCCAGTGGAATTCATGTAAAATATTATATTATGACTAGAATGGTTCAAAAATAACTGTACTACAATAATTACCCAATAGTTATACAACTATAATTATCCAGTTACTAGTGGTTATCCAGTATTCTTAAGAGTGCTGAATGCTACCAGCATTCCTAAAGGGTTTCACACAATACGGCCAGGGACTTAGCCAGGACCCGTCCTGCCTGTCTTTTGGACAGGTAGTTTCCTGAGAAGCTCCTTTTTGGACAGGCAACAATTTCTATGAAGAATTTTCAATTTTGACTTCTTGGGACTAATTACCAAATATCCTACAAACAAATTATTTTCTAAGACATACTGTAAAACTGGTAATGATTGCGTGATTTTAATTATTGCGTTTTAATGCGAATGCATGAGGACGCAATAATTAAAACACGCATAAATCTGTCCCTTCTGTTTCCCTTCTGTTTATTGGTGGAGATTCGCATTAATTAAAACACGCATAAAAGAGAAAATGAAAAAAACGCAATATTTACTACACGCAAACATTACCAGTTTTACAGTAGTTGAAGTGTAAATTGCCCTTTATAACTCAATTGACAACTAAATGTAGATAATTAAGGAATTGTAGTAGATTAATATCTAAATCTGGACAGGCAGAAATTTTGGAATTGCTGTTTTGGACAGGCATTTTTAAAATCCTGGCTAAGACACTGAATGTGACACATAGCTAAAAGCAAGTATGTTACTGGGTTTTTGGTAAAATTTGGTTTAAAACTGAAGATTAATTTTGGAGAAAACAGATTCCGATGCTTTCCGTATATAAAATAGGAACATTTAATGTTCTAATTGATACTCCAAACACTCGTTGTAATTCATATAGAATATCCATTAGCATGTTCTAAAACTCAGATCAACCATGTTGAAATTTTAATAAGATTTAAAATGTGTTGGGGCCTGTAGGTGTCTGTGGCCAGGTATGTCTGTAATGAGCCTGTATGGAGATTCATAGAATAGTGCGGTATTTATGGCACCATGAGGTGCTGCCACCTAGCGGTATGACAACAAATTAGGATTATCTCTTCTGACCTAGATATCAGCGATGGACATTTGGAAAAAAAATGCCATCCGCTAAAGCTGCTGTCTTCCAGAACTGATTACCTATGATCCAGCACTGCTTATATCATCTCTTAATTAAATATTGCATACCAAATAGCGCTCGTTTTTACCTGAATTGGCTGAAATAGTACAAGTAGAAACCGTCTACACTTCGTCGGCCGCTTTGTCTCCC
The DNA here is from genome assembly GCA_963942565.1 of Maea johnstoni. Classification (NCBI taxonomy): domain Eukaryota; kingdom Metazoa; phylum Annelida; class Polychaeta; order Spionida; family Magelonidae; genus Maea; species Maea johnstoni. The sequence continues at coordinate 2,321,389 of OZ012700.1, read as the reverse complement.
GCCATCTTGAATCAGTACTTTGAAAAGGGAGTAATCATTAATAGGGATGATGCATCGAACTGCTACAACAGCGGCGCCGATAATATGCGCCCTCATCATCAGGTCTGACCAAAATCAAAGTGCAAGGTGTACAAAATCAACTTGTGTCCATACAATCAATATCCATCCACCGTCTTTTTCGGGGCATTCTTTACTTAGGGCTATTCCATTTGAATATACATGGGGGGGGGGGGGGGGGGGGGGGGTGGATTGCTCACCTATTAAAAAATCATGGGGAGAGGGGGTCAAGATAGAAAAAAATCATTGGGCGAGGGGTCTGTCAAATATTGAAAAACATGGGGGGGGGGGGGGGGGGGGGGCTACCTGGCAAAAAAAACATCGGGTGTGGGGTATATATTACATATACTGAAAAGGGTGACAGGACCTTATACCCACCTACCCGAACGGCCACCTGCCAGTATGTCCAATTTTCGGGTCTTTATGGCCACCTTCAGTGAGTCATTATGGCCAACTCCACAAAAAAGGTGATATAAGGCAAGTTATTATTAATAAAGATTTAGGAGGAAGATATGTCAAACTCCAATGAATTAAGTCACTTGATCTGATTGGGTTGCGAGGGAAGGGTTCTCATATTTTTACCTAGGTTCCGTTCGCCCCCACCCCACCCCACCCCCCACCTCCAGTTGGTCATTATGGCCACCCCCACACAAAGGTGATATAAGGCAAGTTATTATAAATAAAGATTTAGGAGAAAAAGATGGTCAAACCTACATGAATTTAGTCACTTAAAGAGTGCTTTTAGGACTAATGATAGGTTTTAGGAAGGAAAATGGATCATAATTTGCCTTACTCACAATTGTCAAGAACCTCCATTACTGAGCAGTGTACACTTTGAATTAGAAGTTTAGGGTATAACTAATAATGATTTTATAATATGAAAGACTGAATGAAATAAATACATATCATTGATATGAAATGTTTTGTTGGTATTTATTAATTGAGGAGTTGAGGGAAACCCAATCCAATACAATGAAGTATATTGATGTTACACAATGATACATGTTCTAAATTCATTTTTTTCTCAATTGCATAGAATAAACACACTTGAACAATGAGAAGTGCAAATATGTTAAAATATACATATTTTATCATGCACTCAAATATAATAATTTTGATATATTTTGTTTGTGCAGTATTTTATATCCAATGTAGGAGGTTACATGCAAGACAGAGAGATGGGCACAACTCATAACAGCAAATATTACTGCTTACTGAATTGTGCAAACATTTGACTGAAAGTTCAGGGTTATAACATAATGCAGTCATCCTATTTGAGAGATCAATTCAAAATAGAAATGTATGTGTGATTAGGAATTGTGTAACTATCATAAATCAATAAAGATGGGTTTTAATAAATGAGAAATTGCTTGACCATAAGAGATAAAAATATGAACTTAACCACCCTCAAACATGACATGTTATGATTATGACTATTATGTTAGGGATAATCCAAGGATTATCTTAAGACATACAAGAATGTCCAGAGGAAGGTCTTCACCATATGGGAGCGGTATGAGAATGGGGAGATGGTAACCACTGAGGTACTGCGGGAATGTGCCAGCCTCTAAACTTCATACTCATAGCCTTTTTCAAGGCTCCAAAAAAAAAAATTTAAGACAGGGAAAAGAAACCATATGTATTTGAAATTTCTTACAGCTGATAGCGACCAAGAATTTTCACTACCGAACTGGTTTCCACTTCTATTCTGGGGTCATTAGACTTGAACTCAGAAATCAGACAACTACCAATAAGATCTGTCAATAGCCCTTACAAAACCTGCTTTCCTCACATAGATTACTGATTTCAGGTGCCCTAATTTTTAACCTAGCAAATATTGAGGTCCTAGTGGGAAATTCGTAGTTGGACCTCACATGTAAACATGATACCCACTTCTTGTAGTGAGGGAGTCTTAATGATACTACAATATGATCAATTTCAAGCTGTTAGTGCAATACTTAACCTAGTATTCTTACATGTAAGTATTTCTGTTTTATACGTTTTATTTGCTGTAAATCTTGATAACAACACTAATCAAAATTGAAAATCCCAAAGCAGTGTATGGTAACAGGAAACATGCACCTGAATAGCTTGGCCTGGCCTGTTCTGTTCTTCAGGGGTGGCCTATTTTGCATAAAATTTGAACCTGATTTAGTATGAGCACTAGCACACTTTCACTGTAGCCTAAGAGCATGGCCAGTATGGACACATTTACCAAGTCTCTAAGCCATTGGATGGCTAGGAATATACAGCCCCGTGTTAGAAGTCATATCCTTGGGGATATCTACAGTGTGCTCCACCTAAATGGGATTTACACTTTGGATAACATTGCTATGCTCAATAAACCTTCGACAGAGCAGCTCTTTGAGGAAACCTCTCTGTCTCAAGGTGAGAGGAGTCACCTATTGCTGTGTACTACAGTTGAAGGAATCAGTGCACCCAGAAGACAAATGCAGTGTACCTGTCAAAACAAGCCAGGAACCAACTATCAGTGCCCAATCTAATGTTTTGACAGGGCAAGTAGAGGACATAGACCAGCAACTATATTCTAAAACATTTGAACATGCATGTGAGAAAATAGATCTTCAGAAGAAATGCTAACAAATAGAAAAAGAAATCCAAGGCCTTAAAGAGAAGAGAGAGTGTATGCTGGACTTCAAAAGTAACTCTGAGCTCACATTTTTCAAGGTTGTAAAACCCGAAGCTACTGGCCTCCTCTAAATGCAACAAGTATAAGGGCAACCCAAACATACTATTTCGAGACATGCATTTACTAAGGAGTGAACTTAATGGGAAGCTACCTTCAAGTTCAGTGGACCCGGAGCACCTCCTGCGTAAAATCAGTCAAGTTGGCAATCAAGTTTCAAAGTATGAGGTGAAGGCTAGTCCTATAAGCTACATGATAGTGATTATTTGCCAGATATCGAGCTGCCGAAAAAGCAGAAGCTCCACTCTCTTCTGACTCCTCTGCATTTCTGTGAGGAGAATAAGCCACCTCCTGAAACTGGAAGTATATTTCAAATCCCTGTACAAAGAAGGGCACATATCTCTGTAACACCTCCCAGGGCCCCACTTCAATGGATTAATCAGGATATGAACGTTCCATCAAATCACTCTCATCTATCAGATAGCAAGTTCCCTTCCCACACAAGTGCAGCGGTTAGTGCATATAGCCCTGAACATAGATATATACCCGCCCAAGTGACAGGGAAACCAGCAACCCTTGAGCATGCTAATGTTTGGCAGCCATGGGCTCTTCAAGAATCCAATACTACATAGGAAACCTCCTCTTCTCATCCTCCAGCGAAAGAGCCACTTCCATATTGGAACCCCTTCCAAGATTATCTTCAGTCCCATCCACCACATAACAATAAACCATGAATTGCGAAGCACACTTTGTTTTTGTATTTTTGTGTGCTGAGCTAGCAATTTCTGTCAAACCTTTGGCAGCTCTGAGGTGATGTGGATGCAATCTTTGTTTTATTCACTCCACCAGAAAGACTTGATACATCAGTGATTTAAGTAATTATTCACTGGTCATTTACTTGGGTTCCATTTTTGTTAATTTAATTGACTGGACTGCAAGTTCACTGTTAGTATAATTCACAGGTGTTTTTGTGTGAAACCTTATCAAACAATGTTTGTTTTAAATTTGAAAATTATAGCAATGGATAACAGGATAATGCAGTTACCTGTAAAGGCAGCAAGATCATAGTGAAGCGGTAGGCTTCATAGGCTGTTTTAATAAGGGTGTCAGACTACCACAAATTTAGTTAAACCTACACCTAGTTTATATGGAAAATCTTATTTGTTATTACAAGAATGTAGTTTCTTCCTGTTTGAGCAATTAGATTACAGGATCTCCCTTACTAATGATGTTCTCACAATTTGCTATATATATGAATAGAAAGAAAAAGTGAACTGACACCTGGAAATAAGACTATTTGAAAGTACAGTTCCACCATGAATAAAACATAGGTCCAAACAGTTTCTTATGGTATTCTCTACTTAACCCATTAATACTTACAGCGGTCAAAAGCAGCTTGACCATGTTGATGAAATCTTGGAGGCAAAAGTGAAGTTGAGAAAGTATTTGAAGGAGAAATGTTGTTCAGCACTTTCTCAATAACTCTCCTTCAAATATTTTGTAAAATCATTCTTAATTCAAAATTTATCATCAAAATTATCAAAGATCCAGAGGACAGTTTGAAGAGGACCTCTTAAGCATTAATGGGTTAAAACTCATACATTACTGCTAATGGCATATGTGTACAAACTGCTGAGATAAGCTATTAATAGACTAAAATGGCTGCTCCCAGTGCCTCCACTTTATGTCAGTTAGGCTGTGCCTAAACAGCAATACACTGAAGGTTGCCAGTGGTGGGAACTTCATGGTTTAAGGGGCTCGGGACCTTCGCACCTTTAAATAGGGTTTTTTTTTGTTTTTTTGATATGTGATAGCTGAAAAGGTTTGCTACTTATTCTTTTGAACTAGAACTCTCGACTAGAACTACAAATGACAAAAAAAGGAGTTTTTAAAAAGCTTTCTACTAGAGGCCAGACATCCTGGGTAACCAGCTGTGATGCTTATCTAAATCCATAATGGCCTTTCCTTATCTGATCTCTCCTGGGAGGGAGGTGTGCTATACTGGCTGATAGATGCGAACTGGGGGTTATTTCCTGGCTAGGTCCAGAATGTGTATTCAAATGGAAGTATCCTGTTTACCCAGGAAACAGGCACCAAGCAGTTATGAGTGACCAATTCATTGCAATTAGGGTATTGAATAAAAGGTGTGATTTTTGTGCATCAGCTGTCTGGCTTTACAGTTGCAGGTCAGACAGGTGAGGTAAAACCAATCAAATGCTCCAGAAATATTCTGGTGTGTGTCAGCCTGTCAGGTAGGGGCAGGATGTTTAGGATGCATGTTACTTAGGTGAAAAGCGTTTCCTGTAGAGATTAAGGGTTAGGAGAGAACATTCAGATGCTGAGCTCAGGACAGTGCAGAGTCTGAATGTTTCCTTACAATGGGAAGTAGCTGCAGAAGGAAGAGAAAGAGGAAGATATGTACCAGAAGGATGTTTTTCATTGTGTAGAAAAATTTCAGCTCTCTGGGATCAATATTGAATGAATGAGGTTGTTTTAAAAATGAGAAGTATGGTGATTTCAGAAAGCTGTCTAAAACTCAAGTCAAAGTGAACCATACATTTATACATTCTAAAATGACTTTATGCTCCATTATAAAACTTAAGGGGTTAATTTGGAATAAGAATACTATTTGTTTGCATTGGTAGAATGGTTTGAATATTTAATAGTATACTGGGTACTTCAATTACTGGAATAAAAAGGGATTTTTAGAGGAGATTCTGAGCTTTCTGAAAGGAGGCTGGCACCCCCTGGTGAGTGCTCCTCCCCCAGCTGATAAGGAAAGATAACAAGCTATTAGTGACTACTAATTGCTAATTGGCCGTCTGGAGGTGAATCCATTGTGAGTTAGGTGGCTATAGGTACTGATCAACATTTCTTCTTCAAATACCTTTCTGAATAAAGCTCTAACCATATGAATAATTAACCCTGCCCTTGCTAACACCAGATATATCTGGTGCTACAATTAGCTTGCCTGTGTGACCAAAACTAGATATATCCGTTTTTTGGTACCCTTGCACTTAGCAAAATAAAAACTACAAGGTCCATTAAAGGGTATTGAATTATACTAGATATCAAGGTTTTGCTTTTTACTATGTTTCTATTTCAGTTTGTGAAGCACATTATTGAAACACTAATAGAAATCTATGAAATCCTTCTGATTTGGTGGGTAGACCCACAATATCCCTGGTCCCAGGGGATAGGTTCTCCCATATGGGGGTCTAGCATGACAAGGGTTAACTGAAATAGAATAATTATTGAAATAACTAAAAATTTGGAGGAGAGTTGTTAACTAGATGCTGATCAACAGAGTATAACTGTAGGTAAAATTAATCAACATAACATTTGGGGACTTCTTAAGGATCTGATTAAAGTATCCTCTTCAAGTATTTTTCTGAAATTTCCTCTGATCACTGAGATAAAACCAAAATAGCGAAGGTGATTTGGGAAGACACAGGCATGTAGGGTTTAATTAGGGTTTCTCTGTGTTGGTTTTCTCTGATAAAAAGATATAGGGAATAGATACCTCATGCTTCTTGAAATTTTTGGGGGCAACTGGAGAAGGTAGATCCATAGCTGCACTGAACTTTTGAAGTGCATTATGTCCATTTCCACACAGGCGTCCTGCTAGAACTGATTGTATGTTTATAGCATAAAATCAGCCATTTTTGTCACTTCTAGGAAAGTCTGTACTCTTTCCATCACAATCCTCATTTGAGTATCTCCAAAATAGGGCTTATTGAAGACCTTGTCGCCTTCTACTGTCTTGCCATAGTTCTAACTTTCCATCAAGGCAGTATGCACACACTGCAGCTTCCTGAAGGCCCTCTTCCTCTTTCTCTTCCTTCTGGAGCTACTTCTCACTGTAAGGAAACATTCAGACTCTGCACTGTCCTGGGGTACCCATCTGAATGTTCTCTCCTAACCCTTAATCTCTACAGGAAACCCTGTTCACCTAGGTAACATGCATCCTTAACATCCTGCCCCTACCTGACACACACCAGAATATTTCTGGAGCATTTGATTGGTTTTACCTCACCTGTCTGACCTGCAACTGTAAAGCCAGACAGCTGATGCACAAAAATCACACCTTTTATTCAATACCCTATTTGCAATGAATTGACCACTCATAGCTGCTTGGTGCCTGTTTCCTGGGTAAACAGGATACTTCCATTTGAATACACATTCTGGACCTGGCCCCCATTCCGCGTCAATCAGCCAGTATAGCACACCTCCCAGGAGAGATCAGATAAGGGAAGGCCATTATGGGTTTAGATAAGCATCACAGCTGGTGACTCAGGATATCTGGCCTCTAGTAGAAAGCTTTTTAAAAACTCCTTTTTTGTCATTTGTAGTTCTAGTTGAGAGTTCTAGTTCTAAGGAATAAGTAGCAAACCTTTTCAGCTATCACATATCAAAAAAACACCCTTTCTAAAGGTGCGAAGGTCCCGAGCCCCCTTAAGTAGAGAAACTATTTGGGCCTATGTTTTATTCATGGTGGAATTGTCCTTTAAATCTAAGAAGCCTGGTTGTTGGGCTTTATAGTTATTGATTTCTCATTTTGCAGATAGGTGACCTGCTAATATGGTTTGATTTTGAAATGAAAAGTACTGCTTTGTATAAGATTGAGTAAGAAAAATGCATACAAGTGCAACAGAATCAGGCACACTGGAGTGCTTCATTGAAGAACATAATTGTTTGCAGTTTATTTTCATATTATTTAGTATGTATCAGTGAATGATCACAAGGAAAATAAAGAATGCCAGGTATAGCCACTAAAACTTACAACAAGCACAGGTGGAAGAGCCCAAGGCATAGGCTTTTATTCTGGAACAACTGAATCGAGACATGATAGTTCCATATAATTTTCAATTAATATGATTTTGATAAAATACTCAATTAATAATACTGCCAGTAGGACTGATCATCTGAGGATTTACATATTCTATCATTCTAACAGTCACTTACAGAAAGAATTATTGCAAGCTTCAGTGAAATGCTGAGTTATTGTTTCAAATATCAATTCTTGGTAGATTAAGGTTTGGTATTAAGACATGGTTGCAGGTATACAGGTTCCTAATAATGTTTTATGTGTGTGATACATTGTGAGGATAAAGGCTAGCTTGAGAACAGTGGTGGTTCTCACTTGGAAATATTCTTATTTCTGATAATATGTGATGAATATTCATTTGTCCTGATAGCCAACAGTCACTAACTGCTAGCTGTCTCCCACCCCTCCCAGTGTTTGAATACCACCCAGGGCATTTGAGAAAGTTGCAGTGACCTGGGGCTAGATAGGGTTTTCGCCAGTTTAATGTGAATTAGCCTAAAAATGCCAGTAAAAACGACAATAATCTAAGTTCAAACAATGTTAAGATAAAATTTCAGATAATTCAAAAAAAATATTGTACGCCAATGCTTGCCGTTTTTTCTATCATTTGAAACCACTGTTACAGTTATAACAAACTACTCTCAAACACCAATGCAAATTGAAGAATACCAATGAGAATTCTTATGATATATTTGTGAGGCAAAAAGAAAAGATAAATATACTTGACAATATCTGATATTTCTGAAACTTGAGTAACTAACCATTCTCAATCATGTAGAAAATAAAGTCAAGGTGATTTAAAGCTGTTACAATGACAAGCTCTCAAACAGTCTTTCAGTTTACAGGATATAACCAGTGTCTGAAAATGTGCATGGACTTCATCTTCATCATCTACACTTTCAAGACTAGATGCAATAGCAAGTTCTAGGTGATTTGCTGCATACACTTGATTTCTTTTCAAAAAAGCTTTCATGGAATTGAATACATATTCACATGTGTTCAGTTGTGGGTGATAAGGAGGTAACAATTCAAGTGTGGCTCCTGCGTTTCTGAGCAGATTTCTAAGTGCAGGCTCAGTCACATTTCCATGATGGAAGCCACAATCATCCAGGATGATAGTGTCTCCGTCTTTGATAACTGGATTTCCTAAGGGATCAACTACCTCTACTGTAACAAGTCAAGTCTATTTGAAGGACCATTAACTATGCTATGAAAATCAACATCTTGGACACTGTGTAGTAAATTGATTGTTTTAGATGCATACCTCTGAAATTTAAAAGCCCTTGTGTCAGCAGGAGCATGCCCATGGGATCTGTTTGAAGTGGTCTCTAATACAGAAGTCTCATCAAAAAAATGTAAAGTATATGGTTTTTTTGTGGACATGGTAGCCATGTACATATCCAATCTAAGTTGTACATCAGGACAGGTCAATTCTTGGATTATACAAATAAATTCCTAGTACTGGTTAGTTGGTTCCTAAGGTTTTTCATCAGCTTTTGTTAAAGGTGCTTTATACTGTGGATTGTTTTGATGACACTTGCTCATGATGGAATGGTTCAATGCACCGTCTCCTTAAACTGGGGACCCAGGAGTGTGTGTGGGGGTAGGTGATCAGCTTTTTTTCAGTGAGACCTATTTCTTCTCCACCTGACGTGTGGTTGCAGGCACCCTGTCTCCGCACAACTTGGCTGCATGAGTGTGAAAATATTGCACCCTCAATCCAAAATCTCACCTCTTGAATTGAGTTTCTCTGAATGATCATTCACGGAGTTTGGCAGAGGATTGTTCCCGAACCAAAAATAAATCTGGGGTTAACTTGCGAATATTGGGTCATTTTCAAATTCTTAGATATGTTGAAGCATACATCATATTAGCTTGAAATTTGGAATACTTATAGACAGGAGTATTTTGAAGTGAGAAATAACATAATTTTTCTAACTCTGATTTCTACAAAAGTTATGGAATCAGGAAGTTGAATTAAAATGAGATAGAGGTTTTATCACAAATAGAATGGAAGATGAATCATCTTGCATGAGTGAGTGATTTAGTATAGCGTTGAGGCTTGCTGAGTCCCAAGACACAAAATCACTCACGAGTGCAAGATTATCCTTCCCATCCACGAGTGGTGGAGCTTTCACTCAATGCATACTTTGTATAGAATGAATTGTCAAATAAAAGCATGGTAGACGAAAAACTGAAATAAAAAGGTAAGCCCCATAAGCTACCTTAAAGCCATCTTTAATTCATGATATACAGTGCTGAAATAAGGTTACAGCTAATTCAAGCTAACAATGAGCGATAGTACAAGTTCAGGAGTATAGTCCATTCACTCTGCACAAAAGATTGATAGACCCTACAGGTGGACGTGTGACCTCTACATGTCCACTTGTAAAGTAGACAGATGGGTTTTGCCAGTAGACAAGTAGGTTTTCGGGGTCACAGAGTAGCGAGGCTCTCCAGGGGTACCATATCTCAAGAACCACAATCTCTACATCTTATTTTAGACTACTAGTGTCCCATGTACCAATTGCCCCTTTAGCTCCCCTTATGTTCAAGTTCACCACACTCAGAGACTGTTAACCACAAACTGACCCAGATTTCCAGAAGTGGACAGGTGGGTTTGGCCTTAACATCAATAGAAATCAAACCTGATCTTACAGGCACACAGTTGAAACTTACAAACCCATTCGCTTTGCTCATTGTTAGCTTGAATTAGCTATAAGATATACTCCAAGACTAAAAGTACCAAGGTAAACTTGGCACATAAGGAAACCTAAAGGGATTCCTAACCTAAAGATGTTTTATGCAACTTTGCCCTGCAGCTAAAAGTTGTAGGCATACTGTTTTGGGCCAAGACAAGACATACATAGAACAGAATCATTCTAAGAAGCTTTTATTGCAGATGACTTCAATTATCATACAAGTGAAATAGTTGGGTATCCTGGTTGGTGTTTTCATGGCCAAGGTCCTCACCAGAGTTGGGTTTCATAAGGCTATCCTAAGAATACCGTAATTTCGCGTGTATAAGACACACTTTTTTACACAAATTTTTACCCATAATTCGGAGGTGCGTCTTATACACAGAGCTAGAAATCCAGGTTTTTTTACATCGATTCCCCAGGCCACATGGAGATCAGAAATCAATTACCGCACCGAGACCCCATATCAGAATAAGCCTCTGGTATGTTTTCATTTCAATTGCGTTTCTAACATGTCTAGCAAGTCTCAACTTCAGTGGTATCGGTAAAACATTGAAGTCCTATCTAGCTGTAGACAACTTAGTGAATTGTTTGTGTTACCACGCCCGTTCAGCCGGTTCTACTTTAGGCACACTTATTACAATACACGGCATGAATGTCCGAGACCCTATTGTCTTTAGAGCAGCATTATAAGTGACTTCAAATTACAATCAACTTAATGTTTGTCCGAATCCACTGCTAGTTTGTTCGTTTTTTACAAAATAGCTAGACATGGACCGAAAAGGGGGTGCCCATTATACACAGGGCTAACGTCTATACACCGTTTTAAAGACCTGAACAAGGGGTGCGTCTTATATAGGGCTGCATACCGCTAAGGGTGAAGCGGTACGGTACCATAACCGGTATCGTCGAAACGATACAGTATTTTATCGGTACTGCTATCGGTATCTTGAACTACGCTAAGTACACACTTAGCATAGTTCCTGACATAAACCTAAAACGTATTTGTTGTCTGTCAGGTATTTCAATTACAACATGTGATCAGATGTGAAAACTAAGCAGTCATACTTACGGCAGCCAAACCTTATTAACTTGAATAGATCCACATTCTGCTTGAAGGTACAATATATAGCGGCGATAGTTCCATCGCCGCTACCATTAGTGAACTTGTGATTCTTATCGCTACTGCGTAGTGGCGCTGTATTATACAGCGCCACTACATGGGTTTGTGTTTTGCAAAATACCGATAAACATACCGTTAAATATTGAAACGAGTATTCCCCGGTATTTTGCGAGACGGTATTCGGTACGGTGCTGGTACCGGGTACCGGTGTACAGCCCTAGTCTTATACACGCAAAATTACGGTACATGATTTACTATTCTAATACTAACAAAGATCTATCTCATTATTTCCAAGGTTTCACAATTACATGAGAGAATGATGAACAATGCACATTCACATTACCTCTGAGAAGATAACATCTAAGTTTCTTTGTTCATGTTCTACTTTCACTGACTTCAATCAGTTGAAGTTCCAAGGATAGATTTGTAAAACAGGACAGTGAGACCCAAGACAAATAAACTATCACTTTCAAAGGAAATCAATAAGTCATAAATAGCTTGCATCAATCCTTCAAGGGTGCTTTTCTTAGAAATATAGCACTGAAAGATAAGAGTTTGTTGGCTAGTAGCATGGAAATTCTTGCGTCAGCTTAATCTATTTATAAATGGATTAAGCTAACACAAAGAAATCTCATGGTTTTCAATATCATTTGTTTTTAATTGTAGATCCAACAACCTCATAAGTTCTTTTAAGACAATTTTTCTAAAGACAAATGGATTTGGGTGTCGTAATTTGTGTTTTCTTGAGTTATATCTGACACCCTCAGGCTTAACCCTTATCCTGCTGTGAAACATATAAGCACTGCTGCACACCACAACAATTGTTGTGGTTAACAGGATAAGGGTTAAGTGCTAACCCGGGCTGTTAAATTTTAGAACGTCCAAAGAAAGCTACACTTTCACTAATTTGTAATACTCAAGTACCTGGCATATAATGATAGCGCAAAAGTAATAACAAAACAGTCATACACATTTCTTGCTTGTCAGATTATGAATATGGTTGTACATTGCGATAGCTCTACATACAGTACAATAGTAATAATAATAATAATAATTAATATTTGATATAGCGCCCTTTCTACCTATAATGTTCAGAAGCGCATTAAATTGTCAGTGGACAGATGTTAATGGTCCATATAGTCAAATAAACTCCTTTCGAACTGGCAATGTTTTTAGCTGTTTCTTGAGGTTTTTCACACTATCAGCAGCTTTGATGTTGTCAGAGAGCTCATTCCAAAGATGTGGTGCAAAGTCATTGGTTAAATTGGTTTACATATTTATACATATACATGTACTTGTGAACAAGTAAAGCTTTGATATGAGAACTAATTTTTGAAATGGCCTTATATATCAACAAAATGACAATAAAGAGTGGGTGAGGTTTTGAATCATACATCCTGATTTTCCTGATTAATGGATAAGCTGCTGGTATCATCTTTCATTTCTTGTTTTAAAGGAACACACTCTTCTTTCACAACAACCCACTGCTGTGGTTCCACTGACTCTGGGCCTGAAGTGTGAGGGGTCTGCTCTATGTGTGACTTCATATGCTGTTGTAGATGTAAGGTTGTAGTAAATGTCTTATGGCAATGTTCACACTGAAAGACGCTTTCCATGAAATGTGCACTTCTATGTTTTGCCAGACCTGAAGAATTGGAGAATGCCTTGCCACAAACCTCACACTTGAATGGTCTTTCCCCCGTGTGAATTCTTTTATGATCTTTCAGATGTGAAATCCGGATGAATGCTCTGTCACATATCTCACATTTGAATGGTCTTTCCCTTGTGTGAGTTCTTTTGTGTATCACTAAATTTGAAGAACTGGGAAAGGCTCTATCACATATATCACACTGGTGTTGACTTTCCCCTGTGTGAATTATTCTATGAGCTATCAGATGTGAACTCAAAAGAAAGGCACTATCGCATACATCACACTTGAATGGTCTTTCCTCCGTGTGAGTCTTTTTGTGCTTCACTTCAGCTGAATAATTGGAAAATACTTTATTACATAGCTCACACTGGAATGGACTTTCTGCAGTCTCTGGTTTGGAAGTGTGAAGTGTCTGCTCCGTGTGAGTTCTTTTATGCTGCACTTTAGCCGAATAATTGGAAAATGTTTTATTACATAGTTCACATTTGAATGTTTTGTGAATTCTTTTATGCCATTTCAGAAGTGAATATTTGCAGAACTTTTTACCACATAATTCACAATGGAATGGGCTTTCCTTAGTACGAATTTTTTTGTGGTTTTCCAATGCTGAAGATTGAAAGAATGCCTTATCACATAGCTCGCACTGGAATGGTCTTTTCCTTGTGTGAATTTTTTTATGCTTCCCCAGAGTTGAAGAATTTGAAAATATCTTATCACATACCTCACACTGGAATGGACTTTCTGTGGTCTGTGGGCTAGAGGTGTCAAGTGTTTGGTCTAAGTGTGACTTCATATGCTGTTGTAAATGTATGGTTGTAGTAAATGTCTCATGGCAATGTTCACACTGAAAGAGGCTTTCCATGATATGTGCACGTCTATGTTTTGCCCGGCCTGAAGAATTGGGGAATGCCTTGCCACAAATCTCACACTTGAATGGCCTTTCCCCCGTGTGAATTCTTTTATGATCTTTCAGATGTGAAATCCGGAAGAATGCTCTGTCACATATCTCACATTTGAAAGGTCTTTCCCCTGTGTGAGTTCTTTTGTGTATCACTAAATTTGAAGAAGTTGTAAAGGCTCTATCACATATTTCACACTGGTGTTGACTTTCGCCTGTGTGAATTATTTTATGAGCTATCAGAAGTGAACTCAAAAAAAAGGCGCTATCGCATACATCACACTTGAATGGTCTTTCCTCCATGTGAGTTTTTTTATGCTTCACTTTAGCTGAATAATTGGAAAATGCTTTATTACATAGCTCACACTGGAATGGTCGTTCCTGTGGGTGAATTCTTTTATGCTGTATTAGAAGTGAAGACTCGCAGAACTTTTTACCACATAATTCACACTGAAATGGGCCTTCCTTCGTGCGTATTTGTTTATGGTTTTCCAACGTTGAGGAATTTGGATATATTTCATCACATATCTCACACTGGAATGGACTTTCTGCAGTCTCTGGTTTGGGAGTGTGAAGTGTTTGCTCTGTGTGAGTTCGTTTATGCTGCACTTTAGCCGAATAATTGGAAAATGCTTTATTACATAGCTCACATTGGAATTCTTTGTGAATTCTTTTATGCCTTATCAGAAGTGAAGATTTGCAAAACATTTTACCACATAATTCACAATGGAATGGGCTTTCCTTAGTACGAACTTTTTTGTGGTTTTCCAACGCTGAAGACTGGGCGAATGCCTTATCACATAGCTCGCACTGGAACGGTCTTTTCCCTGAGTGAATTTTTTTATGCTTCTCCAGAGTTGAGGAATTTGAAAATGTCTTATCACATATCTCACACTGGAATTGACTTTCTTTGGCCAATGGGCTAGAGGTCTGAAGTGTCTGCTCTAAGTGTGACTTCATATGATGCTTCAGATATGAGTTTGTGGTAAATGTCTTATCGCAATGTTCACACTGAAAGGGTCTTTCCTCAGTGTGTGTGCTTCTATGTCTTGTCAGATGTGAAGACTGGGAGAAAGTCTTGCAACAAACATCACACTTAAATGGTTTTTCTCCTGAGTGAATTTTTTTATGATCCTTCAGATGTGATTTTCGGGAGAATGTTTTACCACAAACCTCACATTGAAAAGGCCTTTCCCCTGTGTGAATACGTTTATGCTGAATCAGAAGTGAATCTGTGGTAAATGTCTCATGACAATGTTCACACTTAAAGGGCCTTTCCAAAAAGTGTGTACTTCTATGTTTTGACATATGTGAAGACTGATAGAATGTCTTGCAACATACATCACACTTAAAAGGTCTTTCCCCTGTGTGAATTCTTTTATGGTCTTTCAGATGTGAAATGCAGAAAAATGCTTTATCACATAGCTCACATTGAAATGGTCTTTCCCCTGTGTGAAATCTTTTATGCCGAATCAGATTTGAAGTTGAGTTAAATGTCTTGTTGCAATGTTCACACTGAAAGGGTCGACGACTTTCCTCAATGTGTGTTCCTCTATGATTCACCAGACCTGAAGACTTGGAGAATGCCTTGCCACAAACCTCACATTTAAATGGTTTTTCCCCTGTGTGAGTTCTTTTATGATCTATCAGATATGAAGAGCGAGCAAAAGCTCTATCACATATCTCACATTTAAACGGTCTTTCTCCTGTGTGAGTTCTTTTATGTCTCCTGAGATTTGTAGAAGTGGAAAAAGTTTTGTCACATATCTCACACTGGAATGGTCTTTCTCCTGTGTGAATTCTTTTATGAATAATCAGAGTCATAGAGAGTGAAAATGTTTTATCACATAGCTCACACTTGAATGGTTTCTCTCCTGTGTGAACTCTGTTATGCTTTTTAAGACTAACTGCTGTGGAGAATGCTTTATCACATATCTTACACTGAAATGGCCTTTCACCTGTGTGGATTTTTTTATGCAGTTTCACACCTCCTGCCTGTGCGAAAGTCTTATCACACAGCTCACACTGGTAGGGTTTCTCCCCTGTGTGAATTCGTTTATGCACCACAAGAGATGAAGACCGTGAAAATGCTTTGTCACATAAGTCACACTGGAATGGTCTTTCTCCATTATGAATTCTTTTATGCTCTGTCAGACTTGTAGAGTGCGAAAATTTCTTTTCACACAGCTCACACTGGAATGGTTTTTCCCCTGTGTGAGTTCTATTGTGCCTCACAAGAGATGAAGAACTGGAGAATGCTTTATCACATAGCTTACACTGGAATGGCCTTTCCATAGTGGCTGGACCTGAAGAGTGATTTCCTACGATGGTTCAGAGGTGGAGCTGTGGTAAATATCTCACGACAACATTCCCTCTTCAAGTGCGTGTTCTTCTTTGACTTGCAAGACCTAAAAACTTAGAGAAGGCCTTGCAATATACATCACAGACTGTAACTCACACTGACATTGCCCTTCCCTTGTGTGAATTCTTTGTGCAGATCCGTCCATAAAAATAGGAAAATGCTTCCTCACACAGGTTCGACTTGATTGGTGTTTCCCCTCTGTGAATCACTTTATGCTGTGCAAGTCCTGGGAGTCAGTGAATGCCCGCTGCATATCTCACATCAGAATGTTTTTTCCCCTGTGTGAATTCTTTATGATGTACCAGATAGCCAGACTGGAAAATGCTCCATCAAAGAGCGCATCCTATAATACTGGTTCACTTGTGTGAATCTGTCTTTGCTGCACCAGAATTAAAACAGAGATAACTCTTTATCACAGATCTAAAACTAAAGTTATACTTTTCTCATTAAATGTTTTTGCGATATCAGATTTGAAGACTGGGAGAATGCTTTATCACATATCTCTCACTGGCATGGGCTTTCCTAAGTCTGTGCTCCTGTAAGGTATTTTTCTTGTGATATATGAGTCATGTCTTTGTTAAACGTCATCACCAGGAATATGGTGTCTTCAAACAAATCTCTCCTACTTGACTTTTCGTAGTTGAAAAGCAACCGCAACTAAGTTCAAGACCTGAAAAGAAAGAAAACACAAAGTAAATGTAGAGTTCACAATGAAAAGGTGGCTCAACATAGACATGATTTCTAAGATACTGTAAGAAATAAAACAGAGTAGGCATAATGAAAAGGTGTCATAATACAGACAGAATTTCTGTAATAACTTTTGAACATCAATTGGATTCATTCATGTATTAGGAAAACAATGAAAACGATTTCATTTGTTCATTAACCATAATGAAAAGGTGGCATAAAACATTGGAAACATTGGGGGTAAAGCTCACCTATTCAGCCCCGTTGGAGCTTTAAAATATGTACACATTTCATAAATAAGCATTAACAAAGTGCTTAAAGAAAAGGTTTGATGACACAGTAAAGCTAGACAAATTGACATGAAATCAAACTGTAGTTTGCATTTCAAAGGATATTGACACAGGGGCTTGTATCGTTGAGTGGTCACTCGTGAGTCAGAGGCTGGTACTATGAAATACGGGCTGTGACTACATGCTAGTGGCGCTCAACGATACAAGCCCCTGTGGATATTGATAGCGACAAAGCTTGGAAAGGATTGAGGGCCCGCAAGCATGCAATAGCTTACAATTTATTCTATACAGGAACGCATAAAGTTGGCCTGACCCCACGTGCCGGCCACTTCCGTAAGGCAATGTATGGGACGCTTCTGGTAGCAGTTTAAGTAACGACCAATTTGATTGTTTGACAATGACGTCATTTACCGTACAATAACAAACTAGCCTCTATTGGACGAAATGCATTATTAAACGTGCATGAATGAAAGTGCATTGTGGGTAAATTCCCACTGTCGTCTGATTAAATTGGTCGGAAATGACGTCATATACTAGAAAAAGCAGCCATGCCATGGGCTCTACTAGGCTTAGATTTACGGTAAAACCAAATTAGTTAATTTTAATGCGGTTTAGATTGCTAGAAGCACCAGAATTCATTCTACCAGCCTTTTAATTTTCTTTAAAATCTGTTGCAAAATGAAGATTTAGCAACAGGTTGAAGGTGAGATAATATGTATGCCATCAAGTTTTGGTTTTAATGCGGTTTATATCGTTAAAACTGGCACAATTCATTCTGCTGGCTTTTAAATTCTCTTTAAAATAGATTGCGAAATGTTTATTTTGCAACTTTTTGAAATCGTCATAACTGGTATGCCATTAATTCTTGGCCAATCTATGCTATCTTTTAGTCAGCATTCACTTTTTAAATAGTGATATCATTAAAGCTGCACTCGCTTCCTGGCCATGCCAGGATCATATTACATACTGACCAATGACATAACTAATGAATGTGTCACAAATATGTTATCCTTATGATGGCAAAATGACAGGTTCACTACATGGAATACTGTATAACTGGTTAATTTGGCGTGGTTTTTAATTTGGCGTGGTTTTTAATTTGGCATTTTTTGGCGAATGCCCATCAACGCCAAATTAAAGATCGCATAAAAATATGTCTACTTAAAGATGGCATTGTTCTGACTGCTCCAGATGCCAAAATAAATACAGGGAAAATACTTTTTTGAAAAAAAACGCCAACTTAAGTACACGCCAAATTAACCAGTTATACAGTATCATTCAATAAAACTATACATTTTCCCCCAAGTTTCTTGTAGAAAACAATATGGAATGATTAAACTATTGCATAACCATTGATATATCTTAAAAAGGTAAATTCTTTTATTTTGGTAAGAAAATGAGGGAGCTGTCACAATAAGAAAAAGTTTTATTTTCTAAGTAAGCAACTTAGTATTTAGTCATGCCATTGCAAAATCGGCACTTGCGATTTGCTAAGTCTATGTGCACAGGCCAACTAAACACTCATGTGCCAACTTAACACTCAGCCCATGACCTCTTCAAAATATTGAAATACAAAAAAATATTGGCAATACAAAATGAAAACGGTAAGTTAACTGAATATTACGCTGGCAGCGTCCCTCTTGGTAATATATTTCTTATCATGTGGTCTCCCATATTCTTGTACGTTATTGGGAAGTCATTAAAAATAACAATTCCCATCTGTCTGTATCATTTTGAGTAATTCTTTGGGTAGAATACCCTTTATAGTGTTGAGTAGAGGACATCAAGTCAAATGCATGGTAAGTGACAGTGGTCACTGCTACTGGGACCAGGAGCCTGGATTATGACTTATTGCTAATTTAAGCTAGCAATGCGCAAAGCGAATGGGTTTGTAAGTTTCAACTGTGTGCCTGTAAGAACAGGCTTGTTCTCTATTGGTGTTCAGGTCAAGCACACCTGTCCACTTGTAGAAATCTGGGTCAGTTTGTGGTTAGCAGTCACTGAGTGTGGAGAACTAGAACATAGGGGGAACTAAAGGGGCAATTGGTACATGGGACACTAGTAGTCTAGGATAAGATGTAGAGATTGTGGTACTTGAGATATGATACCCCTGGGGAGCCTCCCTACTCTAGGACCCAGAAAACTTACTGGGCTACTGGCAGAACCCATCTGTATACTTTACAAGTGGACAAGTAGAGGTCACACATCCACCTGTTGGGTCTATCAATCTTTTGTGCAGAGTGAATGGACTATACTCCTGAACTTGTACAATCGCTCATTGTTAGCTTGAATTAGCAATAACAACTCTGCTGAAACTTGCTGTGGTCAGCGAGCTTGGTTAACCAGGCTGATCTAGGTCACCACATGCACCCTAATGCCCCAGTCACAGGACAGTGGTACGATTGCAAAATCAGCTCAGATTGTGTTAATTTTTAAATTGGAAATGAACAGTTCCGATGCTGAAATTAAACATTTTTTGAAGTCACTCGACTCATTGAACGATGTTTGGAGCCAATTATATATCAGGCGATAATCGCAAGTCGAAAAAAATTGTGAGATAATGACGAGATATTCACGCAATATTCTCACGAATATCATGCAATATTTATACAACTGCAAGTCTGAATATTGGACGCAAGTCGTACAATGTCTTGATATTTGTGAGACAATTGCAGGTCTAAATATTGGAGTTGCGTCCAATATTTAGTTCGGACAATCGTACAAATGTTGTACGACAATCACAAGTTAGGAAATTGACTTGTGACATTTAAACACCGACTTTTACACGTTAAGTAAAATTCTTAGGTCTGTCCTGCCAATTTTGGAATTGTGATACAGTTGGGTCACTTCTATTGTACTAGCCTGAAGTGCCAAATAGGTAAGATTGTATTAAAATGCTATGCAGGTTATTTATAATTCAAACCCTGTGACCTGTCCAGACTAGGGCTGCATATCGTTTGTAATGAGACGATATCGATAACGATAACGATAAGACAAAACTATACGATAATTAACGATAATGATAACGATAATGCGGCTCTCAATGGCATGGAAATGTGGCAAGTCTCTGACTGTTGTAGCTCAATACAAACATAGCTTTTGATTCCCTGGGCCGCCTGGACAATTTTTGGTGGCGCAGAAAATTTCAAGTATTTTGACACCAATATATTCTTGGTAATATTGTTATAGCTAAATACTTATAATAAAGATAATATGTCAATACATTTGGTCAGGAGAATATCTTACAATAACTATTCACTTTCATTAAAAAATACCATTTGAAATAGCTACATAATATAAGTATGTGAATAAATTTGGTGAAATAATAATGTATGCAAGTAATATTTGGCAAAGTCCAGATTATTTTATGAACCAATGTCATTAAGTAAACTCCTCAATCATGCAGAGAACGAAACACGTGGTAACACAGACAGTTACCCAGTTAGGCCTACTCCAACAACTATAAATAGAGCAAGTGATCTTGCAAGAATAAACAATTCAGCCCCGACAGAGATTAGAGGCATTTCTGGGACCTGTTGACCTCTGTCTGTTTACTACGCTAACAAAGCAGAAGTGAGAACTATATCTCCCCTTCTGTGTTGAAGAGTTCCTCTCAAGGGGAGCGCCATGTTGGTTGGCTGGCCTCTACATCCTGTCAGGTGCCCTGCCAATCAAATACATGATCCACAGACAAGCCCTCAACTTCTTATGGATGCAGATCGACAACGAACTCACGGGTGAAATCATACTCAGACAGTATGCCACTAAAAAGAACTCTTCTGCATCCTGGGTGATATATATCAAGAAGCTGCTCCAGAAATACGACCTACCAACCATAATTGACCTCCTCACAGACCTCCCTAGTAAGAACCAGTGGAAGCGGCTCGTTAAGGAAACCATCCAAACCCATGCAAATAACGAAATCTGTGAAGCTGCATCCCAAAGGTGTACGCTACGATTTCTGAACCCAGAATACACACCACGCAAACAGCACGACTGCATCTCACATGTCGACAACCCTCACCAAGTCACGCGAGCCAACATAAAATCGCGGCTGCTGCTCGATGTTTACCCGCTGGAGACGGTGAAACTTCGGATGCAACTGACCAAAAGTGACCTCTGTACCTTATGCGAGAATGGCGACAAAGAGGACCTTAAACACTTCCTGGTCAAATGTGAAAAGTTCAATGCGACCCGCAGCAAATACATGCGCAGAATTACTGAGGAATTCTCAACTGATACCCAACAAAGGATGAGGAATGACCATGAACTATGTGTACGGCTCATCCTTGACCCTGCTCATTTTAGCTTACAAGAATGTGACAAGCTTGACCCAGAAAGAAGACCCGATTATGAGCATATGACACGTGACTACATTTTCGCCATGCATATAAAGCGCACGGCCCTGGTGAAGTAGATATCTGGTCCACAAGCATATTTAAACATATGGGGTGTACTACTACTACTACTAAGAGCAACAATTTAGTTATAAGCGACCTATTGTAAATAATTATTATGAACACTTACAGCTCCTATTTAGGAGGAACTATCGACTAAGAAGAAGAAGGTGAGCGAACGATCTCTCAAGATTACAGTGTGTGTACCTACGGCTGATAGCCGTGACACACTCATAAATCAATTGCTCACCACTTGGCAGCATCATGTTTGCATTAACCACTTAAAGGGGCCAAAAGGTCAGGTTAGCAACACTGTGTTCCTATTTAGATTATCATTACCAAAACCATGTGAGAATCCAAACGGTTTTTCACCGGTTATCAATGATGGCTTCACCGGTGATAAAGATTACCGAATACCGGTGTGCAGCCTTAGTCCAGACTAGAAAAAATACTGAAAGATATCAACTATATATATTAGTGACAAAATAAAGCATCCCACAAGTTTCCTATCATGTTTATTCAATGTTCTTAGAGCAGTACACAGGAGTTCATTGATCATCATTGCAGTAATTCATGTAATTGTATACATTCAGTACAAAAGTTGAAATGTCATTATTGTCATACCTTCAGAATTTGAGGTGGGGTTAGTACATCTCTCAGTAGTGCTAGTGAATAGAAGGTGCTACTAACCTTCTTGGCAAGTAGAAGCTATAGGATATTGTTATAACTGGCAGACACTATAGATACCCTACTTAAAATGCATTTTAATCATGAATTCTCAAAGACTTTGTATCTTCTTATCAATTTCTGGCGTTACCAAAGTATTGCCTGTCTTGAAGACTGGCACCAATGTACAGAAAGGATAACAGTGCTTCGAGTTTGATTGTATTTTCTAGTTAAGCCCAAATATCAAGGAACAGCACAATCATAATGAATGCTAAGTTTCAGTAATAGAAAAACAAGTTCGCAATATCAACATAGATCCTCAGTATGTCATAGCTAGTGATGTTCTACTAATAAGTAATAATAGATAATAGTCAGCTAATCTTTGGAATGCACCTGTTGAGAAAATTTCAGTCAGTGAAAGTATAGGACAGGATATAATAATGAAGCAAGGAGGGACAAGTGACCAGAGACTAAACTATTTCAGGTCCAGACAAAAAAACATAATCACCAAAGATGTAATAGCTTTCAACTTAAAGATCATGATTTTCCTGCTTGATGGCTTGAGTGTCAGTATTGTCATCCTGTTTTTGTTTCATAGGAACACACTGTCCTTTCACAACAACCCACTGCTGTGGTTCCACTGACTCTGGACCTTTAGTGTGAGGGGTCTGCTCTGAGTGTGACTTCATATGTTGTTGCAGGTATGAGGTTGTGGTAAATTTATCACCACATACAACACAATGGAATGTTCTTTCTCCTGTGTGAATTCGTTTATGTTGTTTCAGATTGGAGGACGAGGAGAATGCATTATCACATATCTCACACAGAAATGTTTTTTCTCCTGTGTGAATTCTCTTATGCAATATCAGTTGTGAAGACGTAATAAATGTTTTATCACATAGCTCACATTGGAATGGTCTTTCTCCTGTGTGAGTTCTTTTATGTCGTCTCAGACTTATAGAATGGGAGAATGCTTTATCACATATCTCACACTGAAATGGTCTTTCTCCTGTGTGAATTCTCTTATGTTGCTTCAACTTTGAAGATGTGGAGAATCCCTTATCACATATCTCACACTGAAATGGTCTTTCTCCTGTGTGAATTCTCTGATGTTGTATCAGACTTGAGGAGTTGGAGAATGCTTTATCACACACCTTACAATGATATGGTTTTTCTCCTGTGTGAATTCTCTTATGCAGTATCAGATCTGAGGACAAAGAGAATGTTTTATCACATACCTCACACTGGAATGGTCTTTCTCCTGTGTGAATTCTTTTATGTTGCATCAGACCTGAAGACCCGGAGAATGCTTTATCACAAATCTCACACTGAAATGGTCTTTCTCCTGTGTGAATTCTCATATGTTGTGTCAGATGTGAGGATGAGGAGAATCCCTTATCACATATCTCACACTGAAATGGTCTTTCTCCTGTGTGAATTCTCTTATGTTGCTTCAGCTTTGAGGATGTGAAGAATCCCTTATCACATATCTCACACTGGAATGGTCTTTCTCCTGTGTGAATTCTCTGATGTTGTATCAGACTTGAGGAGTTGGAGAATGCTTTATCACACACCTTACAATGATATGGCTTTTCTCCTGTGTGAATTCTCTGATGTCGTATCAGATGTGAAGATTTGGAGAATGATTTATCACATATCTCACAGTGGAATGGTCTTTCTCCTGTGTGAATTCTCTTATGCTCTATCAGATGTGAAGACTGGGAGAATGCTTTACCACACACCTCACAATGGAATGGTCTTTCTCCTGTATGAACTCTTTTATGGTGTACCAGACCTGAAGACCTGGTGAATGTTTTATCACATATCTCACACTGAAATGGTCTTTCTTCTGTGTGAAGTCTCTTATGTCTTGCCATATGTGAAGAATCGGTGAATGCTTTATCACATATCTCACACTGGAATGGTCTCTCTTCAGTGTGAATTCTTTCATGCCTTTTCAAATTTGAAGACGAAGGGAATGTTTTATCACATATCTTGCACTGGAATGGTTTTTCTCCAGTGTGAATTCTTTTATGCTCTTTCAGATGTGAAGACGTGGAGAATGCCTTATTGCATACCTCACACGGGTATGCCTTTTTCATGGTCTTTTAAGGTACTTATTCTTAGTGATAGATGAAAGATATGTTTTATGAGATTGTTAACAGCCTTTTGGTGCTTTCTACAATCTGGTCGCATTAGACGGTTGTTGGCCTTGGAAAGCTAACTGTTACATTTCAAGGCAGCTGCTTAAAAAGGTTCACCTTAACTTTTGATTCTCATGTACTAGTTTCCCAAGTTCAAGACCTGAAAAGAAAGAAAACCAAGTGAAAAAAGGATTTACAATGAAAGTGTTGCTTACTATATTAATACTTTGGACAGTGCTTTAAGATTTCTACTGAATACATTTTTTGAAAATAGACAAAGGCTGGCAAATGTATCTTTCAGTTGAGGCACAAGGGGCAAGAGTTATTAACTGAAGCCTGACCCATGTAAGCTTCGACATTTTAAGAAATTCCACGCAAAAAATTGGGTGTCCTTAGGTAAGCGGGTTTTGAGGATTTGCGTGTCCAAATGACGCCCAGACTACGATGTCAACTTGTGATGCGGATGGTTATTCGATACATCAATAATATCTATAATCGACAAGGAAAGATATTGGATCATTTCAAATAGTTATAATTATTTTCTTACCGTTTAGCATAACAGAAAGAAGATCCCACTTGTAATTGAGCTACATAAGAATGGGTGGCAAGGCGCCAATTACTTAATTCCTGCATGCCATCCCAAACCTGTGACTTGATGGCATTGAAAAAGACAAATATCACATGCTAGACTGACTCTTATAGACTGTTTTCCGCTGATGACCCACTAGTAATTAGTCTAAAAGAGCCAGCAAGACCACAAGCCAGGCCATAAAATGAATAAAAGATTTTTGCGAAATGTGACAAAGACGGTCATAAAATACATAAAATGATTAGGCCATGATTTAACCTGTGATTAGTAGGCCTCCCGCGATACACTCGTATAGTCGCTGCACCGCGGATTTCCGCGATGCGAATAGTATTTGAATATACGCATTTGTATATTCGAATATAGACGAATATACGCAAAAATGAGAAGCCCTACCTGTTTGCGGCCTTAAAAGTTGAGGAAATCACTTCAAATCAGCAGCGCTGAGAGTGCTGAGTTTTGAAGTGCCTCCATTTTACGTTGTGGGCATCGATTACGTATGCCGGTGGGCGCACGATTATACCGGTTGAGCTTGGGGACCGTTCCTGTCCTTATAAGGTAAAACGGCGCTCTGGTTTTCAGATCGTTCGAGCAGATCTTTCCAAATAAGGGAGAATCAGCTGGCATTCTACGAATACTTAGCATTCGTATTTGTGACCCTATAGTCGTGAATACAATCGTATATTCATGAGAGCCCTAGTGATTAGTAATTGAATATTTGAAAAGACAACGGCACTTATCTTATGCATAGATTGCATCTCATAGTTCACAAATAGTCATAAACTTATCAATAAGTGGCCATTTTGATGTGATGTAGCACCCTTTAACAACATATTTGGTTGTGTTTTTTTTTTGGCAAAGTATCAAGACGCACTCTTTTCTTGAAAATCAGCCTCTACCATTTGGTCATTCATGTCGTTGGTAAGGTCCAAGGTCCTACCTCGACCGCAGGGAATATGTACGATGGATATCTTATAAACTTTTTTCCAAAATTTCATTTTAAATACTGTTATATAAAGTGGTTTGTGTGCAGACACCGCGTGTCACACAAGTTAAATGAATCTGCGGCGCTTTCCGGGCTGATGTCTGATCTAACTCTTGCGTCTGTGCTAGTGTGGGTATAAAACTGAAAAAAAAGGACATCATCTAACTGCACTGCAAATCACTATATATTATGAATGTAAATAAGAAAAGAGAAAGAGAAAAGATTAAGAGAAAGGTGAAAGAAGAATGAAGACACTAACGTGAGTAAAAGTTATAGCGTCTTGGACTTGGCATGTATTGATACTTGGGGCGTAATCGGCTCTATCAAAAAAAAAATCTCCTATGAACTTCAATCGTCCCGAAGAATACTTCACCTCTGCTATGAGGAACTGCCTGTAGTGTTGTTCTGATCTTTCCCACCACAATTGCCAGTGGCGGGATCCAGGGGGTTTGAGGGGATCGTCCAAACCCCCCTTTGCTTGTGAGTCACTTTGCACCACCACTCCACCTGTGTACAAAAATCAGAACTAATTGTTTTTCCTTGCCTTTCATCTTGTGAATGCAATCAGGCTCCCTTTGCCCCTACATCCCTAATCCTGAAGCCACCCATTCAGTCAATCACGGTTAATGCAATCTTATTCTACTCTCAGGGTTCGACTTTCCCAGATTTTGCTGTCGGCCCCTAGATTTTTCAGTCTAGGGGCCCAAAATAGTATGAAAAATAACCAGAAATCCTGTTTTTGACCACTAATTTTTATCGATGGAGTCCATCGGATGGACCATTTCGGGCCCCTAGCCTGAAATCTAAGTGTCAGACCCTGACTCCCCCTATCCTCCTTTCCCAGACTGAACAATCAGGGGTGTTAATAAGAGGAGGTAGTGGAGAAGGAACAGAATCCACATTGTCTGGGGTAAACCAACAACCTCGATTTGTCAGAATGGTTTTAAAAACTGAGCAGGTGGTGAGTGAAATCATCTACCTCTAAGAAGACAAAATCTAAAATGATGCTTTTCAAAACTTTTTCAAATAAATGATCTTAAGGAAGCTTTAGTGCTTATTCGTTGTGTCATCTGGATCTAAAGTTGTTCAAGTTCTGACCACATTTACATATATCAGATACTTGATACTAGTTGATACTTTGTAAATGGTATCCACTTAAATAACTCATTTTGCAGAGTTTAGTGACAGTTTTTAGCCTGTACTGTGACCATTGACCAGAGGCATGTATACATGTACAATCTAAAAGAAAGGGGTGTGTTTTAAAAGTGCCAATAACTTATTTGTATCATTTTTATCTACAAAACTAGAGAGCAACATTTCTATTGGAAACAGAAAGTTTGAGGGTTTTAAGTTGTCTCACATTTCACTTAAAAATACATGCACCTATACAACATAAGGGCTGGTGGCCTACTGTTGGTCATTCAAGTCACACAAATGCTACATGAGGGGGTTGCACTGGCAGTAACCCAGCATACCGCAGTGCCATCTGCGCAAGGGTAGTTCAGTACCCAAACCCTAGCACCCTTTTTACTGATTTCTGATATTGTAAAGCAGGGCTAGGGTTTAGTGTCATCTCCTATATACTATGATAGCAGGCTTCCGACCAAACCCTAGGTCTTTGTAATGCCGTCCTAAATTTATATAAGAACGCACAACTTAAATTAGACTATATATCAGATTTTTCACTTCCAATGAGCGGTTAAGTTGGATAAGTTGTAAATGGCCACCATATTTTTTTTTGTTAAAGCCATAATATCTATGGAATGACTTTTATTAGGATTAATGCAAATGCAACAATTATATTAGTAGCCTAAATAGAATGTAATTGTTTCTATGATGAAAATCCAGAAGATTTGCTGGAAGAAGGCATATCATATAAGAATTAATGACACTTTTTTAACAAAGAAGCCAAACTTTGGTTTCCGTTTATGGTTTTTATGCTAAACCATCTCTGCTAACATAAGATTAGAGGATGGCATTGAACCTTACAAGTGCAACACCGAACATCCCAATAAAATATTGTTGCATATAGTAAAGTTCAATATTATCTGATTATAGCATATAGTAAGGCCTAAAAAAAGAAATTGTTTGTTTCCTGGAACGGTCTGAAACAAAAATAGGGTAGGTAGGTCGGTAAAAAAAAATTTGAGATTATTTTTTTGGTCAAAAAGGTGTGTTTTATGCATGTTTTATCTTGATTGTAGGGCTGGAATCAATGAGGAAAATGTCAAACCGAACCAATTCTGAAATTATACCAATTCCGATTCTTAGCGTTGTTTTGGTCTCTCAAAGGAAAATCATGATGTAAATAATAAAACCAAGGTTATTTTATTTATGGCATGGCAAAAACAAAAATTGTCTGAACTTGACTAATGACTGCTAAGAGAAGAAACCAAGGAGTGATAAGTTAGCAGTTATCTAACAGTGAATGACCATGGATTTATCTGATGAGAGGGGCCTGTATTTTCCAGCTGGCCAGCAATTATTTGATTAAATAAATACTGTTTCATCTAGAAAGGATTTTAACTTTAAAATTTCTTTTACTAAAAAGATCTAATACAGATCAATAAATTTCTTTTGAAACTTACATGAACAACCTTCCAGTGTTTCCGGTTGACATGTTTCCACATGTTTGTAGTGCATGTATTGTATGACAAGGCACAGTCACATATCTTACAATATACATGACCTTTCCCTCTAGTGCCTGAGCGGTTAACTTTAAAATGAAAATAATTCCAGATGCCAGATTTCTTTCCCTTCTGGGGCGTGAAATCTTCGTAGATATTTTGTTCTGACATGTGTGCTCTGTTGTTGGAAGCGCATGCAATTCATAGCCCCCATCCAAACCGGTTCATGATATAGCACTGGCACATATTGTCAGCTGTATGATGCGGTGCACCGGTTATTTGAAACAAATGCATCCATCTAGGTCACGGGTCATGGCTTGCCGGAAGCTGTCATTAGGATGTCATTAACAGGCAGCAAACTGCCTGGAGAGCATCTTGAAAGGTAATAAAGCAATTAAGAATGCCCATTCCTATTCTGGCTTCTCATAAATGTGTATCGATACATAGCGACTCTTTGATATGTCAGTTCTGATCAGCAGCTAAGTACCGATACGGCCAGTCGATCCTCAGTGATTCCAGCCCTAGTTGATTGGGAGTTGGGAGGGCTGAAAAAACTATAGGGTAGGGATTTTTTTGAATAAAAACTTGTTAGGGTGGGGTTACAGGAAACAAACATTTTTTTTAGGCCTAAGGCTTAATATTAACTATCCGCAAGGGATGACATCTAAATACGGCCTGGTACGCATGCTTCTGCCAACCCTGCTCTTATGGAACCCATTGTTTAACTTTGTTTTCTGCAGTTGACCCCTGGTGGTGTTTTCAGTAATCATTATAAGTGGCGCCACCAGTGTCACTTTTCAAAACTCAATCCTGGATCCGCACCTGATTGCAATATTCTCTGAAACAGTCTGTACAACTCTGGTACGTGCCGGAGTTGAGGTCGTTCAGTACTTCCCCGACAACTTAGAACTACCCAGCCACGACATCCGCACTATGCGTATGGCATAAAGTAACGAAAACCGAATTTTCAAAATCCAATGTAGGCTACATCTTAGAAGACCAACACATGGAATGGAAACCAGCCGGTCAACCTGAACATGCTAGCCTCAACCAGTGTCAATTAATAGTCGCTAATAGGTGCTCTGGGCACCCCCAGCAGGTGGTGGAGATAAGGTTTCTCTGTAATGTAATCGATGCGGGAGCCCTGATTGGTCCGTTCCCACGTGACCTCGTGCTGCTGCCTTATCTGCTAGTCCTGGCATGAGGCTAGCATGTAACTATAGGGCATATAGTAATTGGTCTCTCGTTACATATCCATTCTTTCTTAATCCAAGGCTACATCAGCCTTTGATTTCAAGCCCATGTAACTCGGTATCTTACAACATGGACTGTTAAGCTGACCTAATTACCGTTTTTAACTAGATCGTCAAGCAATGCAGAACATAAAATAGCGCTTATTTTTACCTGGAAAGTGACACAGACCCAAAGTCAAAGAGATGCGATGGCGGTAAATTCCACTGCCGCCATTTTGGATCGGATCAGGGCCAAGTTTTCTTTGGTTTGGTTGAGCCTCGTGTTCGGCTGGGAGTTGTTCAGGACCATCAACGTTGATCAACGTGGTGGAAAAACGGAATCTGAACGGTGACAACGTTTACATGCGATGACGATCTGAACGGGATACGTTGGATCAACTTCTTCTTCTTCTCGATGATAGTGTCCTCCTTCAAAGGAGCTGTAATGGTACATGTTTTGATACAGTCTTGTAAGAATAGATGCTAAACTAAGCTACAGACTACCATCTAGGCTAGTAAACACATATACATATAATACACAACAGGTTGGTTAGGGCAAGTTAGGTTTTCAGGAGTTGGCTTCTCTTGATATGTAAGGCGTAGATGTAGTCCCTTGTTAAGGATTCGAGTCTGGGTAGATCCGGGAGCTGGCATGCTAATTCACCGCAGCCTTCTGTGTGGGTTGGATCAACGTTTATGGTTTTGAACAAGGCCTGCGTCGAACCCGAGGCTCAACCAAACCCTGCTACACTAAGACGGGGAGTTATCATTATTTGTGAATATTCAGAGGGGAGTTCAGTTTGGGTGAACGCGTCTGCTCAGGCGGTTCATGCTGGTTATAGTGTCTGGCCATAGCTTGACTAACCAATTTATCCCTATTTTTTGTTGAAATCATGAAGTTTGTGTTTCCAAACTTTTTTTAAAGTGCTTTCAATACTCACTTCACAAACATCATTGACAAAATCAGACAGGGTAGTGACCCTAACATTGATATTAAAATATCTGACACATTTAAGACAGTTTTATCTTCAAAACTACCAGAAAATGAGTTGTTTCAAATTCCAGAAATTAAACCTCATGAGGTGTTCAAAAGTATACAAAACCTAGATGAGAAGAAGGCAAAAAGTCTCGATGATATAGGAATATCATTTTTAAAGTTAGGAATTTGTGTTATAACTGAGCCTCTTACCTATGGCATGCCAAGATGATATTTATTCAACTTCACAAAATATCATGCAATTTTCAAAATATTTTTTGGGAACATATACAATGACCTCAGAACAGTCATGGGTGTCGTGCCAGGTTGTACACTTTTAGTGGGGAAGGTCAGAGGTAAAGGAAAAAACCTACCGCATAGAGGGAGTCTAATAGAATCATTTGGTGGACACTGATTCATTGAGTTAAACCTTATGCTGCTGGTGGCTAATTTGGCCAATATAAATCAATTTAAAAAACCTGAATATGACTAAAACCCTAGCACATGGGTACCCATCAGAAAGTACTGTTAGAGATATCCAATGAATACCAACATGACAAGGTCTACATGGTTTTAAAAAATCTTTTCATCCTTGTGATTTGGACCTCAGCATTACAAGGGTTAACCTGCCCCTCCCTGGACCTCCCATCTCAGGTTGAGGTGACATGTCACCCTTCAGACCTTTATGAATGAAAATTAAGATGGCCAAGTAGGTGTCAACGAGTACTTCAGACACAGCTGGAGAAGTAATTTACATATATAGCTCTGTGGTCAGGAAGTCATTATCAATTAAACAGAGTGTGAACATAGTAGGCACATGCAGTCTAAGCTGCATGGATCACTTGCTAATATTAGGACAACGTGTGTACACAGGGGCTTCTTTAAATGGTAGATGTTGCGGACAAGCATACTTTACTCCCATTATTCTCAGAGTTTGCTATAGAAATCTCTCTCTCTCTCTCTCTCTCTCTCTCTCTCTCTCTCTCTCTCTCTCTCTCTATATATATATATATATATATATATATATATATATATATATATATATATATATATATATATATATATATATATATATATATATATATATACCATATTTTGAAAGTTGCATGATATTTTATGAGTTGAATTAATATCATTTTGGCATGCCATACTTACCCACATAATAATCCAAAGTATCAATACAGGTATATTCCCAGATAAATGGAAGGAGGCCAGAGTACTATCATTACACACATCTGGGTTAACAGATTACCCTTATAACTAACGGCCTTTGTCTATCCTATCAGTTTTGTCCAAAATCATTGAAAGGCATGTTCATGACCACATCTATAAACATTTATCTGAACACAATCTGTTATATGAATACCAATCTGGATTCCACCCTCAACATTCATGTGAAGCAGCCCTGCTACAAATGATTGACACTTGGCTGAAAGCAATTGATTATAACCGATTAGTGGGCCCGATCTTTCTAGATCTTCAAAAATCATTTAATGCTGTTGACCACAGCATTCTGGTAAAAAAACTGGGCCTATATGGACTAAAACACACTTGAGCAGCGCGACGCAGCTCAGCACAGCGCAGCAAAAAATAGTTTGGTCTTATTACCTTGAACCTAACACACTGGAGCAGCGCAGCGCGAGGAAGTTCAGCAAAGTATTCTCTGGAGGAATATTGTGCTGCGCAGCAAAAACGCTGCAGGGCCTTCAGCCAATCAAAATATGGCAAGGCAATGGTTATATGACGTAATAACCGGGAAATTCCTGCGCCCTTTCCCCATGCGGTCGTACAACGTGGTCATGGAGGAAAAGCGACGTAGCGTAAAACGTTAGGGGGCGTGGCTTGGAAGAAGTATGTCAGTGTGCATGCAAGGATCCCCTATACTGGGGAAAAGGATATTTTCTAAGTTTAAAATCCACAATACAGAAACTAATCCGATTCCAAAGATAAATGTACCTTCCGTTTCAGAATAAATAAATAAAATTCTGCATGTAGGAAATTTATGTAGAGCGAGTTTTACTCATTTTAAATTAGACATGAAAGTGGGTGATTTTCACTCAACATCAATGAGCCTCTTATTTTAGTATTAATTATAGAGCTAAAATATGGGTAGTTGGAGTAGAAATTTTCCGTTTAAAACCCACACAACTAAAACAAGTCCGATTTCTAAGAAATATGTTTTCTGTTTCAGAAATTTATATTTCACAGCATATTCAACTACTTAATGGAAGATTAAGTTATGTAAATATATGATAAATATATTAAACTTTGGTTTTATGGGCATCCTTCCTCATTAACTAATAAGCTCACAATTTTTTCAAACTTAACAAGATTGTTCTTATCACGCCCTTTCAAACATTTATTTAAAAAAAGGGCCATTTACCTGTGCTAGACGTTAGCGGCATTCGAAAGGGCTACGCCCTGTTATATAACCGAGAGGTTATCATTAGTTTCGGTCACCGCCACTAGGGCTTCAGGTACACTACACGCAAACCACTGCTACAAACTGCCTTGCAAACGGCCTGTTTTTGGCAGCGAGTTAATCTATAAAACAAAGTTATGCGTGAGATTGATAGCGTGTATTATCACAATTTATGGGAAAATTTTCTGTATATTTTCGCTCCCGTCTACTTACATTTTAGATGTCGCAATAAGTGAAATTTGGATGTCGCAATAAGTGAAGCTGTGGGTGGTTCTCTGCTCCACTTCTCTGGACGCTTGGCTGTCTAGTCCTCATGCTGAGGATATCTTTGAACTGGCCACAGCAGTTGAGTTGGTCAAGTGGTTAGCACGCTTGCCTTCGGCGCAGACGACCCGGGTTCGATACCCGATGGGGGCGCAGAAAAAGAAAATTTATTTTCTTGCTGCTTTCCAGTGCTTCGGAGACTGTAAGCCTTCGGGCCAGTCGGCCAAGAGCCTCAGTAGCTCGTGTTTCTTGTAATTGATATACCGACTTAAAATAAAGATTACATTTACATTTACATTTATAAGTTCTTGTACCACAGTTGCTTGCCTTCCACCAATCAGAGGCCTCAAAAAGTGTAGGGTTATAGGAGATAACCCACACTTTTCAAGCCTTTGTTAGATCTAAGCTGCCTAAACCCAAAGGTGTTACTCAAGGGAATTTAGCAAGAGTGCTCTGCCAAGCTTTTCTCGGCCTGTGATTGGTGGAAGGCAGTCAACTGTGGTACAAGCCACATAGACTCCTCGGAAGCTGTGGTGTATGGGATACCCTCGGGGTTACTCGGCTCCGCCTCGTAACACCTTGGGTATATCCCATACACCACAGCTTCCTTGGGGTCTATCTATCACTTAAATCAGGGTACGTGTGCGTCATGGAATGTTCAATTGATATTGTGCATTTACGTTGGCATACCTATCAACATTCAACACTAGGGGAGAGGTTAGTACTTGTACTTGTGCTTTAGGAGTGCGCCTTTATAATTGATAACCATGTACACATATGTTAATGGGATAACTTTAATTTTGTGTAGTAGATCACATTATTGCAGAGTTATCAAGAACAAACAGGTAGCTTTGTAACTGAAAATATCATCATCATCAATTCTCGCTGTCCAATATTGGGGCTTCTTTCGCGCCTTTTTGTTCAGTTCCAATCCTGGCCACCAGGGGTCCAGTGAGATTATAGGTTTGAAGTGGGCAATTATATTTCACAGGAGTTGGCAAATTGATAACCATACAAATATGATTATGAAATAACGTACTTTAATATCAAGTAGCAGATCACACTCTATAGTCCATGACCCAGAGGGTTGCTCATACCATATTGGGGTGCAAATTCTGATTAATGTTTTTGAATTCCCCATATTCTCAGCTTCATGGTATTTCAGTAACAAATATTTTCCAAATCAGACCTTTTCTTTCTTTTCCCAGGTGAACTTATATATTTACACGATCACTAAATTGCTTTTACTCACTACCCATTTTTCTCATATTTCATAACTGTTACATCTTTAACCATTCCCTCTGAGACATGGATCCATGCGCTGGCCTCTATTTTGGCGCACGGATTCATTCTTCTTCCATACTTGCCTAACCTCTGCGCTGTGTTGCGCCCAGCGCCACTAGCTTCATACAGCTTTCCACTACATTCATCTCCATTCCTATCGCCTTGTATCGGACTTTCTCTGGGTTATGCATAAAGTGGTGACACGCTCGGAGTATTTAAGTTAAGTGTGGTTAAATATGATGCTCTTAAACTGCCACTGGGATGTTAATTCTATTTCTATTATAAATGTGAAAAATGTCATTATTTTAACTTATTTATGTCTGCTAAATAGAAAAATAATTCACCGAAGAGGTGTTAAAGTATTTAAAAAAATTCTAGCCTTACATAAACCTTAGTTAAAACATGTTAGCATTTTGTTCCTTGGCTCGCCACCAGGTACACCTCAATTAGGTATGTAGTTATATATGTATTTTGGTCAACACAAACTGGCAGCTGAAATATCTTTTTTGACATTCATATTGTACTATTAATTTAAAATCAACTCGCCTGGTATTGATTTGCTGTATTTAGGTGGGGGGAGGGGGTGAATGGAATGCTGTTCAAACTAAACAGGATTATGAAATGCAACACTGAAAGTAGCCACTGAAACACTGAAGGTATAATTGGAACCCAGCATAAGTGAATTGAGACAAGGAACTCAGGAGAGGTTGGGCTTCTTGTAAAATCCTGATTAGGAATGGACCCTTGCAAAAACACAAACTATATCATCTATATTGAAGACAAAACACGTTTTCAAGTTAGATAAATAAATCATTAAATTTCTGAAACTAATGCAAGTGTATTTTTCAGATATTTAAAGTATTTTGATTGCTATAATACTGAATGAACACAAAAATATATTCCAGCTTAGAAATTTACATTAACCCAATGGTTTGTGGTAAAGCCTGAGCAACATATCAATAATATTTACATTTTCATAATACTTTAGATTATTATTTTTTTTAATTTGAATGAGCAGTAGGCATATAATAAAACAAATATGGCTCTTTAGTTTGATGCATTGTGAGTTTTCATTGCACTCGGCAAATGAATTTAATGATAAAGCTTTGATGAAGGCATGTTTTTTGAAAATATTTGATAGATTATCGTTCACCAGAACTAAATCTACAACTCTCCATCAAATATATTGTGAACACATTGAGCCAGGCGAAAACCTCAAGATGAACGTGCAGGCACCTGGGTTATCTGGTGACTTCTCGACCAGATTTTACTAAATCTAAATAATTTCCATAATATATGTCCGACTTCCTGGCTGCTCCAAGTATGACCGCTAGCGCAAATTGTACTAAATTTACAAAATTCCCAAAATGTATTTCCGCCATCCTTTCAGGTGCTCTGAGTATGACCTTTAGATCAGATTTTACTAAATTCACAACATTTCAATAGTTTTCAATAATTTGCGACATCCTGTCAAATGCTCTGAGTATGACCTATAGACGAGATTTTACTAAATTTACAAAATTTCCTTAAAGGGGAACTAAAGGCTCACATACATATTAGCTTATATGAAAGTAATACACTTCAAGAATAGGATGCTGTCCTCCTTTTTCTCTTAGTGATCCCATGAGGGGAGAATTTTGTGTATTGCCAGCAGCCTCAGCCATCCCCTAGCAGCCCCTGGTAGCAGCCATGTTTTTCAACTGCTATCAGCTGTGACTCAAATGGGTGGCAGCCCACTTCATGTCCCCTAGCTCTGAGCA
This sequence comes from Maea johnstoni, assembly GCA_963942565.1. Classification (NCBI taxonomy): domain Eukaryota; kingdom Metazoa; phylum Annelida; class Polychaeta; order Spionida; family Magelonidae; genus Maea; species Maea johnstoni. The sequence continues at coordinate 2,284,804 of OZ012700.1, read as the reverse complement.
GTGTATCATAGACGGTATAAGTGCTCTACACACCAACTCCCTTCGAAAGTTGCATAACAACTTGTATGAGTATCAAACAGGGAAATGGTAAAATCATGAGCAGTAATTGGCTGTACAAAAAGACAGGGTAGTAGAATTATATTTCATATATTTCCTGTTGTTAAATTCAGACAAAAACAGTGGCTAGCATCACTGAATTCCTGTCCTGAAGCATGTAATTTTATGTTAAGACCACTTTGCTGATGCGTTTTATACCAGGAATCATAAATGCAGTCAGGATTACTCAACAGGATGGTGCTGTGCCATTCAGTGTTTTTGTTTTCAACCCTTCTGTATCAACTGCTACAAAGCAAGCACAGAGAGACAGCTAACAGTTAAGTTTATTAGCATACAATTCTAGTACTTAAACATGGTCATCATTAATCTGTACAATTGAAAATAGACTTTAGGATTGTGTTGGTTGTCTTACAAATTGGGTTTTGTTTAATATCTAGGTCCCTTTGGCAACAACAAAAGGAATTAACAACTCCTTAAAGGAAAAGGATAAACAAAGGGTTAATTATAACCTTGTGGCATTACACATCTAGATCCCAGGACACAGAAGTTAGTCAACGCAGGAAATAGCTATCAGTACTTGGAACATCAATCATTTCCTTTAGTATTTGTGTAGGTTACATGAAAGAAAACAGTTTTTTGTAGAACAGCTAGCTTCAAGTAAAATCAAATACTGAAAATCTGGATGATTGGTGATGTACATACTAGTATTGTTTTTATTCAACCCTTCCTTCATAGTCACACAGGTATTCAATGTATTTGCATATGACAGATGACAGAATTTTCAAATAACCTTATGATTTGCTGTCCCCCAAGTCCCCTTTTATAAGTAATCCTGACTGTAGTTTGTGATTCCTTACTTAATACGCATCAGGGAAGTGGTCTGAACATAGAACTGCATACTTCAAGACAGGTGGATTTACAAGTTTCAGTGACTGCTAGCCACTGTTTTTGTCAGAATTTACCAACAGGAAATATATGAAAAATAACTCTACCACCCTGTCTTTTTGTACAGCCAATTGCTGCTCATGATTTTACCATTTACCTGTTTGATACTCATACAAGTTGTTATGCAACTTTCGAAGAGAGTTGGTGTGTAGAGCACTACAGTCTATGATACACTGCTCAGAGCTATTCTCCCCTCATGGGATCACTAAGAGAAAAAGGAGGACAGCATCCTATTCTTGAAGTGTATTACTTTCATATAAGCTAATATGTATGTGAGCCTTTAGTTCCCCTTTAAGGAAATTTTGTAAATTTAGTAAAATCTCGTCTATAGGTCATAATTATAGGTCATATAGGTCATACTCAGAGCATTTGACAGGATGTCGCAAATTATTGAAAACTATTGAAATGTTGTGAATTTAGTAAAATCTGATCTAAAAACTTCCTGTCTGGTGCTCTGGACATACGTATGAATCGTAGCACTATGGACAGGATGAGGAAATCCCCTGTTCAGTTTTTTTGGCCACATTGACGTAGTTTCAAGGAAAACGATTTTAAACACTATTGTACCTTTTTGGCGGTAAACTTTTGCTGCAGCTTGCTGCGGCAGCAAAACGCTGCTACAGTGTGAATTGCTCAGTGTTTTGCTGCGCTGCGTCGCGCTGCGTCGCGCTGCGTCGCGCTGCTCAAGTGTTTTTAAGGCTTAAAGCCTAAAACACACTTGAGCAGCGCGACGCAGCGCAGCGCAGCGCGACGCAGCGCAGCAAAATATAGTTTGGTCTAAATGCCTTAGACCTAACACACTTGAGCAGCGCAGCGCGACGCAGCGCGTCGCAGCGCGACGCAGCGCAGCAAGGTATTCTCTGGAGGAATATTTTGCTGCGCAGCAAAAACGCTGCAGGGCCTTCAGCCAATCAAAATACGGCAAGGCAATGGTTATGACGTAATAACCGCGCCCTTTCTCCATGTGGTCGTACAACGTGGTCATGGAGGAAGAGCTAACCTGCCGCTGCTTAAGTTTATCCTTCCATGTAAGAAGGCATGAAAAACATAATTATCATACACTGAGGAAATCAAGGTTTTTACTAGCATTACGTGAATAAAGCAATAAGTTATTGGGGGGGGGGGGGGCGTGGAAGCTTAACAATGATGTGGATTGTAAGGGGATTTTGACCCCCATACTTCGTACCTGGGTACAAAAAAGTACCCTTCTTTTACAAAATCGCGGACATGCGGAGATCTTAAAAAAAGACCTCTTTATCCGCAAAATACGTCACACAGGTGGGGCCCCCCTCTGTACCTGAGTGAACTGGGTTACCCTCTTTAAATAAAGATTATTATTATTGTTATTATTATTATTATTATTATTATTATTATTATTATTATTATTATTATTATAACGGTAACTCTTAACCATTTTATGTCTGGAGCTTACACATGGCCGAGCACACATGGAAGTATATTGAAGACAATGCAGCATTTTTAGAAAATATTTCACTGGAACGTGTTGTTCTCGATGTGTTAAAAATTCCTCTTCATTTTTTTTTCAAATATTACTCTTATTGAAGAGTTGTGTTCAAAGCTGTCTAAACGTGTGTGTCCTCCAGTTGCAAATGGATTACCGGTAAGTTTTTTTAAAACTCAGTCCCCCCCCCCCTACCCTGCTTTTGACAATACAGCCCACACAAAATATATACATTGCCTGACAGGTATTATGACGGGGAACATATTAAGCATCACAGATGTACGCTCCCAGCAGGGTGTAATTTTCTGGGGTAAAAAATTGAAAAAAATAACACCAAAAAACATGCATTGTGTCTTCAAATCGAGCTCCTATCCACAATTACGAAGCGGGTACTTTCAAATTTTGTTTTATATACGCGGAGAAAAGATCGAAATTGCAGGAAGATAAACAGTTTTTCAATTTTTCTCCGTTCATAGTTTATGACCATTTATTTCAGACTTTTGGTAAAAAAAAAAGAAAAATGGTGTACTTTTCAACTTGTAGATTGCATTACCCTGGAACAAAGACATAACGAGAAAACTGCGATACCCTTTCCCTTCATAATCCCTTTATAATTAGGCTATTTATACCCCAAATTTCAAGCAAGTCTGTTATAATTTGATATCCAAAATGTATGTTTGTTTGAAGCAACCTTATTTTGGTGAATTCGATAAGAGAAAATAGCCAAAACGTTTTTTGTTTGTGTGCAAGCCTCTTGAGTTTCAGTTACTGTAGAATGGCGAATTTCTCCGTGTAACAAATTTTCCTAATTCTTTTATTTTTGGGTGTTTCCATTTATAATATTTCCGAAGAGAGGATATAGGTTTGTTTCCGTTTCTAATTTAACAAGGATTTCTACATGTTTATTAAGTCCGGACTTGTACTGTATTGTGTTTTTCCTGTGTTGTTTATTCCCGTTTGAAAATACGGGAAAATAAAACTCACGGAAAAATTAGCCATTCTACAGTATGTGGTCTCCTACTCCACTCAATGATGGCCTGAAATGTCACAGTTGGTCTTAGTATGACTATGAGGATGAGTGCATAGGGTTTAAAATATCTATAGATCTCAAAATGACCCTGTATTTACATTTCAACCCCTTAAGCCACCTTAAAACATTGCATGGCTAGTTTCAATGGTTCCATTGCAAGTTTAAATTTCTTTTTCCGGTATCTTATCAATATGGGCAGCCATAACTATTGGTTTGTAACTTTGTATGGCTTATTTCTTCATGGTGATGCACCCTGTAAGTTTTCTGTTGTCAGGCACTGTTTACTTTCTACTGATAGGTAACACATTTCTTTTATTTCCCAGTGCTCTCTTTATCAAGAAGTTTATTACATTGCTCAACTGCTCAATCATTTAAAGGGCAATTACAGCATGACTAAAACAAAGGCCCAAATAGTTTCTTAGAATATTCTCTACTTAAACCCAAGTTCTCACCCCTGCCAACATTCATACAAGAAGTATATAGATGTTTAAACACATCCTAACACACAATAAATGGAGCTACTGGCAGGCGTCAGCATAAGAATTTTGATCTAAAATATCCAATGAGTACCAAAAAGTACCTAAAAAAATCAAACCTGATCAATTCTTGCAATTGCCATTATACAAATATGATATCCCTGTTGGGTGTACACCAGGAATAACTTACCCGAGAGAGGATTGTCGCTTGAGGGCGACAATCCTCTTGAGGGGAAGATACACCTAACCCCGGGGGGGGGGGGGGGGGGGGGGCACTTGGGTATTTAGGGGGGCGCATACGTTCGTTATCAAAATTTAAAAATACCCCTAAAGCACTGAATTCTGGCCAAAAAAGCACCCTTATTTTGATAAAAACGCTGACTTTTCCACTTAATAAACACTTTTATCAAAACACTGACATTGGATGAACGGGAACACGTATTTTAACTTAAGATTTTATAATCCTCTTCGTGTTTAGCGGCAGCAAGTGGCGGCAGCAAACTCGGAAGCCCAGTCACTTCGTGAGTCAATCGAAAGGTCAAGCGATTCTGTTCAATTTTTTCGGCCACATTGACGTAATTTTAAGGAAAACGATTTTAAACACTATTGTGCCTTTTTGGCGCTAAAATTTTGCTGCAGCTTGCTGCGGCAGCAAAACGCTGCTACAGTGTGAATTGCTCACACTTTTGCTGCGCTGCGTCGCGCTGCGCTGCGCTGCGTCGCGCTGCTCAGGTGTGTTTTAGGCTTAAGAGTGTTGACGTCAGTAGTCTCTCACGATAGTGATCGAGAAATAGTAGTAAATTGTTGATGTTGAATTGTATTTGAATAATGTATTATATGTAACACTACAGCTCCTATAAAGGAGGATCTTATCATCAAAGAAGAAGGGTGTGTACTCGTGAGAGTATAAACCAACACCACTTACTACACTACGACTAACTTAGTTCATTTAAAATAAACGTATCGGTGGCTCGATGTTTGTCCAGATTTGATTTCCAGGACCAACAGCAATAAAAAATACCAGCAAGGAGGCTAATTCATTGGACTACGACTAACTCGACTATGAACGTAAATAACTAAGAGAAAGAGAAAGGAAAAGAAGAGAAAGGAGGAAGAAAAGAAGAAGAAGAAGAAATACATTATTGAGAAAAGTAAAATGTGCGGCCTAATCGATGCGGGCGTAATCGCATATCGGGCGTAATCGCCTGTATTCACCTGGGAAATGCGAGTCCCACTGTAGTTTTTGACAGTAATGTGTAATATATCCAATTTCATGAAATTTTCACGACATCAAATTTTTCACGACCGTGTTTTTCACGACGCTTACCTTTTTTCACGAAGTTCCGTTCGCCATTTTTCAAGAGATTTTCATGACCCTCACCTTTTTGTTTGACGCCAGTAGTGTTAGTTTGATAAGCACACCTTGATATAGACGCAATGTTCATCCCCTAGGCGCGCAGCGCCGCAAAAAGTGAAACGGTAGCGAGTGTAGTTATCTGAACCTCTGAAAAGCAAGTTCCTATCATTAGCAAAATTGGACAGCGATGCCAGTCCAGGGGACGCAGGATCGTTCCAACTACGCGCAACATATGATACTTTTTTCCACCTGCCCAGTGCTTCGTGTGGCACTTAGAAATATTTCCTACTCAAAAAAACAGTGGCTTTATTTCTGTTATTTTTTTTTACTTTACTAAAATGATTTGTTGGTCAAAACCGCTGATCCCAGAAAGGACGTCTGACTGAATTGACGTTCGATATAGAGCCGATGACTTTATGTTGGGCCTTGACCAAAACGATCTTTTATCTTTGATTTATAGTAAACATTGAATGACTAACCAACACTTACTCAAGGGGAAATCCATCATGTTTGCTTTAATTTTATCATAAGGGCCATGTACAGCTATGAAAACAGTAGTGTAGCTGCAGCTGAGTAGGAATTTTATAAGGTTTTGTCTGTAGGATCAGATGACCTGCTGTAGGGTCATTTAGTATGAAGAGTAAACCAGGCTCACTAGCACCTCAGTGCAAGGTAATGAAGCTGTACCCACTTCACGTCTAATACAGTTTATACATCATATAGATAGGTTACCTAGTACAGAGTGATAACTATAGGCTAGTATTCTAAGAAGTCAAGTGTATGACTATGTACTAAGATAGGGTACAGGATTTCCTGGGTGCGGTGACACTAGTTACATATTAACTATCAGTGTTACGCAGTGCATTACCTGTATCAACTACAGTATGTTATCTAGACTCCGACAGAAGGAGCCTGGGCAGCCGATAGGGAGGTCTGGTATCAGTCGATACTAGAGACACCACGAAGGTTAGTTTCTGTTACGTAATTAATAATGGTCATTTGTGTAGAGTTATATGTATACTAATTTGTAATGCATTCAGTGTAATTGATAAAGGTTATTGATTCTGATAGATATCCAGACAAGTAATGGTTTGTACTGATACTTATAAGAAATGGTCAATCTAGTAATACAATTATGATACCTTTGATACAAGTTCTTGATTTATAATTGATTCAACAAGTCATTTCTATAATCTCTAGCCCAGTTTGTATTGTATGTGTGTAACCCTAGAATATGTATATGACTAGTTATTGGTTTTATTTTAGTTTTCACGGACACCATGAACTAGGATGTATGTTGCAACCAATAAAACCATCTTAAAGAAGTCGCCTGTTCGTTGTCCTGTCGAGACCCTGGAGTTTATGACCGTCCCTATTTAATTGGTCCGGCTGCCCAGCCCCCCTCCTGTCACAGTGAAAACTTCAGCTCTCAACAAAGTTTGAAGTGAGAACCACCAGCACTCAATAAGATTGGAGTGGAAAAACAGATGGAGTGAAAGGAATGCAGACCTGAATCATTGAACATCATTAAGTGCCCATACCACTGATAGAGTGACAAGACACAGGATAGGGAGCCACAGGAGAGGAACATTAGTCGTTTATAAACTGTGAGCAGAAAGGAACCCGAGACTTTGTCAGTGAGTTATGGAGAAGACCACAAGTTTGTAATTGCCCTGATCATAACGAGGACTTGTCTGGAATAGTGCTAAACATCAGTGTGACATTAGAGACTGGCTAGCTGTTCAGTGACTGGATTATCATTTTTGGATTTATTTTTGGACATTCTGGATAGGAGTGAATTCAAGAACTAAGTGGAAGTGGTATGTACACATTTTCTACCCTATACATATGCTTTGCTAGTGTAAACTTTTTATCTTGAAATAATATTGTTTATCAAAATGTCTGTCAGTGGTAGTCAGAGCAGCTTAGTTGCAAGTGAAGGTAATATGTCCAACATCAACGTAGATCAGGGTAAAGTGTCTGACCAGCAGGAAAATAGGCAGAAGAAGTTAACAGAAAAAGGTTTAGAGTATGCTATTGAGATGACAAGGAATAGTTATAAAGGTAAGGTTTCTGAATGGAAAAGGTTTCATGGTAAATTGGTGACTCTGCTTGCTAATTGCAGGTCAACTTCAGAGATGAGAATCGAATTAGATAGGTTAGCTCACTTTTCTGAAGAATTTGATAATGCATATACTAAGTATGCTGAATTGCTTTCCAAGGAAGAGGAAGAAAAAGAGCTGTATCGTTTTGAAAACCTAGAACAGGAAATTAAAATGATGCAAAGTAAAGTAGGTGAGGCGATCAAAGATATAGAATGTGAAAGGTCAAGCCAGATGTCTAGAAAAAGTGGTAGTTCTGGACACTCCCACTGCTCAAATATTTCAAAACAGTCGGAGCTTGCTGCTGAGGCAGCAGCCCTGCAAATACAATTAAAATATGCAGAAATAGAGGCAGCACAAAATCGGGAGGCAGAACATCTTAGGGCCGAAAAGGAAAGAACAAGATTAAAAAGAGATCTGGACATTGCTGAAGCTAAGCTAGCAGCTATAAAACAAACAGAGCTGGCAGTATCCAGCAACTTATGTCCAAATAGCAGTGAGTTTATTCCAAGAGAAAAACCAACCCAAGGCCTTCATGAAGAAGTAAGTGACAGTGTTAATGATAGGCCTAAAAATGATCATAGGCTGCCTGGTGGAAGTGAAAGGGTTAATGGCAGGGAAGATAACAACAAGCAGAGAGATATTTTGACTCAGAAATATGTAGGGTCAGGAACATATGGATCTAGCTGCAGTAATCCTGGGATGTTACCAAATGCTGCACTAGGTCCTGGTGTCAGTGAATTAAATCCTATGGCACAACTAGCCCAGATACTAACAAGTCAGGTAGGGTTAAGCAGGTTGCCACCACCTGAGCCTAGTTTGTTTACAGGCGATCCATTACAATATGCTGAGTGGAGGGCAGCCTTTGAGGCACTTATAACCCAACGTGGGATCCCGGTGCAAGAAAGGTTTTATTATCTAAAGAGATACATATCAGGCCCGGCCAAAGAAGCTATCAGTGGCTACCTGTATCTCCATAGTGAGGAAGCTTATTCGAAGGCAATGGCTACCCTGGAAGGGAGATTTGGGGATTCCTTTGTGATTGCTAATGCCTTTAGGGATAAGCTTGAATCTTGGCCTAAAATCAGTGGGCGAGATGGAACTGCCTTCAGGAAGTTGGCAGATTTTATGGCCCAATGTGAAGCTGTTATGGGAAATATAGAATCGTTACATATACTGAATGATGAGAGGGAAAATCAGAAAATTTTGTTGAAACTCCCAGACTGGGTGGTAGCTCGTTGGGGACGTCAGGTTGTAGGATGGAGGAGAAAATTTAACACTTTCCCCCCCTTCAGTGAATTTGTGAAATTTATACAGGATGAAGCTGAGGTCTCTTGTGACCGTGTGCTATCATTTAGGGTGAAGGAGTCAAGTGGCTTTGAAGGTGATGCCTTTGGCTCACAAGATAGGCCTCAAGGGAACTCTAGATTTGGTCAGAAACCATTGGGAGCAAGAACTCATTCTACAAATACAAGAGAGGCAGGGAATGTAGACAGGATATCATACTGCACAATCTGTGCAGGAGAACATGATATAGAAAGCTGCAATGTTATCTTGTCCAAAACACTGGAAGAAAGGAACGACTTAGTTTGGCAAAAGAGATTGTGTTTTGCTTGCCTTGAAAATGGACATATTGCAAGTATGTGTAGACAGCGCAGGGTGTGTGAGATATGTCAAAGGACACACCCAACCCTTTTGCATGATGATGCATTTCTAGTGGGTAATAAATGGCCCTCCCGACAGGAAAACACTGAACAAGAGAAGAGCACTCCAAAATCTGAATCAGAGACAGGGAATGAGCAGGTTTCAAAAACAGCTACATGTAAAGCACCAGTAGATGTGAACATATTAAAGGAAAATGGGTAGAGTGGAGGGAGTCAACAAGGGTGATGATGAGAATATTCATGGTAAAAGTTCTGATACCACTGTACGGACCAAATTTTATGTGTTAATTCAGTAATAAAGCATATGTATTTTGTAGAATCTGTAATACATGTCATTGAAGGAGGTTTTAAAATGTGAAGAAATACTGGGTAGTTTATAAGGAAAATGCATGGATGAAAGGTGGATTCCCAGCAATGGGTTAGACACGTTAAATTGATTGTTTGGGTAAAGGTGTCAAACGTTGAGATTATTATTGTTATGTAATGTGTATGACACTCAAGTAGAAAATTTTGTAGAATTTTGGTGGGGAGTGTAGCTGCAGCTGAGTAGGAATTTTATAAGGTTTTGTCTGTAGGATCAGATGACCTGCTGTAGGGTCATTTAGTATGAAGAGTAAACCAGGCTCACTAGCACCTCAGTGCAAGGTAATGAAGCTGTACCCACTTCACGTCTAATACAGTTTATACATCATATAGATAGGTTACCTAGTACAGAGTGATAACTATAGGCTAGTATTCTAAGAAGTCAAGTGTATGACTATGTACTAAGATAGGGTACAGGATTTCCTGGGTGCGGTGACACTAGTTACATATTAACTATCAGTGTTACGCAGTGCATTACCTGTATCAACTACAGTATGTTATCTAGACTCCGACAGAAGGAGCCTGGGCAGCCGATAGGGAGGTCTGGTATCAGTCGATACTAGAGACACCACGAAGGTTAGTTTCTGTTACGTAATTAATAATGGTCATTTGTGTAGAGTTATATGTATACTAATTTGTAATGCATTCAGTGTAATTGATAAAGGTTATTGATTCTGATAGATATCCAGACAAGTAATGGTTTGTACTGATACTTATAAGAAATGGTCAATCTAGTAATACAATTATGATACCTTTGATACAAGTTCTTGATTTATAATTGATTCAACAAGTCATTTCTATAATCTCTAGCCCAGTTTGTATTGTATGTGTGTAACCCTAGAATATGTATATGACTAGTTATTGGTTTTATTTTAGTTTTCACGGACACCATGAACTAGGATGTATGTTGCAACCAATAAAACCATCTTAAAGAAGTCGCCTGTTCGTTGTCCTGTCGAGACCCTGGAGTTTATGACCGTCCCTATTTAATGGGTCCGGCTGCCCAGCCCCCCTCCTATCACAAGTAGGAAGTGACTTCAAATCCGAGTATTGCATATGACATATATGGTGTCAACATATACATCATCATGTAGTTGATAAATAATGTACCAACGTTAGCATTATTTTTATTCTATTTCTAATGCAATTGGAAACCTCTTTGTATAATAACTAATTGCATAAATAATAATGAAGACTGACAATTCATTTTAAATGTAAAAAAATCGTCTTTGAGCACTAACTGACGAAACATATGAAACCACGAATACTGCATGTAGGCTTAGGGGAAAAAAAGGAAAATTGTCAAAAAATAAATTCATACAAACAAGTTAGAGTAGCTTGAGAGATTCCAACATAATGTATTTGAATGGTAACGATATATGTGTATTTCAATTGAAGTGCTTTTTCTTGTCATCATCTTATCATGCAGTTTACGCCTTTTGGTTACATCCATGATATATGGCAAAAAAACTTATCCATTATCCGTTTCCGTAAATTTTTCTCCCATGTTGCGGCCAAGTCGTGACTAGACGATGGAGAAAACGGAGGAATTAGGTAAAAACTAACGCCTACCTTCAAGTCACCAGGTCACTGGTATATTTTCGCATGCCCCGGGCCTCAAAGAGTGTTGATGAATATGTATCTTGTGTTATTATTACCAGGCCCCTCAGCTGCAGTGTTGAAGGTTTTCATTTGCGGTCGTGAATGTCAATTGCATCAACAGAAAAAATAAAGATAAAGGCAAGTTTTATGTAATATTACGCAAAGTTTTACCAAACTTTTATCATATGATTTATGTTTGATATATACATTCATACACACACTCACAGATATATATATATATATATATATATATATATATATATATATATATATATATATATATATATATATATATATATATATATATATATATATATATATATGATATATCACTTGACAAAATAAAAAAGTTAATAAAAGCAATTTTGGAATAACCACATCACTAGAATAATAAACTTGGAACAGCGTTCTCCCGCATCTCTAGAGGTTGCTAATTCTTAGCTCTAACGGGTTTGTCATGTAGTATCGGGTGCAAACTCCGCTGTTCCCGCAAGCGTGATCGAGAATCTTCCGACTTGCGGCAAGTGAAACTAACGAAGATGACAGTAAGTCTGATATATTTCTCATTTTTCTAGCAATCGAGGAAAAATCTTGCGATAAGATGATAACAGTTGATACTATAGTGTTCTGGCATATACTTAGAGGTAAAATATTCCAACTAGGATTGATAAATATCCAGATCGAATAGTGTGAATAATCTTTGGAAAACTTCTGAAGTTCTGAAAAGATCGATGTCTTGGAGTTGGATTGGGATCTTTCTGGCTTTGACGAAACCCATATTTTAATGGTTCCTACCTGAACACATAAATTATGCTACCACAAAAGTCCAAATACTTTAAATATAGCATTTTTTGTATTGATTTCAAGTTTATATTGCTTGGTATTTTGATGGCATCTGAGCATATTCTCTCTGAATCTATCTGTCAAGCGGCGTGGCTTCTATTTTTGGATTCCAGCTTCTCTGCTAGAACCAGGCAGTGCAGTGATCTTACACTGTGCCCTCACAAACATAGAACCATCTAGATCTTACTAGCACATCTGTTTATATCTTGAAAAAAGTGGGAAGTTAGGCGGAATACTTTGATATGAATTTAACAATGGCTTGTATTTGTTATCAAGTGCCACACCCCTTTTGGTCTAGTTATTATTTATTTATTTGCTACAGAAATTTATCTCCTAATGACTAATGTAAGGGTTTGTTGTACATAAGTCATAACTACAATCAAAATATTCTATTCATTGGTTGTTATAATTTTAAAATACACTCAGTGACATCATACTTTGTAGATCTGTCATTTGTTTATGTTTATGTTGACAGCTGATATTAAGAATTTCAAATTTTACACCATGGGGCTAACTAAGTCTCTAGTCTAGGTTCCAGCAAACATTTGAACCATTTTCCACCTAACTGAGACTTTCTCCTCTAAGACAATGAATGCCTGGGAATGTGCTATTTGTTCCACTAGAGCTACTGTAAACAGTCTACACTTTGTTGACAAAAAAGATTTACTAGTTAAAAGCTGTGTAGTTGTACGGCAGGGTCATTATAACTGGTTGTGAAATGCTGAAATGTTCTACATGTAAATGATAAAGTAAATGAATCTTTTCTTGACCATAAGACCACCATTGAAACTGTATTTCATGACTATTCAAGAAATCATCACTCAAACTTGCATTGTAAACATGGGTACTCCAGTAGTAGTGTACCCGTGTTCAGTGACCCAGTTAAAGAAACCCAGCTGTAACCCTAGACCGGATGACTGGCACCCATTTACCATATATGGGCATTGGAGCCAGCTATGGTCTCTCACAGTGAAAATATTACCTATTTTTAGCACTGGGTGATAGTAGCAGCTTTCGACATGCTGAGGTTTACTAGAGAACCTTCTGTGGGATAAATATAGTCCTAGAATAGGGGTAGATGACTAAATAGATGCTTACCACTTACTATGAAACAAAACATCTTCAGCTCTTTCTTTATTCAATGAGGGTGATAAGAAAGTGATGATCATCATGATACAAATCTGAGCTATATGATGATGATAAATATATAAATAATAGTAATAATTTTTTTTAATGATAATGATAATACTAGCAATGTTATTATTATTATGATAATTAATTATTATCATTATTATTATTATTGTTATTATAATCATTATTATTATTATTATTATTATTATTATTATTATTATCATTATTATCATTAACATTATCGTTAAATTATTATCATTATTATTATTATTATTATTATTATTATTATTATCATCATTCTTCTATAGAAGATTTGGTTGAATTTTTGGAACCAAACTATATAACCATGTAAAGTTTAATTATTTAAAAAAAGTGTATCTTGAGGTTATGTTTTTATTATTTCTCAGTGCTGTGTCAAATGTAGGTCAGCACAACTTTTTTCTTTTGGTCTATGTCTGTGAACCTGCTAATCTTAGGTATTTTTTTGGGGGGGAGGGGTAAGGTCAAAGGTCAATGTGGACCCCAGGCAAACCTGTCAACACTCATCCCCCTAGAATCCAGAGAATTCATGGTTATCTGTTGGAGCTGTTTTCATGTTAATTTTTCTAGTTCCTATCCTAACTGCCAGAGGTCAGAATAGTACTTAAACTTAGGAGTAATTCATTTGTAGACATTTATGGTTATGCTCACTCTTGTAGCTTAGGAAATAGTGAAAAATACCAAGCACACAGATGTTCCCTTTTTTCTGTAACCACTTGGTTTATCTGTCTTAACCAATTCAATTGCAATTTCACATTTCCTGTCTACATCCTTGAAACTATCTCATAGAAAAATATCTGGCTGCTGACAGTATTTGAATTGAAAGAGTTATAGGCTGTCTGTTGTGGGGGGGGGGGGGGGGGGGGGGGGTGAATACAGTAATTGGGGAAAAAAGTTTCATAGAGAAAAAGAAAAATTAAATCAAAAGCCAGGATTAGTACCCATACTTGATGTGATATCAAAAATGGTTATCGAGTGGGAAAAAGTATCATATCATCTTAAGTAATATCCGACACTGCATAAATTAACTCAACTCCTAATTGGACTTTTCTGCATGAAGGTAGTTTGCTATTTATTAGCAGAATTTCTGAAGCTGATATTTCTAAATTTAACAAAAGGTCTCTCAACGTTATCACTAACTCCAGATAGAGTACTAGACTCTCCATTGAGATGATGTCAATTATAGGATGGTTGATTTTGACATGCCAGTTAGAAATTAAAAAGAAAAACTGATTTATAGATAAAAAAGATTCAAACTATCAATCACTGTCCTTATTTATATTTGTTCCATCTTTGTAGAGATCGTAGAAGATCAGGACGAAAGTAAGAGCCACTAAGAGGGCCACAAACTCTTGGCAGCAAGGGATTACTCTTTAGATCTCCCCTGAACTATCAATCCATCTGTGCACAATCTAGACTATGGATACCAGCTCTTTGCAGAAGCCATCACCCTTAAGACCTGCTCTGACTATCAATTGATTCTTTGATTAATTGTACTAGTAGGGCAGCTAAGGCAAAAACTGTGCACTTTTTGTTTAAAATCTTAAACTTGGCAGTTCTAAGTAAACTTCCATGCACACTGATCAATTCTGGATATGGATCCACTGCGCTGGACTTTGAATCCACCTGTTTTTGGGGCATTTTAACAAAAGAAAACTAATATGACATTTTATTTTTTTCAATCCTTGTCCAGATGACTGAAGCTCAGGAGCAGAAAGAAGAGGGCAACAAGCTCTTTGCGGCCGGGAAGTTTGAGGAGGCCATCGCTTGCTACACAAAGGCCCTGAAGATCTGCCCAGCAGAGGAAAAGAAAGACAAAGCTGTTTACTTCAAGAACAGATCACAGTGTCATCTCAAACTAGAAAACTACAACGCAGCAGCTAATGATGCTTCAAAAGGTAGTGGTCAACTTAGTTCTATTGTATTACATATTCATGTGTGGGTGTGTTTGTATGTATGTAATTGACTAATTGTATGTAATTGTATGTATGTATGCGTGTGTGTATGTATGTATGCGTGTGTGTATGTATGTATTTATGTATGTATGTGTGTGTATGTATGTATGTATGAGTGTGTATGTATGTATGAGTGTGTATGTATGTATGAGTGTGTATGTATGTATGAGTGTGTATGTATGTATGAGTGTGTGTGTATGTAGGTAGATAGGTAGGTAGGAATGTGTATGTATGTGTGTGTATGTATGATATATGAATGTTTTCATTTATACATCAATATTATAAGAGATATGAGTGTCATCTTAGGGCATTGCCACTAGAGTGATTTCTGCATTTTTAAAGAGAAAGTTTGTAGGAGACTTCTTGTCCTAAAGATAGATAGGTCCTGACTAAGTCCTTAGTCACGATATGACTGGAAAACGGAAGATAATTGAAATAAAAAATTTCATGTACAGAGTCAACTAAAACTAAAAAAATTGAAATTTATTAGTATTAAATCTTGATATTAACCTTTCAGCTCTGGACATTAACCCTAATGACCCCAAGGGCCTGTTCAGGAGATGCCAGGCCTTGGAGAAGCTGGGGAGATCTGAGGAAGCCTACAAGGATGCCATGGCTCTCATCAAACTGGAGCCCAAGAACAAAGCCATCCACCCTATCATGATGCGTCTGCACGCCGCCGTGTCACAAAAGGTAACGAATACTTCTTCATTGGTACCTGGTCTATTTCGATTCGATAATCAACCAAATATTTGTTGATTCAGTTTGCTGTTTTGATCTAATTTGTTGAGATAGGAATCACTGGAATATACTGCATACCGTGTTAAAATTGCTCATATATAAAGTAATGCGCTTGGCATGCAGCTGCCTTTAATATGCAGTTTAATTTTGGGTACGGATGTTGAATGACAAGCTATCATGTCAGCGTGTTGTACAATACAAGCATAGGGGTTGGATGTTCTAATAATTGTGAGCAATTTGATAAATATGGACTCTGTTGGTGTGCAAAGTACGCATTAATTAAAATGCCTCAATAATAACACGATATGCAGTAACATATATATAACATTATAGCACTTGTTGGTAAAGCACAACAACATCCAACATGGATTAGGGACTGTTAAGGCCGTTTCCCACATCAGCGATCTTTTGTTCCGACCATAGCGATCTGCAATCAGTTTGTAGATTGCTATTACATCGCAAAAATATGTAAAAACTTAACCCAAATTAGTGTGAATAGCGATTTCCTTACGTTTAGTAAACGAAAGAGTTGCGCTGCGAAGGACTGAAATGCGATGTGGCAGGGATGTTAATGACAAATGTAGAAGATGATGTTGCGATTACACTGCCACGGTTAGGAAGTGATAGCGTTCATCACAAATGTGCCGAGACCGTGTGCAGAGACGAAACAACGTATTTTATCTCTAACCCTTTCTCTCCCAGGCTGCCATGGCCAACACCACAGATAACCGAGTGACCCAGATGTTCAAGATCGCCTTGGACGACACTCCCGATCGTGACAAGGAGAAAAGTTTAACGGTAAGAAAGTTTTTCTTTGAATTGGAATTGACCTTTTCAAAGACTTTTTGAAATGTATCGCCATTTTTTCAATATTTACGCATTTAACAGTAAGAAAGTTTTTCTAGGGATTGTATCTGACCTGTTTGTTGTTGTTTTCTATTTATTTTTGAAATTAAACTTTACACTGTAGAATAGGAAATTAATCCGATGTGCAAATTAACCGAAATTGTGGATTTTGGATTTTTCCGAGATATTTTTTTCCGAAAAGCCAATATTGAAGGTTGATATTCTAATGACAGGAATAATACATCCGATTTTCATTTTACCAAACTGACCCCACTTGGAAAAGTTCAGCAGAAAAAAACATGTGGATTAATTTCCTATACAACAGTATTTAAATTTATTTATTGATTTGCATTTACACTCAAGTCCTGAATGAGGTGGGAACTATGAACCTTGAGGTGTGGACACCCCCTTACGTGAATGCTTAAAAATTGCCCCAGTCCTGAGGTGTTCACAGTTCTGAGGTTACAATGTTCACCCTTAATTTTCACAACACTAATTATACAAGTATGTTAAAATTGAAGTGTGATATTTTCTCCAGGCGGCTAACAATCTGGTTGTTCTAGCGAAGGAAGACGCGGGGGCGAACAAGATCATCCAAGAGGGGGGTATCCCTAAGCTGTGCTCTATGCTGGAGATGAGAGATGCTGAGATGGTGCTAGCCGCGATACGCGTCCTCGCCTGTATGAGCCAGGAGAACAAGGACAGGGTGAGTATAACTAGAGCTGTACTCAAGAGGGGGGTGGGGGGTATCCCTAAGCTGTGCTCCATGCTAGTGATGTGAGATGGTGCTAGCCGCGATACGCGTCCTTGCATGTATGAGCCAGGAAAATAAGGACAGGGTGAGTTTAACTCACTAATGCTAAAGAGTTCCTCTTGAAGTTATCGTCTTCATCTGGGATACTTTTCATTATAACTTAAGAATGATTATAACAGATAGTTCAGATAGATGATTCATTCTCCGCATCACAGGAAATCCTATGGTCTGTACCACAAGGATCAGTGTTGGGCCCTCTGCTCTTCTTGATTTACCTCCTACCCTTAGGAATACTGATACGAAAGCATGGTCTAGAACTCCATGCTTATGCGGATGATACGCAACTCTACATCTCTATCAAACCTATCAATCAGCGTGTAGTGGTCGAAGGTGTAGCTAAGTTGGAAAACTGCCTCACTGACATCTATACATGGATGTCTCAAAATAAACTGAAATTGAATGCAGACAAAACTGAGGTGCTGGTCATGGGTACCCCACAGATGCGGGCGAAAATCTCCATTCCTAGTATTACCGTAAATGGTGTAATAGTACCAGTTCTTAATGAACCCGTCGATAATCTGGGCGCTGTTTTTGATCCGAACATGAATATGTCTGCACATGTATCAAAAGGTATCAAGTCTGCAAATTACCACCTTAGGAACATTTGGAAAATAAGGAAATTTCTCAATACTGATACAACCAAGAGTGCCATCGTCTCACTGGTGACATCACGCCTTGACTATTGTAATGGACTTCTCTGTGGAATTACTGATGAGCTGCTATGCAGGCTCCAGAAAGTCCAAAACAATGCTGCTAGAGTGGTTAGTGGCTCCAAAAAGTATGATCACATTACACCAGTTCTAAAAGATCTTCACTGGCTGCCCATCAGGAAAATGATTGACTTCAAGATTCTGCTTTTGACTTTCAAATGCATGCAAGGATGTGCCCCTCTGTACTTGAGGGAACTGTTAGTCAAACAAGCTAATACAAGGACTCTAAGATCAAACACTAAGAACTTATTACAGATACCACTCACTAATCTGAAAAGGTTTGGTGACAGAGCATTCTGTGCCTATGCACCACGCCTTTGGAATGAGCTCCCTGACAACATCAAGGCTGCTGATAGTGTGCAAAACTTCAAGAAACAGCTGAAAACATTGCTATTTCGAAAGGAGTTTAATTGACTATATGGACCATGACAACTGTCCAATGACTCTAATGCACTTTTGAACATTATACGTGGAAAGGGCGCTATATCAAATATCAATTATTATTATTAATTATTATATATATATATATATATATATATATATATATATATATATATATATATATATATATATATATATATAAACAAGCATATATATGTACACATATATATATTTATATATACATATATATATATACATATACATATTTATATATATATATATATATATATATATATATATATATATATATATATATATATATATATATATATATATATATATATATATATATATATATATATATATATATATATATATATAGGGGCTTGGCTAACAAATGTATTTTCAGCAATTCTTTTCTTATATTCATGATTTATCTGCAATTTTAAAACCATTGCTGAATGAGTATTTGTGTTTTTTAAAATTCCAGGCGCGAGTGATCCTGCACGGCGTGACGATGAAGAAGATCTGCATGTTGATTGGTTCTAAGATCCAGACTGTGACGACGGCGGCGACGCACCTGATTCAGACGATCATGAAGGCACTGACGGATGTGGACACGTACTGGTCCGACTACGCCAAGCACCAGGAGGAGAGGAAGAAGGGCAGCAGCACGGCCCGCTTCCGCGACTGGCACCTCGGTGAGAAAAAGGGTGAAATACCCCTTTTTTAGGGTTGGGCCTAAAAAAGTTGTTTGTTTCCTGTAACCCTACCCTATCAAGTTTTTATTCAAATAAATCTCTACCCCAAAGTTTTTTCCGCCCTTGCAACTCCCAATCAATGTAAAACATGCATAAAACACACATTTTTGACCAAAAAAATAATGCAAAATATTTTTTTTACCGACCTACCTACCCTATTTTTTTACTTACCGTTACAGGAAACAGATAATATTTTTTTCTTGGCCTTGTCATTAACTCATAAATGCTCACAGCGTACCCCGCTTCCGCTAGTTGCTTCTCGGTGAGTAAGAATATGGAATTTCGTTTTTCGTCACATTTATGTTATATTGTGGCTAATTTCATGAGCCACTTGTAAGGAGTGGAGGAGACTGGAGTACCTGGTGAAAAACCACTGGCTTCTTTCTCACATGCCCCGCTTCCGGGACTGGCAAGTCAGTGAGAACGGGGGTTGTCATTAATTCATTAATGCTCAAAGCGGCCAAAAGTGGCCTTGAAGTATTTGGTTGTTAGCCCAAAAAAGTCAAAATTAAAAATTCTTCATTGAAATCTTTCTAGTCCAAAAAAGGAGGTTTTCAGAAAACTGCCTGTCCAAAAGACAGGCTTGAAGGGTCCTGGGCTCTGGATGTGTCCCTTTAATGTGGACCTGTTTGTGTTACAACCAAAGCTTTATATCCATTTATTCTCAGAAGCAGAGAATGAGAGAATTGTGTTGGATACAAATTTCAAATGATAGAACAGTCTAAGAGCAAGATAGTGATGATTGTTACTGTATACACTGTTGATATTGCAACAGTTTAATTCATGCATACTTTGCACACCCCTTGAGTCTGCGTTTATTTAACTGCGCACCATTATTTAGATAAAAGGGCCAAATTTGGCATGGAGGTACTTTAGGTCCACCTGATTAAATCTTTATTCATGATAGCTTGTCATTCAACACCAGTACACAAAAAATAAACTGCGCATCAAAGGCAGCACATTACTTTACATGTGTAAAATTGGCCCTTGTGCTGCTGGAGGCTTATTTGATGAATACAAAATGGTGCGAAAAAAGCTTGCAAATCACTGAATCCCTGGTAAATGGGTACTCATCTGATAGTACTCATCAAGAGCTTTCCAATGCATACCAACATGGCAGGATTTGAAAAGGTGTTCTGTGTTCTTGTGCCTTATACGAAGATAGCCTCAGCATCGAAAGGGTGAACATGGTATACAATATACTGTATTTATTTAACATGAATATAAAAATAACTGATCCTTTTTTCTCTGATCAGATGTGGAGACTCAGAAAGATGCAAAATTAACATGGTGTACAGTTTTTATTTGATGTGAATATAAAATGACATCATCCTTTTTTCTCTGATCAGATGTGGAGACCCAGAAGGAAGTAGACATGTTTTTTGATGCCCTGATCCACATGATGAGCCACTATAAGGTTTCTGGGATCGGCAGAGACTCCGTGCTCGAGCTCATCACCAAGAACATTGACAGGCTCTCCGGAATCCACTGGACACGCAACTTCCTCGAGAGTACAGACGGTGAGTGCATCTTCATGTTGTTTTTTTATTCTGATTGTTATCAAATCCTTTTACTGTAAAGGTATTTATATGAACGTGGAATTAATGTTAGTGACTTTAACGAGTGGGGCCGATTCATTAATATTACGTTCCGCTAATATTTGTTCGATTTTTTCATCGATTTTTTCTCAGATCTGTAGAAATGGACATTTTGAGACAAACATGCCTTTGAAAGACGATCGTTGTACGGAGGCCATTTTGATTGTTGTGATTGTAAAGTGACTGCATTATTACCTCGGGTTCGACCTTACTGAATTTTCTATGCTTTCCATATATGCCAACGCAGGCTTATTTTTAGACACACCTAGCTTGACCAACCATTCAATTCCATTTGGACAGGTTGAAATTCAACCTAATGGTCTCTGGCATATGGGACAAGAGTATTGGCAATATAACATAATTTACATCGGTTATTGTTATTATATATCGGCGAAGGGGGGTAAGAACTTATTATTTCTGCAAGTACTGTAAATTCGGAAATGATTGCGTTAGTTTAATTTATGCATTTTTTAGCATTTAGCCTCGGACGCAAAATAAAAATTCGCAATGATTAGTGCTGCCATTTAAGTGTATAGCTGGCACTTCATGTTGCGGCCAATTCGCAAAGTTGAAAAACGCAAAAATAGATTTTTCTGTAAATTCGTAAAAATTAACTCTTGTGAATCTACAGTATCATATTTGATTTTGTCTATTACAGGTATGGGTCACCTGATGGAGGTTTCGGGTACGATTAAGGACCACGATACCCTGGAGGTGACGCCCCATACCCACACCCTGGCCTCCATGTGCCTGCAGAAGATCTGGGACGACACCATGAGCGATAAGGAGAGAGACATCTACAACACCAAGGTCGACGAATACTTCTCGTAAGTCTTGGATTTTTTGCACCTTTGAACATTTAGGTGGGAAGGGCTCTACATCAAATATCAATTAATAACAACAATGAGAATAATAATAATAATAAATAAATTATAATGATAATAATAATAATAATAATGATAATAATAATAATAATAATAATAATAATAATACCATGTGAACCCTGTCATATTGGTATTTATTAGATGGCTTTCCCTGAGTACTCTGAGTACCTATTATATGTGCCAGGGCTTCAATAATTTTTCAGGTTTTTTGCATTATTTTGTATTGGTCAAATTAGCCACCAGCAGCACCTGCAGTGGTAGTGAGAACTGAGAACAAAGATTTTCAACCTTGGTTTTTCATTCTAGGGAGATGTTTGGTGACACGATCGCAGAGTCCAAGATAGAAGCCATTGTGGCCCTCACTGCACTCTTACAGGTGAGTTCTTTTGACTTTAACCCTTCCAATGCTGAGTCTACCTTCATCCATGGCACACAGATGCAAAGATTTTTGAAAACAATCCAACGCCTGTCGTGTTGGTACTCATTAGAAAGCTCTTACTGAGTACTCTCATATGAGTACCCATTTGCCAGGGTTTCAGTCATTTTTCAGGTTTTTTGCATCATTTCGTATAGGCCTAATTAGACACCAGCAGTATAAGGGTTAAACATTGCTATGATCTAACCATGTCCAACAAATATCATAATTAATATAATAATATCTATAAAAAAAAGTGCCTAAACTTTCAAGATTCTACCTTACGATGAGATATTTGTCTAATGCTAATGGAGCTACCCTATACACAGGTAAAAGTTGACGGGCCCGTACGGCCCCGTAACGGGCCTGTTATAACGGGCCCGTTTTCGATCCATCAATATATCTACATTTCAAAAAAAAAATGATACCAATGTCCTCCGCAGGATTTATACCATGTGACCTGTCGATACATACCCATTAAATCCTACCTCATAATGCCTTACTATAGGTTATTGAATCATGCTTTAACAAGAGTTTATTGCTTTTCATATACCAAGTACTGATCTCTGACCTCTTATATAGATACCATTTGCACGCATCACAATCCCATGCTTTGTAAGTGTCAGTGCAAAATGAATAATGCTTACAATATGAAGATTCTGCTCAATTGATCATTTTGGAGATATTGAATACATAAAACATTTTTTATTACATTTTCAAAGATTTAGTTTAGAAGAATTTTCTTTTTTTTTTTTTAAATATTTTGCTTTTTATGAAAAAAATATTGTAAAATATGTTGTAAAATATGGCCAATAGATGTCTCTGTAAACCCGTTATAACGGGCCCGTTATGGCTTGAAAACCCGTAACGGGCCCGTTCGGGCCCGTTACTGACCCATTATAGCGGGCCCGTTACTGGCCAGTTATAACGGGCCCGGGCACAATACAGCACAAATGAATTATGAATATTGGAAAATGAATTGCAAATATTGTATTCCAGGGTCCGCTTGATGTTGGCAACAGGATCTTGGGAAGAGAGGGTATCACAGATATCATGCTGGTCATGACAGAGTCTACGGTTCCCATGCACCAGGTAAGACAACACTCACAATAGGCCTTTCCTTTTATTTCTAGCACATACTGAAGATCTTGTTAATTTGCCATGTCCAAATTTGCCGATCTACACTTTTTCAGAATTTGCCAAATCTTAATTTGCCGATCGTGATTATTATGCATCTCAAGTGATTAGGGGATTCATATTCTTATTGTAAATGTATTGGTAGTATTATAGGATGACATAAGTCTAAGTCAACTATTACAGCGAGAAGAGTATGCTCTAAACTGCAATAACTATATATGTATACATATATGTGTGTGTATATATATATATATATATATATATATATATATATATATATATATATATATATATATATATATATATATATATATATATATATATATATATATATATATATATATATATATATATGTGTGTGTGTGTGTATATATTGTTTGTCATCATATTGTTGTCACCATGATCATTCTCCTTATTATTATTATTATTATTATTATTATTATTGTTATTATTATTATCATTATTGTTGTATTTTAATTACATATTTTTTGTATTATTGATGTAGTTTTAATGTATGATATATTTTTTATATATATATATATATATCCTGTTGTGTATTCCAGAGAGTGGCAGTAGAGGCGTTGGTGGCGTCCACGGCCAAGAAAGATCGCTGTGTAGGCATTGTCAAACCCGCCGTACCCATCCTCAAGAAGATCTACCAGGAGTCTGTGCACGATAACATCAAAGTCAGAGCCCTAGTGGTAAGTCATAGTAACTGATACTGAGAGATGAGTATATTAGAGGTGTGGTTGTTTTTAAAGTTTGTAAGAACGTAGTTCTTATAAACTTTATTACTATCCTACACGTTTTTTTTTGTCTAAGCTTTCAGTTGTGAGTTTTGTGTGCGAATGATCTCTTTATTTGTTCGGTGATTTTTCAATTTTTTTCGTATTATTTATAGTTTGTGTGGTGAATTTATTAGATTTTTCATTATATTTGTGCTATTTTGTTTTTAAAGTGTTTTTTTCTATGTTTGTTTCTGCGGTACCTTTTTGTGTAGTGTACTCGGTAAGCGCCTTCGCGGATTTGACCCGGATGTTGTTCTCGTTGTTTGTCTCATCGCGCATGCGTGGGTCATTTTTACTGCGCATGGGCAGTTAGTTCTGCATATATTATAATGTTGTGTGCGTGCGCATTGGCGGTTGTGTTGTGCATAATTTATGTGTTGGTCGCATAGCGATCCTATGACGCAGTTTGCAGTTTGGGTTTTCCCTCGAATCACGTGTGTCAGGTGCTCCGTTTGGGGATTCCCCATAGAATATGGGATTTCCATCGAACATCGTTGGTGTTTGTGTCGTTTAGACATAGAATAAAACGATATTTTATTTGAGAAGTACGCGACCACGGCAAAATCTATCGCAACACGTTTTTTATCGAGTGCGGCCGTAGTAATTATCGATCCCATGCCTTTGTTCCTTTGTCATTGTCAGTTAATTTAGTAGATATCTTAGTAAAATATTTGTCAAGGAACAATAATATCACTAGTTAATTACGATAATTTGAAGATTTGCCAGCGTATTAATAGATTAAAGTTGACGATTTTGAATCTGCAGACGGTGTCAAATATACAATTTCAAAATGGCGGCCCCTGTAAGCGGCCGCGCCGAATGCCGATAGTTTCAATTCCTTCACTGACAACAGATATCCCAAAGGCGGGATATCTATAAAATAAACATTTTTGGAAAGCTGAGAATCAGCTTGTTTAATCCTGCCATCCCATATGCTTCTGCGCTGGAACTGCAGTGTATTAGTTTTTGAACATTGGACCATGTCGGCATGTGGAATTCCCGAGTCTACTTTGAGCCTTGTAAGTTGTATGATTTGATATTTGTTTAAGTGAAGTTATGCTTTAAGCATCTTAGTTTGGTTTATATTAGGTACAATGAAGTAATTTAAATGATGTATGAACATTCTTTGTATCGAGTAATGGGTGGGAGATTTCGTACCTACGTATTTTCTTTTAATTCCCCTGACATTGTATAAGGATATTATGCATGGTTTTTATAAAACAAAAAACAAAAAAACATGTATATGGTTGAAATCTGAATATATTGTGGTTCCCCTTAAAAATTTTGGAAGGATTTTTGGTGATTAGAAAAAAAGAAAGTCATGCCACGTGCAGCTTCAGCACGGGAGATTTCGTACCTACGTATTTTCTTTTAATTCCCCTGACATTGTTTAAGGATATTATGCCTGGTTTTTATAAAAAAATAAATAATAACATGTTTATGGTTGAAATCTGAATATATTGTGGTTCCCCTTTAAAATTTTGGAAGGATTTTTGGTATTTAGAAAAAAAGAAAGTCATGCCACGTGCAGCTCCAGCATGGGAGATTTCGTACCTACGTATTTTCTTTTAATTCCCCTGACATTGTATAAGGATATTATGCCTGGTTTTTATATAAAAAATAATAATAACATGTATATGGTTGAAATCTGAATATATTGTGGTTCCCCTTAAAAAATTGGATGCCCAAATATTTTACAACTGCCAATGTCAGACGCCATTTTATTTAAATATTAAAATTGAATCTTTAAAAAAATTGACATTTTAAGAAATTCAATGCCCTGATGAAAGCACTGGTCCGTCTGTAAGACTGCTTAGCTGCGGTGACAACTTTGTCTCTCCCATGTCCTGGTCATTGTTATGATGGCTTGCATGGGTCCGCTCTCCCCCGCAGAAGTCTGGTGGATCTGGCTTGGTTTGAGGTATCGGGTCACGGAACCATTCGAGCCTCTTCCTTGCCTATAGGTCCATCATTTCTTCGCCAGGGCTTGGAGAGTTAGGATGAAGACATTGTGTCGGCTATGACCAAGTGTCTTTTCAGGTGCAAAGTTTCTTAGTCAGACGCCATTTTAAAATTATTTTTACAACAAAATTCCGATTTCATTGGTCTCTTTAATTGTGAAGGATTACAGAGGTTGGCCATTCCATCATCATTGGGGTTTGTTCGGTATAATAAAACAAATATGCCATGCCAGTGTGGGTATCCTGATGGAATGTCTCCCAGAGGGAGGATGGTTTTCTCGATGGCAGAGCCCCAGGGAAAACCATCCTCCCGAGGGGAGACATTCCATCAGGATACCCACACTGGCATGGCATATGTGTTTTATTATACCGAACAAACCCCAATGATGATGGAATGGCCAACCTTTGTAAGCCAATCACGGCTTACGATTTTCACATGAGGTATATTAAATGATTTAAAATAATATCTTTTAACTGCAGTGGTGAAAATAGACAGTGGACCACTGCTCCGTTTTTACCAAAAACCTGAATGGGCTAGTAAAAGTCTATGTCAGAAAGTCTGCTAAATATTCTGACCACATTAATTTAGTAACCATCACATCCAGTTTCACATTTCTTCTATTAAATTATGTTATGTTTGGGATTAGATTTGGCCTGAAAGTGTAGTGCTATATTGTATATGTCAATTGTCAATGTCAGACGCCATTTTAAAATAATTTTTTCAACAAAGTTTCTGATTTTATTGGTCATTTTAAAATATATGAATATATTTTATTAAAACTGCAGTTGTGAAAATAAAGTGGACCACTGGTCCGTTTCTACCAGAAATTCGAAGCCCTGTCCTAGAAAAATGTTTATTTAAATATTAAAATTAGATCTTTGAAAAAATTCAATTGACATTTTAAGAAATTCAATGCCCTGATGAAAGCACTGGTCCGTCTGTAAGACTGCTTAGCTGCGGTGACAACTTTGTCTCTCCCATGTCCTGGTCATTGTTATGATGGCTTGCATGGGTCCGCTCTCCCCCGCAGAAGTCTGGTGGATCTGGCTTGGTTTGAGGTATCGGGTCACGGAACCATTCGAGCCTCCTCCTTGCCTATAGGTCCATCATTTCTTCGCCAGGGCTTGGAGAGTTAGGATGAAGACATTGTGTCGGCTATGACCAAGTGTCTTTTCAGGTGCAAAGTTTCTTAGTCAGACGCCATTTTAAAATTATTTTTACAACAAAATTCCGATTTCATTGGTCTCTTTAATTGTGAAGGATTACAAAGGTTGGCCATTCCATCATCATTGGGGTTTGTTCGGTATAATAAAACAAATATGCCATGCCAGTGTGGGTATCCTGATGGAATGTCTCCCAGAGGGAGGATGGTTTTCTCGATGGCAGAGCCCCAGGGAAAACAATCCTCCCGAGGGGAGACATTCCATCAGGATACCCACACTGGCATGGCATATGTGTTTTATTATACTGAACAAACCCCAATGATGATGGAATGGCCAACCTTTGTAAGCCAATCACGGCTTACGATTTTCACATGAGGTATATTAAATGATTTAAAATAGGTGGTGAAATATTCAAAACAGCACATAGACAAAAAATCGAGTAAATGAATAAAAATTTACCAAGTGCAAAAGTTTAAAAATCAGAAAATTTACCAAGTGCAAAACAATTTTAAAAAAACATAAGAACAAAGCTACTAACAATTGCGAAATCAATCAATTAAAAAACATAAAATACAAGACAAACTTTTGACGCCATTGGCGTCTCTCTTGTTGGAAATACTTTACATTAGAATATTCTTATTCATGCTAAAAACACTGTAACTGGATCTGGAAATACCTGAATAGTTCAAGGCACCTAGTAGGGCGAGTAGCACATGGAATTGACTCAAGTTTTGCATTTTATTTCACCCATGCAACTGAAGGTTTTGCAGAAGATTATAATTACTTTTACAATGGTTATTCTTATTTGCTTCATGATAATCATAGGAAATAAGAAGATCAATCTACATTATTTCAATTTTGGATTTTCGAGTATTGTCACTTTTTCTGCCATATTGCAGCTAAGTTGTGACTAGCCAGTTGTAAGTGGCAGGGGAAACTGGAGTACCCCGTAAAAACCGCCACCTAACCCCAAGTCACTGGCAACATTCTCACATGCATAGTCTGTCAATTCAAAATGTTTGTTGGTTTGATGCTTAATACAGCAAATGAGGTTTGTTTCACCATACTCATGCATGTATATCGGTCCTCTTTTAGGGTCTGTGTAAACTTGGTTCATCAGGCGGTTCTGACATTACGGCAAAAACAATGGCGGATGGCTCCACTCTCACCCTCGCAAGAGCCTGCAGAAAGTAAGTATATTTTTCTCATTTATTTTTATTTTTGATCTATTTGATTCCCATTCCAAACACTTAGCTAATCTTTTTTTTTAATTAATTTTTTTTTTACTCATTATTTGACTTTCTGGAAGGATCTCAGAGGGATCCTTCATTGCCTGGTGGTACATACCCCTGGCTCCCAAGGATGTGATCTCGGGTTTGCGTCATGCTAGATCCTTGGTAGTAGGTTGTCCCCTAGCCACTATCAAGATAAGCAGGATTTTTCAGGGCTCTCTATGATCAATGCTTAATTTTTTCCTTTTTATATTTTTAAGCCAATATAAGGAAAACAGAACTGATAGTTTCAGCTGGATTTATTGTACAAGAATTCTATTCAGTTTTAACAAAAACTGTCACCATGCCTCCTGGGATTCTAGGACTTTTGGTGTCCCATTGATATTAACAATCTTTTTCTCTATTCACAGATACCTGAAGAACCCGGGGAAGGACGCTGATCTGAGGAAGTGGGCTACGGAGGGTCTGGCGTATTTGACCTTGGACGCGGAGGTCAAGGAGGAGCTGGTGGAGGACGAGGAGGCTCTGAGGTCACTCATTGACCTTGCCAAGGTCAGACACACTAAATACTGGAAAATGCATGCACAATTTTCCCC
The DNA here is from genome assembly GCA_963942565.1 of Maea johnstoni. NCBI lineage: Eukaryota > Metazoa > Annelida > Polychaeta > Spionida > Magelonidae > Maea > Maea johnstoni. The sequence goes on along the minus strand of OZ012700.1, from coordinate 2,255,750 downwards.
CTTTGTTTGTAGCATTTTTACAAATATTGAGATAATTTATGTTATGAAAGGAAGGAAAATGCAAAAAATATTTGCATGAGGCACTGAGGTCACTCATCGACCTTGCCAAGGTCAGGGACACAAAATATTTGAAAATGTTTGCCCCCATTTTTTTCCTTTTGTTCGGGAAATTACTTTCGGGGATAATTTATGTCAAAAGATAAGTTCCTGAGGTCACTCATTGCTCTTGCCAAGGTCAGTGACGCAAAATACTTGAAAATGCTTGCACAAAATTTTTTCTTCTTTATATATTTTGTTTCTGGATTTTTGGAGATGATTTATGTCAAAAGACGAGAGATGGGAAATTTCTGAACAAATATCTTGCACTATTTAAAGTTAGTTAAATTGGCAAATAAGCGGTTACATTTTTTTCCTTTAGTTTCTTGAATTACTTCAAATATCGGAGAAGATTTATGTCAAAAGCCAGAAGGAAAAAAAGAATGGAAAATGCAAAAAATATTCTAAACATATATCTTTCTATGCACCATTTGATGTTAGTAAAAGTAGTAAATTAAGGTTATATTGTTATATTTCTAGCAAGGAGAAAAAATGGTTATATTGTTCTATTTGCAGCAAGGAGACAAGTCTGTCCTGTACCCGGCCATGACGGTGTTCGTCAACCTGAGCAACAGTTACGACAAGCCGGACATCCTCCCGGAGCTGAAGGAGATGGCAAAGTTCGCCAAGCAGCACGTCCCCGAGGACCACGAGAAGGTAGGGGGTGCCACTGTGCTCCAGCAGCCTAATGCATAGCACGCAAACTTAGGACTTAGCCAGGATTTCAAAACTGCCTGTCCAAAACAGCAATTCCAAAATTTCTGCTCATCCAGATTAAGCTACTCAGCCAAAGTGTAAAAAGGTCATTTTACACTTGAGCTATTTCCTACGGAATGGTTGGTTAAAAAAGATTTGGTTATTACCCCCAAAAAAGTCAAGGTTGAAAATTCTTCACAGATTTTCTTTGCTGTTCAAAAAAGTAGAATTTCAGCTAACTGCCTGCCAAACGAAGGCTGGACGGGTCCGGCTTAGTTGGTGAATTGCCAACTGCTCATTAGTTGTGTCTTCAAGAATAAGCAGGTTAATGCTTCTATTAGGAAAATAGTACCACTTGAATGCACTCATCAGTGTAATATTTATAAATTGGTATAAAATCCATGAAACTTTCAAGGAATTATGAAAGATATAATCATGAAACTGAACTCTGCATGATTTGGTCAGTATATTCAGCTAGTAAGTGCATTTAATAAATAATAATAATAATAATAATCTTTATTTAAAGAGGGTAACTTTGTTATTGTTTTACAGGATATGGAGCAGGTTTACAATCAGGGATATATTTTTTCCAATAAAAGAAGAATAGAGAATTGATTGAATATGTCAAAGGAAGGAAGGAATTGGGCTTTACGTCGGTTTCAACAGCTTAGGTCTTATCGCGACGAGATGTAAACCCGGAACCGGGAAGAAATTCCCTACTCTTCACGAATAGTTCTAAGGGGTCTTTCTGTTGCAGAAGCACCATAGGCAGACCTCCACAAAGCCGCACATTTATATAGCGACCAGATTGAGCATTTGATAAAGATTTTGTTGTTGTTGTTTTGCAGGACGGGGAGGAGTTTTTCATGGAGAGGATTCGCAAGATGGTGAAGAACGGCATGATCAACGCCCTGGTGGCCTTCTCCACCACCGACAGCAGGAGCAGCAAGGAACTCATCGCCAGGTCAGCCGCAGTGTTCAATTAGTGTTTACTTAGTGCTCAACTTTGTCACATGGTGTTCAACTTGGGAACTTAATCACTTAGTGTTCGACTTGGGAACTTTATAACATAGTGTTCACTTAGTGTTCAACTTTGTGACAAAGTGTTGAACTTGGGAACTGTATAATATAGTGTTCAACGTTTGAACTTTAACACTTAGTGTCAGTGTTTGTGGCCTCCTCCACCACTGACAGCAAAAGCAGCAAGGAACTCATCGCCAGGTGATCGCTGTTCAATTAGTGTTCACTAAGTGTTTAACTTTGTGATAAAGTGCCGAACTTTCGAACTTTATAACATAGTGTTCAATTTGGGAAATTCATCCCATGCCTGGTATTATTTGACTTAGGCACTTTATCACATAGTGTTCAACTTTTGAACTTTATAACTTAGTGTTCAACTTGGGAACTTTATAACATAGTGTTTCACTTTTGAACTTTATCACCTAGTGTTTAATTTGGATCTTCTTGGGAACTTTGTCACATAGTGTTTAACTCTAGAGCTTTATCACATAGTGTTCAACTTGGGAACGTTGTCACATAATGTTCAACTTTGGAACTTTGTCATATAGTGTTCAACTTGGGAACTTTGCCACATAATGTTCAACTTTGGAACTTTGTCATATAGTGTTCAACTTGGGAACTTTGCCACATAATGTTCAACTTTGGAACTTTGTCATATAGTGTTCAACTTGGGAACTTTGCCACATAGTGTTCAACTTGGAAACTTTGTCACATAGCGTTCAACTTGGGAACTTTGCCACATAGTGTTCAACTTGGAAACTTTGTCACATAGTGTTCAACTTGGAAACTTTGTCACATAGTGTTCAACTTGGAAATTTTGTCACATAGCGTTCAACTTGGAAACTTTGTCACATAGTGTTCAACTTGGGAACTTTGCCACATAGTGTTTAACTTGGAAACTGTGTCACATAGCGTTCAACTTGGAAACTTTGCCACATAGTGTTCAACTTGGAAATTTTGTCACATAGCTTTCAACTTGGAAACTTTGTCACATAGTGTTCAACTTGGAAACTTTGTCACATAGTGTTCAACTTGGAAACTTTGTCACATAGTGTTCAACTTGGAAACTTTGCCACATAGTGTTCAACTTGGAAACTTTGTCATATAGTGTTCAACTTGGAAAGTTTGTCACATAGTGTTTAACTTTGGAATTTTGTCACATAGTGTTCAACTTGGGAACTTTGCCACATAGTGTTCAACTTGGAAACTTTGTCACATAGTGTTCAACTTGGAAACTTTGCCACATAGTGTTCAACTTGGAAACTTTGTCACATAGCGTTCAACTTGGGAACTTTGCCACATAGTGTTCAACTTGGGAACTTTGTCACATAGTGTTCAACTTGGGAACTTTGCCACATAGTGTTCAACTTGGAAACTTTGTCACATAGCGTTCAACTTGGGAATTGTATCACTTATTACAACTTTTGTAAGGGTAAAGCATGTCTTTGAGAAGTACAGGACTAATATTGTTTCACTTTTGAACTTTATCACCTATTGCTTAATTTGGATCTTCTTGGGAACTTTGTCACATAGTGTTTAACTTTAGAGCTTTATCACATAGTGTTCAACTTGGGAACGTTGTCACATAATGTTCAACTTGGGAACTTTGCCACATAATGTTCAACTTGGGAACTTTATCACATAGTGTTCAACTTGGGAATGTTGTCACATAATGTTCAACTTGGGAACTTTGCCACATAGTGTTCAACTTGGAAACTTTGTCACATAGCGTTCAACTTGGAAACTTTGTCACATAGTGTTCAACTTGGGAACTTTGCCACATAGTGTTCAACTTGGAAACTTTGTCACATAGCGTTCAACTTGGAAACTTTGTCACATAGTGTTCAACTTGGGAACTTTGCCACATAGTGTTCAACTTTGGAACATTGTCACATAATGTTCAACTTTGGAACTTTGTCATATGGTGTTCAACTTGGGAACTTTGCCACATAATGTTCAACTTGGGAACTTTGCCACATAGTGTTCAACTTGGAAACTTTGTCACATAGTGTTCAACTTGGGAACTTTGTCACATAGTGTTCAACTTGGGAACTTTGCCACATAGTGTTCAACTTGGGAACTTTGCCACATAGTGTTCAACTTGGAAACTTTGTCACATAGTGTTCAACTTGGAAACTTTGTCACATAGTGTTCAACTTGGGAACTTTGCCACATAGTGTTCAACTTGGAAACTTTGTCACATAGTGTTCAACTTGGAAACTTTGTCACATAGTGTTCAACTTGGGAACTTTGCCACATAGTGTTCAACTTGGAAACTTTGTCACATAGTGTTCAACTTGGAAACTGTGTCACATAGCGTTCAACTTGGAAACTTTGTCACATAGTGTTTAACCTGGGAATTGTATCACTTATTACAATTTTTGTAAGGGTAAAACATGTCTTTGAGAAATACAGGACTAATATTTCCATTTTTTCCAGGGTTGCATTGTCTGTTGTCATGGAGATGGAGCATCGTGGTCTGATGGTCCAACAAGGCGGAGCTAAGGTAATACAAGTTTATCGGTGACATTAATTTGTATTTAAGCTCACTGGATCCATCTGGATTTGCTTAAGATTTTACTAGAAGATGACCAAGTAATTGTAATTAAAGTATTTTTCACAGCAAAATTTGCAGATCTCATATTGATGTCAGAATTCTCGCTTATTTTAAAGCTTTTGCCATATGGGTGTTAATGATCGTTTCAAAAATTATTATATCATATCACTTCATTCCTTAAAGATACTCTTAAAGATACTAACCACTGTAAAGTTATCATTTATTAGGGATTGTCCAGTATCCTTAACATAACTATTCAAGACAAAATTTATAAGGTATTAAAGTTGCATTGATGCACTTGTACTGTTTCACTGGTACCGATACCATATCGTACGGTTTCGTTCTTAAAAGGTTTCCATTTCTTATTGTGTGTTATTATTATCATTATTGTAATTATTATTATTATTATTATTATCATTATTATTATTATTATCATTATTATTATTATTATAATTATTATTGTTATTATTGTTATTATTATTATTATCATTATTATCATTATTATTATTGAATATTATTATTATAATCATTATTATGAATATTATTATTATCATTATTATTATTATGAATATTATTATTATCATTATTATTATTACTATCATTATTATTATTATTATTATTATTATTATTATTACTACTATCATTATTATTATTATTATTATGACCATTATTATGATTATTATTATCATCATTATTATTATTTGTTTTGTCAGGCTCTGATCCCCCTGGCTCTGGATGGAACCGACATCTGCAGGAGTCTCGCATCGCAAACCTTGGCAAAGATTGCCATCACTGCCGACCCCTCTATAGCCTACCCGGGACAAAGAGTGAGTACCTCAACTAATGGATGTCAAGTGATTTTATTTTGCATTTTGCAACAGGTAAAATATCACCCAATGCGCACAGGTAAAGGAGATCATTTTCAAGTCTAAATGAGAATTCTAAATTTACATTCCTGGGCGAAGAGTGAGTATCTTAAGATGAAAATCCTATGTCCCACAGCACCATGGCAACTAAAAATGTATCTCACTCTAGCCTAGCTACTAGGGGTTACTGTATTTTACCATACTAGTTGTATAAACTCATGCCTACAATTGCCACAAGAGGGTTTGTACTGGCAGTATTTCAACTACCATCCTAGCATGCCGCAATGCCATCTATCCGCAAGGGATGACATCTAACTATTGCCTGGGAGGCAGGCTAATCTCATTCCTGTACTTGTCTTAGTCCTTCCAATGCTGAGGCTACTTTCGTCCAAAGAACAAGGACGCAATGATTTTTCACAACCATGTCTTGTTGATATTCTATGGATAGCTCTCGCCTCTCGGTCAGTACTTTCAGATGAGTACCCATGTGCTAGGGTTTCAATCAATTTTCAGGCTTTTTGCATAATTTTATATTGGCCAAATTAGCCACCACCAGCGTAAGGGTAAATACCTTGCTGTTCACATGTGTATAACTAATTTATCTTCTCCGTAGGTGTGTGAAGTTGTGCGACCATGCATATCTCTCCTGGAAGTAGATAAACCTGCCATCCAGAACTTTGAGGGACTCATGGCACTCACCAACCTGGCCTCCGTCAGCGAGACCGTCAGGTAAGTTACAAGTGGAAATACGAGAATGTGTCTATAGGATAGCGATGTCTGTGCATCATTTGATCCACGTCTTTATCGTCAATAATATGGCTAATATGGCTAAATCTCCTGGTGACAATTTTTTCAAACAGTTTCAGTACATTTTAGTAATAGTTACTATGCTGCAGGACCAATTGTCTTTGCTCCAGGACACCCCTCTGTTAAGGATTATGATTTTAATGATAATGATAATAATTAGATTGATATAATATTAATATGATAATAATAATAATAATAATGATGATTATAATTATTATAATGATAATGATAATAATGATGATGATAATAATGATAATAATATGATAATAATAGTAATAATTATGATAATAACAATAATAATGATAATAACGAAATAACAGCTAGAAAAATAATTAGTTTTGCATTATGAAATGTTTTCCTAAATCAATCATAATTTGAGATTATTTTTCCTGTTTCAGGAAGCGCATCATTAAGGAGAATGGCTTGACCATGATTGATCACTATATGTATGAAGACCACCCTAAACTACGACAGGCAGCCGTAGAGGCTATGTGCAACATGGCTTACAATGAAGAGGTAGGTAAATCATGCAACAAAATATAAAAATGACCTTATTGTTACCTGGATGCTCTGCACAAAGGCAGTTCACTATTTATTAGTTAAATTACATTGTTAATTGATGACAGTGCTAAATTCATCAAAAATAGATTCTCGGGAGACAGGCAGTATCATTAAAAATACCATTAAGGTATTGTATTGTTCAGGAAAAATCAATTTTGTATCATATCTCGAAAATGTTACAGGTGGTAATCCCTAGGGTGAAACCTTGCCAGTGAAGCAGAGGAAGACATTGCTAAGAATCTGAATTGGAATGTAAAAGAAACCAAACCCACCAAAATATTTCCAATGACATACCCAGTTTCATTATAACATCCCTTATGTTTTATTTTCAAATTTTTATAAAAAATCTTTTATTTCTTTTATTTTTTTTATTAATTTTCTTTTTAAATAAAAAAATATTCTTTTATCATGTGATAAAACCACTAATATGCTACACCTTTTTGCCTTTCAGACTATTAAGTTCTTCAAGGCGCCTACGAGTGAGCGCACCAAGTTGCTGCTGCTGTACGGGGGCGACTACGAGGAGGACATGGATGTAGCAAAGGGAGCACTGGGCGCGCTCGCCATCCTCTCGGAGGACCCCGGAATCTGCGAGAAAATAGTGCAGGTATGTTTAGGGTTGGATGCCCCAGAATCTGTGAAAAAATTGTGCAGTTATGTAAAGGATTAGCATAAGAATGCAATTTTCCTCTCAAAACCCTTATTGTTCACTTACCTGACTAGTTCTCCTAGTGTATAGATACGAATAAAGAAAGTGGGGACGTTTGCCATCTTGTTTGCGGACCCGGAATCTGCGAAAAAATAGTGCAGGTAGGTATAGGGTTGGATAAGGTTAAGATGTACCTGTATTGGTACCAGTATCATTACAAAAAGAACAGTAGGATGATTAATCCAAGGTAGGATTGATGGATCAGATTGGCTAGAAATCAGAGTGGCAAATTTAGAAAATCAATGATTTTCGATTATCGCCCACATCGCTAACTTTGTACGCAAGAATGCCATTTTCCCCACGAAACCCTTATTGTTCACTTACCTGACTTATCTTTCTGCCGCTATAGATACCAATAAAAAAATTTGCCTAACTTATCTGTTGTTTCCTTGGCTATTCTTGCTGTCGCGCCCAGGTTACGTAATTTGTTATACTTGTGTTGACAAGTCATAACTTTCAATATGGTGTCGTTGTCGTGTTCATGAAATAAATAGGTGAATTTCTGGGCACGTGACCAGCTTGATCATTCGTTATTATCATCCTAATCATCGTTACCAGTAAAATGATGGAAGACTAAATTTCCTCACCCATGTTATTTCCAGTAGTAGTAGTAGTAGTAGTAGTAGTAGTCGTAGTAGTAGTAGTAGTAATAATAGTAATATAATAGTACAGATAGTTGTAGGGCTAAGACGATTAATCAGAAGCTAGATTGATGGAACAGAATTGCAAGAAATGCGAGCTGCTCAAGGCAAATTCAGAAAATTGATTACTTTCAATTATCGCCCACATCCCTAACTTTGTACGTAAAAATGCAATTTTGATGGAAGACTTAATTTTCTCCCGCATGTTATTTGCAGGTGAAGTCGTGGATTGAGATTATGGAGACGCTGGCAGCCAATGAGAACGCAGCGCTGCAGCACCGCGGCTGCCACATCCTGCTGAACATGGCGAGCCACAGCAAGGATCACACGGAGAAGATCATGCAGGGCAACCTCTTCCTCATCCTGATGGCCGTCAGCAAGCTGGACGACGCCGACAGGAAGCTCGCCACCAAGTGTGCATCCGAGACACTAGACAAGGCAGCCGAGTATAATATCATAAAAGCAGCTGAAAACGGGGCGGAGTATCCGGTGCCTGTGGTCAACCAGGATGAATAAATCGTTAACTTATAAGGTAGTTCACAAGATCATAAAATGGGAAAAAATGGTGGCTGAGTACCCAGTACCTGTGGTCAACCAGGATGAATAAATCTCGAACTTATAATGTATCCGTACTGCTTTCAGAGACACTAAGTAAGGCAGCCGAGTATAATATCATACAACCCGCCAAAAAGGGGCGGAGTACCGGGTGCCAGTGGTCAACCAGGACGAATAGATCTTAAAATTATTATGTATATAGGCCCAAGACACTAGACAAGGCCGCCAAGTATGACATCATAAAACCCGCCGAAAACGGGGCCGACTGTTTGCTTAGCGCAAGATCATAAAATTTGAAAAAAAGTGTGGCCGTTTATCCAGTGCTTGTGGTAAACCAGGATGAATAAATCTTCAACTTAAAAGGTAGCCCGCCCTCTTTTTCCCCTAGCGTGAGATCATAAATGGGTAAAAAAAGTGCATCCGATTATCCAGTGCCTTTGCTCAACCAAGATGAATAAGTCGGGTAAAAAAGTGAGACCAAGTATTCAGAGCTTGTGGTCAATCAAAACAGATAAATCATGAACTTAAAAGGAAGCTAGCCCTCTTTTTGGCTTAGAGCAAGATCATAAAATGGGCAAAAAGTGTGGGCAGTGAGTGACCTGTACATATGGTCAACCAGTATGAATATATGTTTATACATTTGACGTAATCTGTGGCAGGCTTGACAGTGGAGTGTTGGGAACATATGCTCAACCAGGAAAATATTTATAAAATGAACTTAACCCATGCGCAAATGGAGCATACTCATGGTCCAACAACTATAGACATATCTTGATCACAAAAGAATATTTGACAAAATATTTTACAGCAATTCTTTTTCCTATCGCTCGTTAAATAGGATGAGTGGGATTTCTTTTTTGCGTTTTGTGCTAACTCAAGATGGTAGTGCGTTAAACTCTGGCAGTGAACAGAGTATAAAAACCTGCTGAAAGTGGGACAGCATACCCATGTGTGTGTATGAGTGTGTGAGTGTTATATGTGTATATATATATATATATATATATATATATATATATATATATATATATATATATATATATATATATATATATAAATATAAATATATATATATATATATATATATATATATATATATATATATATATATATATATATATATATATATATATATATATATATATATATAAATATATATATACACACACATACACACACAATATACATCCTAGAATCTCATTCCTCGTGGTGTTGGGGGTTCAGTGACAGATACGGTGAGAAATTAGGTTGAAGGGTGGTCTCAAGCGACCCCAGACATGTGTATATCTAAGTATTTGAACAATGTTCTTTGGTTTTGACAAAAACTATACCCAGTCACCTCTCCCCCACGTCAAAGAGCTTTTTGTAGAAGAGGTTTTATTTGCTTTAAGTGCTGATCATACATTAATCATGTAATTTATTAAGAGTGCAATAACTCAGTATGACATTTCGCACTCGTGTGCGATTTGAAATTTAAAAAGAAATCAGTATAACATTGGTATGAAAGGATTAAAACATTATTCAGGTTATGACTTTACAATGTGTAAAGTCTGTGTGTAGTAATATCCTATATATATATACATACATATATATATATATATATATATATATATATATATATATATATATATATATATATATATATATACATACATACATACATACATATGTATATATATATATATGAATTCATAAATATTACTGAATACTCTTACAAGATAGAAATGGACTTGAAGGTTTTAAGATTTATGAACAATTTGTATATGTTTACATAAAGATAATGTAAAAATCATGTTTCATCTCAAGCGCAATGTAAACTTTAGTGAATTCCTTTTTTTTGGATTTTTCATTAAATGAGAATCATTTCAAGTTCATAGTATTTTATACTGAAGGAGTAATAAAACTTTTAACATGTTTGCCATTAAAAGTTTTGAATGATTGGAAATCAAGGAAGGAATGCCATAGTGTGCTATTTCTGTGAATAATTTATGAAGTAGATTAGTTTATTTATTTCTCTTATGATTTTGGTAGAGCTCTTGACTTAGAATAGGGAACTGCTACATGATTAGGTAGCAAGTGTGTATGTGCAATGGAGGGATAGAAGGAACACTGATTGGTGTTCGCAATAAATGTATTTTTCATGAAAAATGTCAATATTTATGTTTTTAAGCTATTTATGCTAACAGACCTGGACAATTGCCATTAGAATTTCACTACCTTTGAATATAATTTTAGAATGTGGCATACATTCACAAATATTTGGTTGGGTTCTAAACCCATCCAGCAAAACCCCTTCAAATATTACCTTGAAGAGGTTTTTGGCTGAAATATCTTTGGAAAAAATATTTTGAAGTAGAATTGTTTACCACAACCCATTCAACAACTCTCTTTCAAATATTTTCCTTAAGTTGCTTTCGTGTGAAATACTTTGGGAAATACTTAATTGAATCATGAAACAGAATAAAACAACAACTCTCAATCTGGAGATGCCTTTTTTTTAAACGTATAACTAACGTATGTAGGCATTTTTGGCTGCTGTTGAGTTGAATGTACTGAATTCTTCTCAAATCATATCGCCAAGGAATTCCTCCCAAAAGAAGCATCTATTTAGGTGTAACCTTCATAGGGAAAAGTATTTATGAAAAAAAACAAAAAAACACAAACAAAAAAATGTGCCTTATTGTATGAATGCTATGAGATCTTCAAAATGTTAGAATTTTGAGAGGGGGGGGGGGGAGAAGAAAGGGACTATGTGTGTTGTGTGGCATGTAGGATTGTTTTGGTTTGTATTTTTATACCTCTATAGAACAAAAAAAATGAAATAAAGAATATGGTTAATACCATACTGATGATATTATTCATTAATTGTTGTTTACTGAATGAAGCCTCATTTTGTAGATTTCAGAATGTTAAAATCATGGCCCCTAACACTTTAACAACTGTAATCTGCTCCCACCCTTGTTTCTTTTCTTAACATTTACATGTCTGAAGTTCTCCATTTAAAAAATCAAATTCAAATTCACAAATTCAAATTTATTTCATAGCAGTTGTTGGTTTGTGGAAAAAATCCTCAATTACTCCTCTATCATTGAATATTCATCTTAAAGATCCCTCCTAACAATTAAAAATATTCTCTCCCCCCCCCCCCCCCCCCTGTTGTGTTTATTGAACCTGGTAATCCCCCATTTGTATTGAGGCCACAAGTTCTCAGGCTGGGAAGGTGCTATGGCCCTGCTGAAATATAGATTGCAGCAGGGGGTGTGGTTAATATTTGTGGCTCTCCCATGGGAGTTAAAACATTTTCACCTGCTCTGCTGTAATACTCTATGCTGAATGGTCTAGAGTTATCCCACATGTAGATTTAATATTGAACACCTTTATTTAGTATCACAGGCCATAATTGATATCACTGTCTACTGCTCTGTGATATATTTGATATTTTCACTAACCATGAAAGAGCAGGTGATAAATTAATTACACCTTCAGTTGTTCATATCCCACGAGGCGGATACAAGATGGATATGGATAACTGAGGGTGGATATCAGGCTGGACCACACTTTCAAACAGAATGCAACTAACGGTACTAAACGTGGGCTGATATCAATGGTAGAATCCAGAATTGAGAATGGTTGACAACACAGATCTGCAGCAAGTCTTGTTGTAAACAGGAATAACAGACTAGCAAAAAGAAGACCTTGGAGAAAAATAAAAACAGTAATTGCTCTGGTGAGAAATATTTTATTGCCATTTTTTAAATCCCTTCTATTGTATAATATAAATGCAACATACCCTAGAAATAGGACACACAATAGATATATGATACTATTTATTTATCGTGGAATAATAATAATAATATTTTATTTACCATAACATATGTATGAACCCTGTATTCTCCTGCATTTCATGCATTAAATTCATTTTGGAATACTCTTGGTGCTCTTAGCACTACACCTCCAGCAGTTAATTAGGTATTTGTCAACAGTTTTGCTGATTTATTTTCAATTAGCATCAATTCATCATTTTCCTCAGAAAACATACTCAAATAAAGAATAATAAAACTCTGACTGTTTCACCAGAACACACTAAGTGTAAAGTCATAACTTAAACAAAAAGAAAGAAAATGCAAACAATAAAATTGTTGTTAAGTATGAACAATAAGTAAACATAGGTTGTAATTGTAAAGGTACCAGGTCTGTAAAGAAGCATCAACAATATAAGAAGCAAGATTTCGCAAGTTACCTTTCACTTTCAAAATTGAAAGTGAATTGAAATAATTTCAAAAAAGAAAATGAGATTTTCTTTCCTTCGCTGCCTACTCTTTCCTCCACTCTAACAGATGCCCCTTAAGATAATGACAAAATAGTTGTCACACTCAAAGACAAAATACAACCAAGGCATAAAAAAGTTGATTGTCTCCTGTAACCCTTCTCTTCAAGTTTTTACTCAAGAAAATCCCTACCCTAAACTGTTCTCATCGTTTCCAACTCCAAATCAACATAAAATATGCATGAAACACACAATTTTCAAAAAAATAAAAAAATTACCCCCCCCCCCCCCCCAAAAAAATATATATATATATATATTTTTTATTTCCCTCCCTAAGATATTTTTTCAGACCATTACAGGAAACAAATAATTTCTTTATTTTCGGCCTAAGCATATACTGCTATTGTATTCTCATGGTGTAAGGATTAAGTACATGTACCACAACCAGAAATAGACTACCTGAGTTAAAGGGTGTACATCTTACCCGTTCATACTTGCAGCATCCCAAATAGGGCCTGATTTGGGAGAGAGCCTTAAAATAAATATCTTTTACAAATATTCCTTTGCAGAAAACTTTCAAAAAACTTTCAAGATATTTTGTGTGTTACGCACAGGAATAGGTTTATTGAGTTGTGCGCTTACTTCTTGATTCTACTTGTATCAAACTGTGATATCACACTGTGGTCATACTAAACCTAATACATTGGCCCCAAGTAAGGCTTGGTGAACTGATAACCTTTCTAATGCTGAGGCTACTTTCATCCAAAGCACAAGAATGCAAAGCTTTTTGAAAAACACCTAAACCCTGTCATATTGGTGTTCATTGGAAAGCTCTCACTGAGTACTCTCAGATGAGTACCCATATGCCATGGTTTCAGTCATTTTTCAAGTTTTTTGCATCTTTTTGTGTTGGCCAAATTAGCCACCACCAGCAGCATAAGGGTTTAATTGACACATCAGGATGAAACGGAAAGATCACACCATTAATCCTATTTAGGAATTCCTACGCTATCTCTCTGGTTCTTCATGGCGTGCGCCATCCAGTCCAGCTCTGTGATGAGTTTCTTGGCCCCCTTCAGCATGTAATCATTCTTAGGCACGCCCTCCTCATCAATCGCTTCCTGAACCTTCGGGATACCGAAGATATTCTTCACACTGATGCATCCTATTTCCGCGAGGAAAGCTCTGAGCTGCATGGCCGCGCGCATACCTCCATATTGCCCTGTAAGAATAAGTAACAGTGAGAATATCAATCTTTAGTCATTCATTAGTATACATTCATTGACAGTATCAAAAGGTAATATCATATTCCTCCATTCAACTGCACAGACCCCAAATAAGTGCACCCCCTTCTTCTGAAATATTTTGGAAGGGCCAGTATACATTATTTTCTGGCATTCTGAAGCCCCCCCCCCCCAACAAACGTAAATGTTTCTTTACCTATACAAGTGGGACCATCACAGACCATATAATTAAATATCACATTTTCACTGCTATAGGCTGTATACTGTATACCCGGAAAAGATTGCGTTAGTTTAATTTTTGAGTTTAACCAATGGGTTGGGAAAGTTAGCTTATCCAGTGAATCAGAAACAATAACCTTAGGTGTGTACATACTGCTATGGCAACATGGCAAAATGAGTCATCTTACCTAGTGTTAATCAATTAATCGGAGATCTCACTATTTGGGGTGTGCGATTATGATGATGAGTTGTCATTTAGGATAATCAACTTTCACAGTGATCATCTCCAGTTTTGATGATCGATCATGACACCATAGGGAGATGCTGCATGTGGCTAGTACCTAGTATCTACAAATGAAGTAATTTCCACATTTCTAAGACAAGAAGAAAGATTTACAAACTACCAAATAACAAAATGTTAGGATCATAGCCTTGTTTCACTACAGCATATACTTCCTATCTATCACCAATCTTTAAGTAAGTCATAAACATTGATAGCTGTTGTCCCTGCAAATTTTCGCAAAAACATCTCCAATTAAAAACTGATCATCAATCACTTTGACAGACTGATGATCAGTCGTTGAAATTAGGAGTGATTCCCAACACTTATCTTATCAGTGAGATACTAGTAGGTTTGTATTCAAACACTAATATGGCAAAGTCGTTCATCTCATCAGTGAGAGTTTAAGATAGGGATGGGTGGCAAAACTTACCAGCTGATTGGGTACACTTTTGCTAGGTTTGTATTCAAACAATGACATGGCAAAAAGGCTAATCATATTAATGAGAACTAGTAACCATATCACTACATTTGAATTCAGACAGTGACATGGCAAAATATTAATGAGAACTATAAACAGTATCATTACATTTGTACTCAAAGGATGACATAGCAAAAAGGCTTAGAAGATAGTAGAAGACAATATCATCAGCTCTACTCTGAATCTGATTCTAGCAGCTGATTGGTTACTTTCTTTTTTGTACTTGATTGCATTGGGCTCCTAACATTGCTTTTAACAATTGCCAAGCTTAGATAACTTACCTAGGTGACAACAGGAGACAATACCACTAAATTTGTACTCATGGCAAAATGTTCCATCATATCAGTGAAAGTTCAGGCACTGAATTAAAGGGTCAGGGTTCGACTTTCCCAGGGCCCCAAGATTTTGCTATGGGCCCCTAAACTTTTCAGTCTAGGGGCCCGAAATAGTATGAAGAATAACCAGAAATCCTGTTTTTGATCACTAATTTTTATTGAAAGATCTATTCGGGCCCCTAGCCTGAAATCTAAGTGTCAGACCCTGAGGGTGGAACAGTTTCCTTACCTGGGGAATAGGCAACAGTACCACTTGGTTTGTACTCAAACGATGACATGGCAAAATGGTCCATCATTAATTTAGTGAGAGTTTAGGCCATAGTCTTAGCCAGAAGGGAGTCTGGACGGTCTGGGTGTCATTTGGACACTCAAACCCTTTAGGACACCCTGCCTTAGACATTAAATTAAAGGGTGGAAAAGTTATCTTACTTGGGGAATAGGTAACGATACCACTTGGTTTGTATTCAAATGAAAAATGGCAAAATGGTACATCATATCAGTGAGAGTTTAGGTCAGCAGGGCATCTGGATGGTCTGGGTGTTGTTTGGACACCCAAACTCTCAATAATTAACCTTAAGGACACCCTACCTAAAGCATTAAATTAAAGGGTGGAAAAGTTTTCTTACCTGGGGAATAAGTCACGATACCACTTGGTTTGCACTCAAATGATGACCTGGCAAAATGGTTCATCGTATCAGTGAGACCTTAGGCCATAGTCTTAGCCAGCAGGGCGTCTGGATGGTCTGGGTGTCATTTGGACACCCAAACCCTCAATAATTAACCTTCAGGACACCCTGCCTTCAGCATTAAATTAAAGGGTGCAGAAGTTTCCTTACCAGGAGAATAGGTGACGATACCACTTGGTTTGTACTCATACGATGACATGGCGAAGTGGTCCATCATATTAGTAAGGGCAGGAGGCATGGTGTGATTGTACTCAGCGGACACGATGACATAGGCGTCCGCCTCCTTGATCTGCTCTCCGGCTTTTCTCAGCCAATCAGGAGCCTCAGATTGATCCTTGTAGAAAAATAGTGGTTTTGACAACAGCGGGAACTGCAGCACAGTGGGATCTAGAAGAAAAGAAAAAAAGTGACATTCTCTGTAATGAAAAACTTAAACTTAAAACAGCCAATTGCTGCTCATGATTTTACCATTTACCTGTTTGATACTCATACAAGTTTTTATGCAACTTTCAAAGAGAGTTGGTGTGTAAAGCACTACAGTCTATGATGCACTGCTCAGAGAGGAGGGGACAGGAAGTGGGTAATGCCACTCACTGAGTCACAGCTGATAGCAATTAAATAACATGGCTGTTACCAGGGGCTGCTAGGGGCTGGGCAGGCTGGTGGCAATATGCCAAATTCTCCCCTCATGGGATCAATGAGAGAAAAAGGAGGACAGCATCCTATTCTTGAAGTGTATTACTTTCATATAAGTGAGCCTTTAGTTCCCCTTTAGCTATCTTGGGTATATGTTTTAGTCATGCTGGAATTGTCCTTTAATGTGAACCAGTGACTTAGCCAGGACCCGTCCAGCCTGTCTTTTGAACTGGCAGTTTTCGGGAAAATTCCTTTTTAGACAGGCAAAAACTTCTATGAAGAATTTTCAATTTCTATGTTTTAGGACTTATAACCACATCTTTTCCTCAGAAACCATCTCCTAAGACATTTCCTAAGTGTAAATTGCACTTTTTACGACATAAGAGGCTTTTAAATGTAGTTAGGATAAGGATTTGAAGAAGCTGAGTAGCTTAATCTGGACGGGCAGAAATTTTGTGAATGCTATTTTGGACAGGCATTTCTAAAGTCCTGGCTAAGACCCTGATGTGAACACCTCAAAGGATAATTCTGTATGAACTCCAAATGTGAAAACCTTCAAAAGTGAACACCTGACCTGAGTGCCTTTCAATGCAAAAAACATTCAATTTAACACCTTCAAATGCCTAAGTACTTTTAATATGAATACTAGGACTGTCATTGACATCCATTTTTTTTCGATTCGATCAATGACATTTTATTTTTTGATTCCGATTATTTCGATTCAATTTTGAACTGTACTTATAGAATATTTTCACATGTTCCACATTATTTTTGTGGCTAGGATCCTAAGATTCTCACAATGCAAAGACAATGAAGGTTTTCTCAACACTTTTTGATTGAATACTTGAGTTTCTCTTCAAAATTCTTATTAGCGTTGGCAAAAATGGCATAAAAGGCTGAAATTTCGATTAATTGACATAACAATTGACATAATAATATTTTTTTCGATTAATTGGAAAAATTATTTCGATCGATCAATACTTGTTATATCAATGACAGTCCTAATGAATACCATTATCTGTGAAGACCTCAGGGTGAACAGCTTAAATGTCCACACCTTGGAAAATGGACACTTGAAATGCACACACTGACACACCTTCAAATAGGAAATGTAAGCAGACACAAATATGATCACCTTTAAAAATGACCCCATTCAGATAACAGGGTAAGACTTTCACAGGGGCATATGCCACTATATTTTCCTATGGGCCCCTAGATTTTTCAGACTAGGGGCCAAAAAATGTAAGTATTATATAACAAGAAATCCTGTTTTTGACTGCTATTAAGTTTTATCAAAACCCCTTTAAGTGTCAGACTGTCAGATATGAACACCCTCATAAAGTAAAAACCAAAACAAAATTTTGTTATAGGAATAGATCCAAGCAGAACAGTCTATGTTTCAAACCATGTGCAGCCAATGTAAGGGGAAGACCAACCAGTAGCCTTAACCAATGTTTTGAAGAAGGTCTTTACCAACAGAGATGCCAATAGTGGTAACCCTTATCAGCTGGATAAAGAAAGATCTCACTGTGGCCCCCTGATGAACAAATTTAGAACTAAATCAGGATAAAGGTATTCGGTTAACCCATTCACACTTAGAGCGGCCAAAACAGGCCTGACAATTTAGCTAATATTTTTTAAACAAAAGCATTTTTTGGAAAAAGTTTGAAGGAGAAATGTTAATCAGAAGCCAAACAACCACTCTACTTCAAATATTTTGTGAACTTTTGCTTAATTCCCAAGTTATTTTCAAAAGTATGAGAGTAGCAGACGAAACTTTCTAATGGAACTGTGAGTGTGAATGGGTTAATAGTCTTGTATCCACCGAAGTGCTCACACGACCTTCCTCCCCTAGCAGGCCTGTACACACAGAAACCATTTCAATCCCTAAGGGGATATTCTAGAGCAACAGGCAGCATATAGCACACAAGCTCTAAGCATTGGCTTATTTATACTAGGTACCCATTTTGCAGCTGGGTAGACTGAAGCAATATGGAATAAACTGTCTTGCCCAAGGACAGACCTAAGTGCGCCGGCCGGGAATTGAACCAGTGACCTACTGATTACTAGTCTGACACCTGAGGATTGGGGGAGGAACAAAGAACAGCAGGGAGGTTTGTTATGGAGAGTTATTTCCTTCAAGGCCGGCAAATCAATTATAGACCAAGCCAGCAACACGGAAGTCAGAGACAAAGAAAGATCCTTTGTCTTTGAGAAATGCCTCCATCTCCAATGGGGTAAATTGATTGGGGTTTTCCAACAGTTATATGGTGAGGTATTTATAGCTCTTTAGAATTGTATCGTGTAAATGCAGTCTATTTCTTGATAATGATATTTATAGGTGCCATCCATTTATGAGACCATGGCCTTTTTTGAGATTTCAAAATGGTTGCTCTGACCACTAACACTTAGTGGGAAAGTAGGCCTAGATATAATGTCAACATATCACTATAGAAACATGCAATAACCCAATAATAGGCCTTCCAGTATCAGTTGTGGATACAGTGGCGGTTTAAATGTTTCGAGGGGTCCCCCCAGGTTGATCTAGCTTTAAAAAAAAATTGCCAATTTCCTTTAGTTTTGCATAAACCCTAATCTACCTCTTTGCTATATCTAAACACCTTACAAAAGACACCCCCCTACATAGACGCTGATTCGCCCCTATGTCGCAGCCAAAATACTTGGGCATGACTGTTAAATGGTGATATCTCACTAATAAAACTAGTTAGGCAAAGATATTTCAATAGATGGTTCATGCCAATTTTAGTTCCAACCTTAGAGGAATATAACATGGACTCCTCACTAACAGATCTTGCGTTTGATTTGGGGTCCAGGTCACAGCAGGTGATCAACTGATATACCCTGCTTGCAGCCAATTAGACTAGCTTCTAGTCTGATTTCATCAGATAATACTTTTCTCCATTAAGGTCTCTATCTTGGAATAAATGTCTAGACATAAGTTCCTGTGGCTGGTGATAGATGGCGCTAAGGTTGGTCACACTGATCTGTCAGAATCCTTAAATATTTCACTGTGGGCCACCTGGTGAACAATTTAGGAACTAAGTTGGGGTAGATATAGGGATTAAGATCTGCCGCTGAGCATTGGTGCAGATTTATAGCCGAGACGTAGGTGTCTGTTGCCAAAGCTAAGGTCGGCAAGACCGAAGCTTTGCAATTAGCACCCTCGGCGAGGCTATAATTCTGCACCAATGCTCAGTTGCAGATGTTAATGACTATTATAGCAGGTTTGAGTATTAAAACCTTATTAAACAAATGGAACAAAAATCCAGTTTTCTTATGGTTGCTGAACCGGGATTTGCTCCTTGTTGAGCTGGGACCACTTAAAAGCCACAGAAACAGCTTCACACTGAACATAGTGTACAATTATAGCACTTGGGGGTGGCATTGTCACAACATTATATTTTGACTATGCCAAGTAAAAGGAGGCCCAGGCCGGGATTCTGCGCAATGCCTTAAGGCCCGGATTCTGCGCAATGCCTGTTGCTATGGTAACAAAACATTTGGGCAGAAAAATCAAAAAAAAGTATATAAATTAATGTAAATTTTCTAAGATGAAGTCTTGTTTGTAGTTAACTACATATGCTCCATACATTGAACCCATAAAAAACTCAGAAAAAGGATGATGAAAAAAAATTATGCCTAAAAAAAGCTCCCATGATGCTCTGCCTCTGACTCCAAAGCAGACGACTTTAAGCAAGAGGGCTGCCAAACCCCTTACTGGTACTTCCATCAAATCATAAGTTACTGAAGAGTATCAATAAACTTTGCAAATTCTGGCGTGCTATAATAGTCATAGTCATAGTCCAGAATGTCCTTTGGTCGGCTTCGGCCTAACAGCCTCAGCCAACCAAAGGACATTCAGGCCTCAGCTATAAATCATCACAAGGTCATCTGCCCAATCTTAATCCCTATATCCCAGCCCTGTTATTGCCATAGCAACACGCTATGATACACGGCAGGCATCCGAGGCACTCCCCCACACATATCTTGAAAAAAAAGGCAGTTGGAATGGTAGCCAGCAGACCTCACTGCCTGGCCCTCATTATGGGTCACAGCAGCTGGTCAACTGATATACCCTGCTTGCAGCCAATGATCACCACCTATTCCATTTAACGGATAAGATCTTTTATCACTCAAACCCGCTATAATAGCCATTAAGACCCGTCACTGAGCATTGGTGCAGATTTATAGCCTCGCCGAGGGTATTTGTTGGGAAGATTCGGCCTTGGCGGCCTCAGCTTTGGCAACGAACATCTATGTCTCAGCTGTAAATCTGCACCAAAGCTCAGCAGCAGATCTTAATCCCTATATCCAAGCCCTGTTATTGCCATAGCAACAGGCTATAATACACATAATGAGGCACTTCCCCATACATACCTTGAACAAAAAATCAGATGAACTGGTAGCCAGCGGATATTGTTACATGGCCCTAATGTTATTGTTCACAGTGGAGGATCAACTGATATACCCAGCTTACAGCCAATGACCAACGGTGTTCAACCTGCTCCTTTATGACCCGAGCGCAGCACTTATTTTACTACAGTCGTGGAACAACCAGCCATATCATGGTCGCTGCACACAGGGCCTAAAGTGATTTTAGGGCAATTAAACAACACTGCATCTCCTCGGTATCTACCTCTGACACTAGCCTGCCTCCCAGGTCCTATTTAAATGTCTTCCATTGTGGATAGATGGCACTGCGGTATACTAGGAGCTCACTTCAAATCTGTTACCAGTAATCTCCCTCGTTTGGCAATTGTGGGAACTAAATGGCCAACAGTAGGCCACAAGTCCCTATCTAGTATCTATAAGATACCTTACACTTAGGTGCAGGCTTCTATATATAATAAAGTAAAATCATAACCTGATAACAGAGCCTTGTGGCTAGGCTACCTCTGACATCTGACAGACCGATGACGCCTTTACAGGCCTCCTGCAGCGCTTTACTCAGCCCTACACTGCTACAGGTGCAGTAAATGCGGCTATATCCATCTTACCAAAAAGCGTAACTTGGTGATTCGTGTCCTCCAACTGTTTCTGCATGAACTTGGCCACTCGCAGACCAAGCCGGTTCTCCCGAACACTCCCAAGAAACAGGATAACTTTTAATGCAGACATGTTGCCTGTGTACTTGACTAAGCTAGGAGCGGTCTCTGTCTGTGCGGAGGTGAGAAGACGTCTATGATTAGCCAAGCGCAAACACTGACACAGAATGCGGACAACGCGACCGATCGAAGCCAAGTGCCAGCCAAACCCTCCAAGCCAAGGAGAAAGCTGAGCAGGAAATATGCGCACCGGCCAGACAAGTGTATATAGAGAGTATATAGGTCAATATGTTCAGAGCTGAGAGATAGATTCCGGAGAGACGCAGCGAGGGCCAATTTAGTCAATGGGCAACTTGGAGAGGTTAGTTTTGTCACTTGCCAATAGGTGGCAGGCCGACATCAAGTGCAGCAGCAGGGAATGGCTGAAGCAGCATGTTAAGGCATCATTTTGGGCCAAATCGTGCACTTTTTGTTGAAAGCATGAAACTTGGCAGAAGTATATAACCATGCATACTGATAAATTCTGGATATGACTTTGGATCCACCTATTTCTGGGGCATTTTATCAAAAAACTGATATCAAAAGGGTGAAAATTGTAATAACAGCTTTAAAATATTTTCCTTCAGATAGAACTTCATGAATCTTTTCTGAGAGGTAACAAATAACACAACAACTAAGACTGTCTATAGATTTTGAGATAAAATGTTTCCCATAAGTGTCATTTTGGGGCATTTTCATGAGAAATATGCTAAAAACGGGTGATTTTTGTAATATATCAATATCGATGCATTTGGAATAGAGTAATTGATGCTTTGCCAAAATGTACTAAAAACTTGGTTTAGTAACTAAAATGTATAAGTGGTATATTGGGTACTCACAAAAGTCATATATTTTAGGGTATTTTGATCAAAAATTGGCTATTATATCTGTATTTTCATACATAACGTTCTAAAACCCCTAATATCAAGCCTAGATTTATGAAAATAAGCAGTAATATACCTGGACTTCCACATTTTAAGTTTTGATAAGTAACCTGTATCCAGTTCACCTAAGTTCCACAGTTTTAGGGTTATTTTACTTAAAAATGAGCAAAAATGCACATTTTTGTAATGACGGCTTATGATTTTTTCTCTCCAGTCCAGAATCATCAAAACCTTTCAGTAAATGGCAAGACATGTGATCGCTCAAAAATTGGTTGCCAAGGCAACAAATTATACAACATTATGCGAAAATACAGTATTTTTCAAAAATCCTTGAATTTGACATATTTTTGGAACTGAATCGCATAAAAGCCTATTCTTATGTTTGTAGGGGCCAGGAATCCAAATTTGGCCAACAGACATATATTTATCAATATTCTGAAATAAGATGAAGACCCCAGCAGAGTTTTTCTAAAATGACCAATTTTTGCCATTTTCAAGATGGCCACCAATTCCATTATCAGCTCAGAAAATGGAGGGTCATAGATGGGGGCAGAAGGAGCAATGCATTCATTTGTAACACATCATACACTACCACTAGGTTGACGAAACTTTGCAACTATTTTAATGAGGTTATGTAGAACAGTTTATTCAAATCAAAAATTGATTGCCATGGCAACGAATTTAAGTCAAAATCATGGCAAAATACAGTATTTTTCTAAAGAATTGTTGAATTTGACATATTTTTGAAATTAAACTGCATAGAAGAATGAATATGTGTCTATTCCTATGTTTGTAGGGGCAAGGAATCCATATTTTGGTGTTGTCCGTTTTACTAAGAATTCAGATACAAAATAAGTATGTTCATTAGAAAGATATTTTTACGCAGATATGTTTGAAAAAAAAAAGTATCTAAAAATCTTTTTTATTGACAAAGCAGAAATTCATAAATACCTCCAAATTAACCCAAAAAGTTACCGACATTACATACTACACAATTACCCTTGAATACCATTCAGAAAAAGGTGTCGATGTGGTGCCCAAAATTATCTAAGTTCAAACAAAACACTTAGTTTAAGCCATTATTACGAAAAGACACACTTTGGCATTTATTAGATTGCCTGGTTACCATAGTAACGGAAGAACAAACAGACCGGCTTGTGTTAAACTAGCATATAGTTGTTGCCAATGAAATCATGTTTGCTTGTTGCATTTAAAAAAGAATCAATATTATCAAACAAAACTTCCCAAAAATCATTATTTTTTGTCCTTTCTCCATTGAAAATGTTGTTGCTATGGCAACCAATAATATTCACGATGAGTTATATCCTAATTTTGTTTGTGGTAATAGGGAAATTGTATTTGCACCAAATTTATTGCAACTAATCAAAGAGACAACTTCTAAAAATCCAGTATAACACAAACTGCATATTTTCAGCTTTTTTGGCATTATAATGAAATTTGCCTTATTGCCATGGCAACCTTGGGAATAACAAACTCTATGTTCTCAATATTGTGTCACATAGTGTACATACTAACTAGATTAAAATTAAGTGATGATAACATTTTTAAAGATGCATTTTTGATATGAAAATACCAATATCATCAATTTTAGTTAACTTGTCATAATATGAAGTCCTGTTGCCATGGCAACCGAGACTATTTAATGAATATTTTTACTCAACTTTTTTTTCTGGTATTGAAGTTAATACATTTACTTCAGATTCATTGCACTTTATCAAAGAACTACTGTTTAAAACGCAATATTACAAAAATCACATATTTTTGTCTTTTTCCCGCCAAAATACCTCGTTACCATGGCAACCAACAAACATTTTAAGTGGGTCTTCATCTTATTTTGATTAGTACTTGAAGGGCTATACGTGTGCAAAATTTGGTGCTTTTGCCAAAAAATTAACGCTTTTTTCTCAAATCCGCTGGACTGTGAAGCAAGTATGGCAGACTGTCAATACGAATACGAATACGAACTTTATTACTCTCTAACCGCATTTTGCGGTACATAGAGGAAATACAACAATTTCATTAGAATAATCAACATATATATACATCTACATTGTAGTCATAATTGTAAAAATATACATATATACAATATACGCCCATAAAAGTTATGTGTATCAACATTATACAATGATTTATCCGATTACTGTCATAATATTAGTCATATAGACAGTTTAAATCAACATTATCAATTTCTTCACTCCCAACATCTGGAAGAGAAGTGTATTCCTTCATGCCAAAATAAACAAATTTGGCTACCTTAATTAACAATTTTCTATCATTTGTATTTAATAATTGACTCATTTTCAAAGTGCTGCATCTAGTTCTGTAGTATTTTGGTATGCTTGATATTCTAAGTTTTTCAATACCATTGCATTCAAATAGGAAGTGAAATTCATCACCTAAAATTCTCTTACTGCACTTAGTGCAAATGCGCTCTTGCCTTGGTATTGACAAATTTGACCTACGATTAACTGACAATTTTTGAGAACCAGTTCTAAAATCAAGTAGCGAGTATTTAGGATACTCTGGCAATATATCTATGTATTCTTCGAATTCATGAATGTCTTTATAAATTTTGTATGTTGAGAAGGTTTCCTCCTCTGAAATTCTGCCAAACCATTTCTGCAGAAACTGATCTTGCAATATTCTTTTAACACACTCACTGGACACCCCTGAGCCACTTTGAACATGAGACATCCAAACACTGTTCATTCCACAGTTCTCTAGGGTACCTTTTACATACCCTAACCATGGAGAAGTATATTTCCCTATACAGTTGAGATGTTTCACCATGTTATATATAAGAAAGCAAATTTTATCCTTCTTGCCATTGATCACTTTGTTCCAGTAATTAAGTACTCTAATTGTGGCTGTGATTTGCAGAGGAAATCTCCCAAGTTCACCATAAATAAAAGAATTATGACAATATTTACTCTCTTTTGTTATTATTTTACAGAATCTGGTGTGTACATTTTCTAAAACATCCATATTATCAAATCCCCAAATTTCAGCTCCATATAAGAGAATGGGTGCTACACATGAGTCAAATAGTTTTAACAACATGCTTACTGGTAGGTTGAGTCTACGCCCATTTTGTATCACCGAATACATGGCCCTAGTGGCTTTAACTGCTAATTTTGTTTTTGCTTTAGTGAATTTCCCATTCCAAGTAAATAACATTCCGAGGTAGTTATATTCTTCCACTCTCTCTAAATGTATATCCCCCATTTTAAATGTGGGCACATTCTTTAATCTAACCTTGGACCGAGTAAATACCATGACTTTTGTTTTGTCAGTATTAACTTCTTATTTGTTATGTTCACAGAAAGCATAGAGTGAATCAAGAAGTTTCTGCATGTCTATTTCATTATCAGCCAACAATATTGTATCATCCGCATACATAAGTACAAAGAGTTTTAAGAAGGTATCAAAATCTCCATTTCTGCTATCTATGTCAAGTTTTTCAATTAATTTCAAAGAAGTACCTCCATTGTGTTGTCTGAAAAAATCTTCCATGTCATTTAAATAAATAGCAAACAACAGAGGAGAAAGGTTTTCACCTTGTCTTACTCCTACATTTGAGTAGAAGAAACTTGACGTTTTACCCTTGTGGGTTACACATGACATGTTGCTTCGTATAAGTTTGTTATTGCCTGGAATATCTTACCAGATATGTTATAAGACATTAGTTTTTTCCATAAAGCAGTTCTATTGACTGTGTCAAATGCTTTTCTATAATCAACAAATGCACAAAACAATCTCCTACCTGAACTCAAATACAGGTCAATGATACATTTCAGGGTAAACATATGATCATTTGTAGAATATTCACTACGAAACCCTGCCTGGTTTTCAAGCAGAAGCATGTTATCCTCTAAAAAGTTTGTTAGTCTTGTATTCAATGTTGCTGTAAATAATTTACCCAAACAACTTAGGAGAGTAATTCCTCTGTAATTATCTGTATCATTTTTGCTACCCTTATTTTTGAAAATAGGCTTAATTATTCCGATAGTCCAATTATCAGGTATGTGACCAGTATCAAGTATTATATTAAAAAGTTTTACGTATGCTAACAGCATCATATCATTACTGACTTTTAGCATCTCATTAACTATTTTGTCATGCCCGCTGGCTTTACCATTTTTGAGGGCTTTTATACCCTTCCTTAATTCTTCAATAGTAAATGGGCTATTAAGACTGGAATTGTCAAGGTTAATAATGCCAAACTCTTCCTGTCTTTCTCCAAGATAAGTTGGTTCACTCTCTTCTTGGTCTGCTAAATTCTCATTCAATTTGACAAAATGCTCATAGAAATTTTCAGTTGTCAATGTATCCCCATCACCTTTTTTCCTATTTCCTGTACCATTTCTAAGGACATTCCAGAATTTTTTTGGATCTTTGGACTGGTAACTCTTTAATTCACTCAGAATGTGTTCTCTTTCATTCGCTTTTGCTCGATTGATTTGTCTTTTGTAATTTTTAGAAGCTAGTTTCATTTGTTCTAAATTAAACCCATTCTTATTATCACGCCATCTTCGTCTAGCTACCTCAAATTCCTTTTTTTAAGTAGGCATTCCTTGTTAAACCACTTGAAATGTTTTTTCTTGTGATTCCGTATATTATTGGGATTTGTTTGTGTAACCATACCACAGCTTTTGGCTCCATTAATCAAAACCTCTGTCAACTGGTTTGTGACACTGTTGATATTTAAGACATCCACATTTACTGTATCAGTCAGCCTGTCGAGCTCGTTTAACACTTCTTCTAAATCTGCATTATCATTTAACTGTGAAATATAATCCCTTTTCTTGTCAGAAGCCCACCTCACCCTGAACGAACCAATCTCTCCATCCTGACTTGAAATGTCATTTTCATTTCCATTTAATGTATTCTCTTGCCAAATATTGGGTGTGGAGAGGGTCAATTCAATAGCTGAGTGCCCATCCGACAGCAGAGGGTTAAAAGTTTGAACATTAAATTGGGTTATTAGCGGATACATATCCTTTGACAACAGAAAGTAATCAATGCAACTTCTATCTTTAAATGTCAATTCACCCTGAATATCATCCTTCATTCTCCCATTAGCAATAAACAGTGATGTTGTTTTACACAAGGTGATCAGTCCAGTACCAGAGTTATTCATTTTTTTGTCTTTATTTTTCCTTGGCGGGAGTGATTTTATTCCAGAGTCAAATATTTCATTATCCCCATAATCAAGAGGATTATTATCCTCTGATATGTATTCACAAATCTCTGATGTCCTCGCATTAAAGTCACCACATAAACATATAGACAGGTCATTTACGCTCTGAGAGATCACTTCCAATTCCAAATCTTCAAAAAGTTTCGGTTCATAATATTTAGAATTTTCAGGTGGTATATATACACTTCCAAGGAGGATGTCTTTTGTTCCACCATGCGCAGTTCTCTTAATATGGCACCATAATACGTGTTCATTGTTTGACTTAATTACATCACAATGTTCTGCATATCTTTCATGGAATATGATAGCAATACCTCCTCCCCTGTAATTAGTTAATGAGTATCTATTCTTGAAAATGGCTGTATAGTTCTCTGGTAAATTGTCCAATACTGTAGGAATGTCAAGATCATCAATCTTGGTTTCTGAAACACATATAAAGCAGTATTTTTTCAAGAATTCATGAAACTCTGGAATTTTTAACTTAGATTTTAGTCCACACACATTTACACATGCAAGTTTAATATCACTGCTTACAAAACATCCACTAGCAGTAGTTTCACTCTCACTCTGCAGGAGTTCATGACCAGACATATGCCCTTGATCAACTATATCAAAACTAGAATCAACGTATTTTTGACTAGGTATCAAATCACCACTATAGTTAGAGTCACCCTCTTCCAGTCTATCCTATACAATATTAGTGACTTCCATCGCCTGATCAACTGGGAATGACACAAATCTTCCCTCCACTAATAGCTTGTCCTTCACGAACTTGGTTTTCTTGCCTTGAGCTTTGGCCTCCCTCATTTTGGGCATTAGCTTTTTGCGACGCTCTACCCACTCTTTTGGAACTTGCTCAATTGCACTGGTAAGTGGCGCCATCTGCTGAGTGACACATGAACTACGCCTGTTCTGGCTGCAGTCCCCAAATTGCCCATTATGCGATCACATTAGGCTACAAGTACGGTTGTAGATGCAAAGCATCAATAGTCAAAAGGCGGGGCCAAGTTATCTATGAACTTGTGAGGGAACCGGATGTATAAAGAACATTAACATTATAGAGGAAAATAATTTATAATGACTAGATTTGTATCATTTTTGTAGAAATAAAACAAATATCGGAATTCTAGGCGCAAGCTGGAGACTTCGAAATCTCTTGGGTGCGAAGCTACTAGGGTACGCATCAGTTTGGTCACGAACCAGTTTGGTTACGAAGTCTCCTGATTTCATTCTATACACATAGTAGACGAGTGGCAGTCCTATAAGCCGCTTCACGCCAACAATAGATGGTGGGCGATACCAGTCCCAATCAGTGACGTGATTGTGAGACTGGCGCTAGTCTATACACAGAATACTTTTTTTCTTAGTAATTTTCCTTCCTATACTGAAAAATATACTTTATGTCCGCTTAAAATATTTTATATATTTGAAAACTTAATGCTAAATTAAAATAAGGAAGGCACGATTTTCCGCGGCAAGGGCAACATTTATATTATAACCAATCAGAATAGAGAATTATATTCAGTCCGGCCTCAGGATTTAGATCACGTGACGTCTGCCCATGTACATCTCAAAACACCTTCCCAGATAAGGCGGGCCTGATGGCCCCGCCAATAAGGCCCGGTGCGCATTGAGACGGTTACGGATGTTGTTCAGCATCACTGACATGACTGCAGTGTGATTTATAGTTGTTTCACTCGGGCCATTCAGGACCGACCTGAAGAAAATAGAGCACACCTATTGGTTGTAAGCAGGATATATCAGTTGATCCCTGATATAGAGATAGAGCCTAGGTGCCAGACCACTGTGTTGGGAAATACTGGGCTGAGGGGGTTGAATGGGCCATCTAAACGTCAACAGCCATCATTTATGGGATTCCATAAATGTCATACAATTATGGAATTCAATAAATGATTTATAGAATTCCATTAATCATTTTTGGAATTCCATAAGTCATTTATGGAATTCGATACTTGTACCCATTTATTATCAATAATAATAATAATAATAATAATAATAATAATAATAATATCATTATTTTTTAGTCTTAATATGACAGGAAGAGTCACTATAATTGGAATCCCACGTATAATACACTCTCTCGATTTTGTAAAAAGTGGGAAATGCTTTTTTCCAACTTTTAGATTGCATAACTTCAAAATGAAGTTCACACTTTTAAGAAATAAAATAACATTACCTTCGTGTATTTTGAGCTATACATATGCTTTTTCCCATTCGCTCTAGCCCATTTTCATATGACGCACAAGATACGCGTTTGAAGTGACCATATCATGACGAATTTCAATGAATAGAAAAGGTCCAAGAACCTTTCCTTCTTGTCTAAGCCTATGCCAGAATCGCTGATAGTGGTCCGTTATATTAAAGATAGTGGTCCGTTTTATATCACCTACTCATTGGAATCATTTGCTTTCTAAAATCGTAAGTAAAATAATCAAAAATATCGTCGCATGTATATGAAGATACAACGGTTTTCCTTATTTGGTACGTATTAGGCGTGTTGGAACCTAGCCTAGACCAAATTACTTTCTTTTTGAGTTCGCATTCGTTTTTTTTCTACATTATATTCCCTAATCAATTTTCACCAGTTTCATGTTTAGATGAGTTTCCGTGATCATGGATAAGTTACTTTAGAAGGTGATAATCTAGTACATCAAGATCATCACCACTAGGTGGTGTCTTTTGCTGGCCCCTAAGCATGGACATCAAAGCAAAAGATTACACATGAGGAGTGGTCAACCGTCACGAATCTCGACCTAGCAACTTGCTATTGTGGTACGACCACGAGAACAAAAGATGGGCCCCTTTGGGCCCTCCGTGTTCAATTGGTCCCAAACGACATGGCCGTCTGCTTCGACCATGCAGATTCCTTCGAGATAGACCATTTTGACCAATATTTTCATCTCATTTTTTGGCTGAAAGTGAATAACGATACGGTCTTCGAAGCCATTGTTTTAGAATATGACAGATATGAATCCCCTCTAGGTGCAAGGTCATGTCATAAGTACCTCGTATTATGACAGGACCTGAAAATCAGCATTAACTACGTAAACCACGTGCTGTTAGTAATCTTGAGGCGTATGGGAACATTCATTTTTTTTAAAGTACTCATCGTGCAGATTCCCGGTTTAGGTAGGACCTTGCACCTTACTAAAGCCATGAATGATCAAATGGTAGAGTTTGGTTTTCAAATAAAGGGTTAGTCTTGAAATTTTGCCAAAAAACGAAACACAGCTAGATTTGTTCGTAAAGGGTGCCACATCAACTCAGATTAGAAAATGATTGATAAGTTAATCATTATTCCGCAACTTTGAGATGTAAGGCAAGCTATACAATAGCATAAGTGCCGTTGTCTACATTTAACCCAGTTTTCAGATACTGTATGTAAGTTTTAAAAATGAGCCGGGTATCGAGTAGGGTTCTACCTTCACTCTTATGCTGCTGGTGGCTAAATTGGCCAAATCAAAATGATGCAAACAACCTGAAAATGACTGAAAACCTGGCACATGGGTACTCTTCTGAGAGTACTCGGCGCGAGCTATCCAATGAATACCAACATGACAGGGTTTGGGTTTTTTCAAATATCTTTGCATCATTGTGCTTTGGACAAAAGTATCCTTAACTATCTATAATCGTTGCATATTTCGTTTTCCTCTCCATTATATTCCTTTTTAAAACATCCCCAGTTTTATATTTAGATGAGTTTTGTCATTATTTCTTTATCTTGAATTAGTATTGGTTTACCACTCACTTAAACATTCCTATGTGTGCCTCAATATGTGATTACCTAGGTGTGCCGCTTCAGACACAAATGGATTAAGACAGAAAACACAAAACATACTTCCAGTGTGGTCAATAAAGTTAGTTTCATTATTGTTGTTATTGTCAGTATCATTATCATTATCATCATATTATTATTACTATTATTATTATTATTATTACCATTATTATTATTATTATCATCATCATCGTCATTATTATTATTATTATTAGTAGTAGTAGTAGTAGTAGTAGTAGTAGTAGTAGTAGTAGTAGTAGTAGTAGTATCATCATTATTATTATTATTACTATCATTATTATTATTATCATCATCATTGTCATTATTATTATTATTATTATTATTATTATTATTATTATTATTATTATTATTTTATTATTATAAGTATTATTATCATTATTATTATTATCATTATAATAGACGAATTTCTATTTAAATACGAACAGTCATACGCAGCCAAAACCAAGAAGCTGCGCAGCGAATCAGTAACCAACATGGAGCACAGATATCCCGCATTCTCTCTCACTTTATATGATATCTCCACCATCTTTGTTGGCACACATATCCAACACTCTCAGTCACTTTTAAGGTACCTACAACATTTTCGCTTTTCTTACCATAAGGGAATTTATCCACACTGTGTGTTTCCTATAAGCTAGGTACGTGCGACATCGAATGGGAAGCGCACTCCTTATTATAAGTGTAATGTACGTGACAATACCGGTATTGCTGCGGGCTTTCGTATAATTTCAATTTGATAAAAAAAAAACTAAGTGAGTTTATTTGACTATATGGACCATAAACATCTGTCCACCGACTATTCTTTATAAAGCGCTTTTGAACAGTATAGGTGGAAAGGGCGCTACATCAAATGTCAATTTATCATTATTATTATTATTATTATTATTATTAGTAGTAGTAGTAGTAGTAGTAGTAGTAGTAGTAGTAGTAGTATTGTAATTATAATCATTACATTCCAAACCATGGGAACGCAGGCTGCTGTCCACTTCCCTCGTTCAATAAACATTATATATTCAAGCGCAAAACTGATCAAATTCTCGATTCACCATCCACCAATTTGCATCCGTATTTGGGTAACTTATCAACTTATCAGATATAAACATAGCATTTGAAGACGGCCTGTTAAAACTCACTGAAGCAAACATTTTCTAATAAGTACTTTTTAAACTATTGATTCCTCAACAAGATAAGTGCTATATTTCAAATGTGAAAGGGTTGATGATGACTAAATGCAAAGTTTTGAATGTGAATTGCACTTTCGTTCATCGACTTTTTTCTCTTCTATATTGCGGCTCTTGCAGTTGTTGCTCGTGAAGAAAGCCAGCTCCTTACCCCAAGTCACTGGCAACATCAGTATTCTCCCAAGCCTTTAGCCTGGTTAGAAGCCGGCAGGTGTAAGAGTCAAATATTATATTTGCAATCATGCGCTCTAGAAAAATAACTGGCGATTACGAACACCACGAATACGAACTTTATTATTCCCTAACCGCAATCTACGGTACATCGAGGAAATACAATAATATCATTAGAACAATTTTAACCTTTAACAATGTTGTCAGAATGACAAAATTATACCTACACGTTACACCCATAAAGATATGTGTGTCAATATAATGCATGGAATGTATCTATTTGCTGTCATAACTAGGTACACAGACAGCTTTAATCAGCAGTATCAGAAAGTTCACTTAATTCTGGAAGAGATGTGTACTCCTTCATGCCTAAGTGAATAAATTTGTAAATTGCTACATCTAGTTCTAGAGTATTTTGGTATAACTAATATCCTAGGTTTTTCAAGACCATATTACTTTCAAATAGGAAATGAAATTCATCACCCATAAGTCGTTTTCTGCACTTAGTGCAGGTGCGTTCTTGCCTTGGTATCATCTACTGGCGCCACCTAGAGGGCTAAAACAGAACTAAAAGCACTGAAGTGGTAGATCATGGAGCAAGGACTTCAGCACCAACTCCTAGCAAGTCTAAGATGCAATTCATAAACATAATCAGGAGTGCATACCTTTGATAGACTTATTCGATTTAAATTGGCATATGATAGAGTAATGACAAATGTATTGTTATTCAAAATGAATTGTGTAGCTACTCCGACCTGTGCCCATTGATTCGAAGTTAAAACCATCTCGCATGCCTTTTATAAAGTTCTCACGTGATTCATTTATGGAGACAAGTGGAATTATGGATCAGGAAACATATAGACAAATATTATAAACTGCCAGATGTCGAGAAGATAGTTGGTGCTTATGTGCAAATACCAACCATAAATGCTATAATTATGGCCACCAAAGAGGTAATTTATAGGAAGAGACTGGGTATCGGGCTTCCATACATTATTCATGTGAAAATAATTACTTTTGTCAGATGTTAAAAGAAAGGACTTATATAATGACAGGGGCTAAAAATAAGTTTTTCCTTTAAATGGGACAGGAGTTACTAATGTCTTGATATTGCTGTCGATTGAATCAGAGATATGTAGATTAAGTCCCTGATTGAATGGGAATGGTGAGATTGCATACATTTACAATATATCAGTCTTGTAATTTAATTGAGTTGTTATAACATGCTCGATAGACGATAGTTATCATTGATTATTACTGATTATCTCTCGTAATCGTATTACTGAAACTTGTAAATAAGATGATGTTGAGAGGCAATAAAGATATCAGCTTTGCAGAGAATTATATATAAATTATATATATAAAAAGATGCAATTCTGCGGCAATGTTTTGGAATATTCGTCCATCGGTGCTGACCCTTAAAACACCGCATCTGGGAGTGCAATGCATTATAAGATTTGTGTATTTAGCTCTCAGAGCAGAGAGGGCAATAATCCCATATTTAATTAATACACTATTGTGGTTATATCTTGAACATAGCAACATTTGTATTTCTCTCGATAAGTTGATGCAATTACTTCATCTATTCCCTCGCACTTGTTTGTCAATGGCGAAGCTGATTGTCTACTCCCTTATTGGCGGGGCCCTCAGACCACGCCTATATGGGAAGCTGTTTTGAAATGTTCATAGTCCGGACGGCCATGTTGGAAATGCTGAGGCCGGACTGAATATAATTCTCTATTCTGATTGGTTATAATATAAATGTTGGCCCGGTACATTACCTTTGCCGCGGAAAATTGTGCCTTCCTTCATTTTAATTTAGCATGAAGTTTTCAAATATATCAAATATTTTAAGCGGACATAAAGTATTTTTTTCAGTATAGG
Organism: Maea johnstoni; assembly: GCA_963942565.1. NCBI lineage: Eukaryota > Metazoa > Annelida > Polychaeta > Spionida > Magelonidae > Maea > Maea johnstoni. Next base: position 2,220,834 of record OZ012700.1, on the reverse strand, counting down.
AAGGAAAATTACTAAAGAAAAAAATTACTATGTGTATAGAATGAAATCAGGAGACTTCGTAACCAAACTGGTTCGTAACCAAACTGATGCGTACCCAAGTAGCTTCGCACCCAAGAGATTTCGAAGTCTCCAACTTGCGCCTAGAATTCCGATATTTGTTTCATTTCTACAAAACTGATACAAATCTAGTCATTATAAATTATTTTCCTCTATAATGTTAATGATCTTTATACATCCGGTTCCCTCACAAGTTCATAAATAACTTAGCCCCGCTTTTGACTATTGATGCTTTGCATCAACAACCGTACTTGTAGATAATTGGCATTATGCCGTACGCTTGGTGTGGTGATCTATGATGGCAAGAGCCAGCATACTGCAATGCCACCTATCGAACAGGATTGAAACTATCAGCTTTGCCATTCTTCCCTGTCTTTGGTCTTGGGCATCTATAAATTTTGATTAGCATTCCAGTGGCGGCTTCAAGTAAAGTATGTCTGGACCGCACTTTGCCAAAACTACTGTATGAATGCGCAATTTACTTCGAAGTAAAGCATTGGGACATCCTTTTAAACTCTTCTAGAAATGCAATCATCCAAGTATAGTGCAATGATTGAAAAAAAAGGAGTGTCATAGGGGAATGCGCATTTTAATCTTTCTTACAACAGAGAGATAGAAAGACAGACAGATAGGTAGATAGATGTTATATATATATATATATATATATATATATATATATATATATATATATATATATATATATATATATATAAATAGATACTTTTCCATTATTGATAGGGTCGTTTTACTTTTTGTACAAATGATATTCTATGATATACGGAAGGACAAGTACATGTACGTGGTCTTTGTTGCGACTCTCGCAAATTAACACTTGGGTTCCCCTTGCCAGGAAATGAGCCAAGCGACCAGTCATTGCTTGAAATATATTCACCCTCCCTGTATAGAGGGAGGATAAAATGTCTTATTTACCCTCCTTCTGTAATGGTCAGGAAAAATAGTTATTTTCTTCCCCCAAAACGGTCATGCTATGATGCTAATAGTCTTTTATTTTCTCTCCCCCAAAACGGCCGTGAACATAAAGATTAAAAAATAATTCTTTCCCTAAAAACGGTCGGGAAAAAGTTTTATTTTCTTCCCCCGCCCCCCCCCCCCCCCCCCCCCCCCCAAAAAAAAAAGTTGTATTATTTTCTCCCCCAAAAAACTTAAGTTTTATTTACCCTGCCACTAGAGTGGTCAGGAAAATAATTCAGTTTTATTTTCTCTACCCCCCCCCCCCCCCAAAAAAAAAATGGTCGTAAAAATGATGTGTTGTATTTGCTCTTTCACACTTGGTCCATCGTACCTTTGCCTTGTTTTGCACAAATTCTGGCCTACTTTCAATTTTGTTGTTTTTCAGTCTCGGCTTGAACCTTGTTTATTTAATTTCCACGTCATTATTGCAATTATATAGCACGCTGCGCGGCTATCATTGTTGATTGTCCTCGTGTGGTCTGGGAGCCCCTTGGCTCCCTCCCCTGGAGAGAGGGATCTGGAGCTGCAGGGGGGAATGAACGGGAAGAGATAGGCCTCACACGGGGGATGTCAAAGTATGTCATCCAGTGCTTGACCTTGACCTCCTAAACCTTTGACCTAGCCGCCGCGCCCTCTATTGCGCAATCGTAAAACAAGCACCTTCTCCTCTTGGAAATCCGCCTCCTCCAAAAATGAAACTCACCTGGCGAAATCAGAAGATAATTCTTAGTCTATTATCTTCAGAATGTACACAGATATGTCCAATTAACCCCGAAAAACATTTGCAAGTGCCACACCTGACGCATGCGTACAAGTTGTTTACGACTTAGACATGTACCACGTGATCACAACATGGCGGGTGTGATGTAGGTCTCAGGGGCAGTTTGACAATTTTATTGCGAAAAGAAGCCAAGTAACGTCTTAAAGGAGATTGATTTTGATACCAAAACTTGACCATATTTGTGTTATATTTAGATGTAACTCACACGTTGTTATTGGAGGTTCTAAAATGAGGTAAAAGGCGATACAAGCGGATTACATTCGCGTCGGGGACATGAATCATGATGTGAGAGGAGGTGGAATTGCACTCGTTGGTTTCGCTATTATGTCCCTCAGAATTTACTACTTAAAGGGAAACTAAAGCCTCCCAAAGAGCGACAAAAGGACGCCGTGTCGTTGATCAATCATCTATCACCATGGCCAGCAGCGACGAAGCCGATATCCGCAGGCGGGGCATCATGAAAAAACTCAAGGTAAGCAAGCCTGACGAGCGAGGAAGCAATTTTATGATTTATAAACGGGTGTCCTGTCAGCTCTGGCGATATTCGATACGTGTGTACCTTTGCCAAAACCTGTACGTCACGGTTTATCTGTCCTAATTCTTGTTTTGATTAACATTGGAGTCGAGCATATCGAAAACCGAGTTCAATCAAGTGCAGTGACCTCCATTGCACTTAGACAATGTGTACTTTGTATCCTTTCAGCACATTAGTTACTAAGTGTCATTATGGTGTTAGGAAATGAAATACATTGTAGGGTCATTCCGTGGTAGCGTACATTGTGTCGGATACGACATTTACACACTTAAAATTTATATTTTTCAGAGGAAAACAGGTATATTGATGACTTAACTTTATAATCATGTCTATAAAGGACTTATCTAACATGTGCTATTGTTTCATATTTTTTTTCTCACAAGAAATGTAATTTTTGAGGAAAATAAAATTGTGTCGGATACGACGAGCTTGCGACGCAGGTTTTCTCAACTTTGGACAAATACCAAAATCTCTGTTCTGTTCATGGGAGTTCCACTACAAGAAATGCCTAGGTATCATCTCAAAAGGGTTTTGAACAAGAGTCATGAACAATTTTCTTAAAAAAGATATTGTTTGGGAGTTTTGTGAGAGGATTCTAAAAAAAGGTTGTTGTGTCGGATACGACGAGCTAGGCTGTGTCGGATACGACACTTTTGTCCACTACCTTAAATCAATATAAAAACAATTATATTTGTCATAAGATCAATATCAGAACTGAAACAAACCAAGGATGTACTATGTTGAAAAGTTTGATTTGCATGAAATACTTATATGAGTCTAGGGAGGATTTTTAGATCATTTTGGAACATGTTACACATGACACTACCCAAAGTATATCATTTTTCTGAATTTTTAACAATGTACAATTGCTCCAAGTGAACAATTTATTAAAACTCACAATAATTAGATACTTTATATTCCTGGCCATATAGACATCTTGCATAATGGAAAAATTTCATTGAAATATTAAGAAATAAAACATTTAAGTAAGAAGTGCGAGGGTATACTTGTTACTAACTCTCACTTGCTTAATGACTGAGCATGTGATGTTATGCAGCCTACCCTCTCCAATCAGATTCCTGCAATGTTTTTCATGACAAAGTAAACATGTAAAGGTCAGTACCATATCTTTAAATAATTACCATCACATTTCAGTTGATGTGCGAATTTTCATGCTCTATAATTATTTGTCATTCTGAGAGACATACCTCATGCTGATTCAGTTTGCTGTCTGTACTTACATGAATTTATGCTACCCTGACATTAAGATTGAAAGAATTAGATTTATTACCTAAAGGTAAATACCCTGAATAACTTAAAAGCCATTCCATTGTATCAATAATTATATCAATTATAACAAATGTTAAAGCTGAATAGAAGCAGGTTTGGCTTCTGTCTACCAGCTGACCAAGCTATTGCCAAATTTTGCGATAGGAGTTCAGAATTTGGCAACAGTAACATTTCTAGTTATTAACTCCTCACTAAGAGTAACTTATACATTTCCTAGCATTCTGAGCATATAACATCAGCTTCCTCCCATACTCAAGCTAGTATCTGTGGGCCTCCAGTTCAAACAGGATGAGGATATTGACTAGAATACACAGCTTGGTGACAGTGTCCACCAGGGACCAGTAGATACCCTTGTGTCACCGTGGTGGGGTATTCACTATGTCTGGAAGGATAGCAAAATCCAAGAAAGGAAATAGAAACCTACCTTGTGACTGCATTAGTTTGTCACAAGAAGATCAGATGGACGTTATCATACATGTATAAATCTTGATATAGTTGTGTTCTTCAACAAATGTTTTCTCTAATGGGTGTAAACTGGAACGTTCATAAAACCTTCCTGGTGTAAATGAGCTGTACAGCTAATTAATTCACTTAAATATTTTGACTTAGTGCTTTTTTCTACATTTCAATGTACATGTATCAATTAAAACTGTTTTTTCATTGGAACAGAGAGGTGGATCAACTTAGATTAGAATCAAATCCTCATGGCTGTGGTAGAGTGAATACCCTTCTACTGTCCTAATTGCCTAGCCGAGACTATCAAGGATTAATCGCACTTGGCATGCACCAGATAATTAGACAAAGGGTAACCAATCCAAATGGGAATTGATAGACAAACAATGTAAATTGGAACTGAGAAATTGAGCCTGTCTCATCCCCATGGTATTGACCATGTACTTTTCAAAACATATTTGGACTTCCCCTTGAGAAAAGGTTCATCTTGAATGTTAATAGGTTGGGTATACTCAAGATAGGGTGTCGTATCCGACACGTTTGTCGTATCCGACACGTTTGTCGTATCCGACACGAATGAAAAACACCTTTTTCCCCCAAATTTTAAGCAGACCTTACACATTATATTCTGGGTTCTAATAGGGCTAGGGATAATTGAGACTTTCATGAAATGTCATTTTTTTTGATGCAGTGGTTTTGGAGAAAAATAAACTTTTTCATGTTTTTTTGTGTCGGATACGACAGCCAGTATTTGGACAAAAGCTTATTTTTAGCCAAAATATTTTTTTCTTCAAAATTCATTACCATTTATTCAAACTAACTTAATTTCATGTGTCCAACCCAAAATGTCACATTTATCATGTTTTAGAATGTTTTTATTGAAGAAAAACCAATGTCGTATCCGACACGCATCCAACACACACTTTCCTATTTTTCTCAGTTAAACCATCAATAAAGTTCACTAAACACATTTTTATTTTATATCCAAGTCAAAAATCCAAAACTTCAGAATGTCTAGTTTTAGAATACATATGTATTGAATGTGTACATTATGATTTAATTTTTCACATCTATGTCGCAATTAGTGCGGAATGACCCTGTAACCATTTTGAGAGTTTTTCATTAATTGCATTTTATTTCTACTGACATGAAGTGAACCTTTTTCAGTCAATCATGAATGGTTTGATATTTGAGCTCTGCCCAACTATCAAGGAGTGGTATTCCTATACTATTACATTATTAGGCCGTCTGGATAAGGGCCATGCTTATTAAAATCATTTTTTAGGTTTTAGCAACAATGTTTTTGGATGTAAACATGTGTGATGAAAAGTTGTTGGACCACATATAGTATTCACTCAAAACATAGTTGCTTGGCAGAGGTACATGATTTAAGCAGTAAATCTAATCTGGTCCTGTCGTGTCACCTACATTTCTACCTATAAATGAGCTGGTTTAAATACACAAGCTAGAGTGACAGCAATTTGTATTTCTTGAATCATGTCATAACAGGGCTCGACACTTAGGGTGAACCTATGGCCTCAGGCCAGTAAAAATTCCCAAAAACAGCTTCGGGCCAGTAAAAAAAGACCTGAACTGGTCCTACAGGGCCAGTAAACATTTGGAGACATTTTTGTTAAAAAGTTTCCCCCTGAGAATGTCCCCAATTGTTTTTGAAATAAATGAAGATAAAATTTATAAAGATAAATGTTGTGGTGAATCTTATGCAATGTTCTTTCTTGTTATGTTAAAGAAAAAATCTAGGACCAGTGAACATTTTGCAGGACCAGTAGATGCTACGTGTTACTGGTCCTGCAGGGCCAGTATCATTTTGAGTTAGCGTTGAGGCCTGCATAATGTTTAACTATAATGCAAAGAAAGAAAATTGTTTTTAGGCAGGGCACAACATGAAGTCATTGGTTCTTATGGCAAACAGCATTTCCAACCAACATTTGTTTGTTTACCAGGTGTTAGTATGGCTAGTATATATCTATTAGGAGTGGCGTGATGGTAATCACTTAGCTTGCATTTTAACAACTTCAGATTGTATGGAGGTCTATTTTTGACACAAAATTGACTTTAAAATTTTATCGCACTAATTCAATAATTTCTTGGGTTATTGATCTTGTTACACTTATGGCGCGAAGATCAAATGGACAATATTTTGAAATTATCGGCTTAGCACTGTTAATTATCAGTAAAAGTGATAGGCGAGTGGCAAACTGTCCAGAGTAAAAAGGACCTTAAGTAGTTTCAATCACTAAATCCAAGGGATTGAGAGTAAAATCACTGCTGATTGCATCATTGCTTTTCTGAATGACTAAATTTGAAAATATACTCTGTAATATACATGTATGTATACATGACAAGGCGCCACGTAGCCCAATGGTTCAAGTCGCTCCAGAGATATATGGAGCAATTAGTTAAAACCATCCTATGAACATGTCCAGCTAGACTACCTGATTCTTGGGGTGTTAGGGAAAAATGGGAAGAGACAATCTTGAGGAGATGAAGCACAACAAAGCACACTACTAGGCATAGAAAGCACCACTGTTATGAATTTTAAATAAGACATAACCTGAGAAAGGGTAAATTCATATAGGAAAAAGGTTTAGTTAAATACATATTTTTTTCTCAAATTAGCAAAGTGACCTGAGAGCTTTGCTGCAAGGGCAATCTAATGTTTGGACCTTTAGGCCCGCAGGACTACCTGAATGATAATTGTGGCTTTTGAGCAGGGTCCCAGGGCGTCCAGCTAACCACTAGCCCCATAGTCTGAGGCTTCAGGAAATCCATAATCAGGAGACAAGTGACCTGTTGATATCATAAATAAAAATAATAAAACAACCTGGGCACAGATAAAAATGTTTTTTTTTTATTATTTTTCTGGTCAAAAATGTGTGTTTTATGCATGTTTGATGTTGATTTTGAGTTGGGAGGGCGGAAAAAAACTGTGGGGTAGGGATTTTTTTGAATAGAAACTTGTTAGGGTAGGGTTACAGGCAACAAACAACTTTTTTTAGGCCTTAACCAGCAGGGTGTCTTTATCATTTGGACACTCAAACTATCAAAAATCATTCCCTAACCTTTTATGATTTTTATGCCAATTTCAAGCAAGTTGATTTTTTTTTCACCTCATTATAATGTCCATGACATAGTATGAGGATAATATGCCTTATTTCAATAATCTCAATTGCAATTCTGGAATCTGGCTGTTGAGAGGAATGACAGCTGCTCAATCTTAGTAATGTTTCCTGCCAAACCAGAGTCTTACTCAGGATTTAGAAACTGGCTGCCCAAAATTGGCAAAATTTTGTAAAATTTTGGGGCGTCCAAATTTTTAAGGGGGCCACAAATCCACAATATACTCAGAATCTGTTATTTTCTGCCCTTCCCACTCCCAATCAACATAAAACATGTTATTTTTAAATAGTTTTATTTCATTCTCCAACATGGCAGCAAACAACAAAGGTACGTGAAGTAAACATGTGTTGTATACCATCAGATATATTTAATTAAAATAGACTTATTACTTTTTGTCATATATGTTGGACAACATTACATATTCTTTGTCAAATACCTTATCAACATAAAACATGCAAGAAACACACATTTCAAAATAATCCCCCCAAAATGTTTCCATCTACTTACCCTATTATTTCCAAACTGTTACATGAAACAAACAATTTATTTATCTAAGCTTTAAGGTCTTAGCCAGGATTCAGAACTGGGTACTCAAAATTGGCAATTGTGCAATTTAGGGGCCTCCTAATAAGGCTCCTATTTTTCAAGGAAGGGTACATACCATGGTCATATATATACACAGCTTAGAACTATAAAACATGTATTTACTCATTAAATTAGGGCATTTTATCCCTATACTACCTTATGGGAATTGTATTGAAGTGAAGTAAAATTTCATTAAAAGCTTGAAATAAACAAAGAAATTCCTCAGAAAAAATATTTTGTGATTTTTGATGGTTTGGGTGGCTTAATGACGCCCAGACTCTAAAAATCAATCACATTTACGCATCTTATCGTTCAGCCTAGGAAAAAATAATTCTTTGTTTCCTGTAATGGTCCAGAAAAAAATAGGGTAGGTAGGTTGGTAAAAACCCTTTTTTTTGCATTATATTTTCGGTTAAAATGTGTGTTTTATGCATGATTTATGTTGATTGGCAGTTGGGAAGGCAGAAAAAACCCTAGGGTAGGGATTTTTCTGAATAAAAACTTGTTAGGGTAGGGTTACAGGCAACAAACAACTTTTTTTTTTTTTGGGGGGGGGGCCTTATCATAATTTGTTCAAGTAACTGGCTAGGTATTTTACTATTAGGTGGGGGGGGGGGGGGGGGTGGGGCTAGCCAGTTTGAGAGAATATTATCCACACCAGAAGATTGTCCAATAATGTACCATTGTTGACATGTTGGAGAATGGAATAAAAAAATATTTAAGAATAACACGTTTTATGTTGATTGGGAGTGGGAAGGGCAGAAAAAACTTTAGGGTAGGGATTGTACTTCAGAGTAAAACTTGTTATGATAGAGTTTCAGGAAACAAACAACTTTTGTAGGCCTAATTGAAAGACATTATGGCTTATTGGTATCAACCAATCTTCAGCACTGAACAGTAGTGCTGGGAATTTAGGAAACTTTCAGCTCAATTAATCGTCCAAATTTTCGATTGACTAATCAATTTCATTCGATTATGATATCGATTTTGATGTGCCATCTTTCCAGTGTCTGATACATGGCTGATTACCCCCTAAATTTTTAATGATAAAATTCATAAAAATATGGTCAGGAATTCGTAATTCATGTTTATAACAATACTTGTTACTACTACGTTTATGCATGGTTTTCATGGTAAATAATGCCCCTTTTGAATGGAAACTTTGCCCATGTGAGCCGAGAACAGTCAAAAATATTGTGTTTTAAATAATGATTGATTAATCAGTAATCATGGCAAAATAATTGATAAATCGTCCTAGCACTACTGAACAGTGAACACCATGTGACTATGTGTTAATCTTCATCCGAGGACTTAGCCAGGACATCATCTAGCCTGTCTTTTGGACATGGCAATTTCCTGAAAACCCCCTTTTTTTGACAGGCAAAAGTTTTTATGAAGAATTTTCAATTTTGGCTTTAAATGGGTAATGACTTATTATTTTCCTAATATTTTCTTGGGATTTTCTTAATATGTTCTTTTTTTGACCCAATAGGCTATAAAATGTATATACAGTTGGTAGAAGTGTTTGATGTCTACTAGTGGCTAATTCTGAATGGGCAGAAATTTTGGAATCACTGTTTTGTACAGGCACTTCTAAAATCCTGTCTAGGTCCTGCTGAATACTACTGTAAATTCTCGGAAATTTAGACCCCCATAGGAATTGGGCCACTATAATTTTTTTGCAAAATGATTATTGATTAATGGGAAATCTGGGCAACCCTCGATCTATCGCCAGTTGCCATTCCATAAAATATAGACCTATCTGTAAATATTGCTTCAGGCACCGACATAATTTTCAGAACTAACTTGCCATGCCGGGCAAGTAGTTAATGATTCTTACTTGCCCGACATCATTTTTGACTTGCCCGAAATAAGTTATAACATATGCTAGAAAGGAATGTATTGTTCATGGATTTAAATATTTGAAAACCAGTTTCTTTTCAGTTTTGTTGCATTGTTTGCATATTTCTGGGTATTTGGGCCATTTAATACAAAATAATTTTGATTAGTTTTCAGAAAATCAGCTTTCCCATTCGGGCAAGTGAAAACTAAAATGTACTTGCCCAAAAGTCCTTTTTTCAAAAATTCACTTGCCGGGACAAGCGGGCTAGTACTTATGTCGGTGCCTGTGCTTATCAAAATAAAAACATCGAGGTATTTTCAGAAAACAAGGCCCACCCTGAATCCATATTTTTTTTTTACGGTACATGTGTTATCCTTTAACATGTTCATGAGTCATGAAATGATTGATGAAGAAAATCAGGTATTTTGCACCTGCAGTTCAGATCTTGTCATACATACACAGTGATGTGGGCGCTGTGGTTGAGGTGGCAGGGTTATATGGGAAACATGATACATCTTACAAGTGGTCCTTACTGGAGTCTTTTGCTTGTTCTCTGTTACAAGTGCCTTTGTTCTCAAACCACAACATCCTGTTTGTCCTAGATGCTAGCATTTGTAGGTGTGTTCGTTATTTTAACCATCCCTTGCACCAGTGTCTTAGCCAGGATTTAGAAACTGGGTGCCTAAAATTGGCAGTTGTAAAATATTTGGGTGTCCAAATTTTTAAGGGGGATCACAATATACTCATATTTCAACCATAAACATGTATAAATTCATCAAAATAAGGCTTGGTATCATTAAACAATGTCATGGGAATTTCAATTCAATTACAAGCTTGAGATTGAGATTTTTGGAAATTCCACACTAACAAATTATGGTGTCCTGAGGGGTTCTTTTTAAGGGTTTGGGTGTCCAAAAAAGCACCCAGACGCCCTGCTGGCTAAGACAGTGCCTTTCACCCTGTACCAGGGTCTTATCTAGACAGGATTTAAAAAATGGGTTCCAAAATTGACAATTGTAAATCTTTTTGGAGTTCTATTTCCCAAGGGAGACGTCTATGTACTCAGATTACAACCAAAAATATTTATGTTAACTTTATGAAATTAAGCATGCTATTCATATTGAATGTCATTGTCATGGGAACTTTATTGAGGTGAAATAAGTTCAAATATATGTTTGAAATTCACATTTAAAGAAAGTCTTGACAAAAAGTCCTGAAGGGTGATTTTTGAAGGTTTGAGTGTCCAAATGATGTCCAAACGCACTGCTTAAGAATAGGTATGCCATGCACCCTATCATGATCATGCACCGTGTCCTCCGACAGACTGAAAAGAAAATATCTATAAGAAATATTGAAGGTTCCATTAAAAAAAGTATTAACTCTAGATAGACTTGCTGAATACTCCAACAGACCTGGACCATCAGCTACTTATTAATTTTTTTTTCATTTCATGGACTATTTGCCATGAAAACTAATCATTTCAATGAAATTCAATTATTTCCAAAACTTTCCTAGGAAATAGGAACACAATGGAGCCATAGTTTGTAACTTCTGATTTCATCTGACATCCGCCTATTTTTGCCAAAATATCTTAAGGCCACAGGGGCCTCAGTCCTCAGACCTCCCTGCCTAATTTTGTTATTTTTCATATTTGGTGATCCAGTTCAATGAAGCTATTTGGTTGATAGTGTGGGTTGTTGTGTTTTCTGGAGTATCTTGACCATAGCGTGGCTACTAAGGCCTAAGAAAAATAATTGTTTGTTTCCTGTAACCCTACCTACCCTATATTTTTGGCCCTACCCGAAATCTTTTTATGACATTTTGAATCAAAAACATGGTATTCCGAATGAAAAACATGAACAGCTCAACTGTGAGGCTACCATTTATCACTAAAAAGATTTCTTAAAATAAAAACATTTTCCTACCTACCTACCCTAATTTTTCCTGGGGTGTTACAGGAAACAAACAATTAATTTTTTTAGGCTACTAAGGTGAGACAGAGGTCAACAGAAATTAAGTGGATCTGTAAACATATTTGCTTAGTAGTCCTGTTGATCATTCAGGGGTCAGGCTTCGGTTAAAAACTCTTAAATCAAGTGTTTTTTGTGTACATCAAATTTACAAAATACTGTGTAAATATTTACATATTGTACATACATCAATTTAATTTTTGCATTACTTAAATTTTATCAGCAATAATACCTAAAAAAATGTTCTAAAATTTTCACTTGCTTTATTGGGCCAGTGAGTAATGATTTCTACCTGCTCAGCAGCCATTTTTACTTGCAATGGTTAGCGGGCAAGCGCTTACGTTAATACCTGATCTAGCTTTTAGCAGGCCCAGTGCTTAGTGCAAGGGGAGAAACATCAGGAGGAGGAAGAGGCCTATTTATTGTTGCCACCGCTAATATATGGGAAATTGCAAGGTCACAAAATAGAATCACTGCCTGAGCCGGGGAAGTAAACAACTTGTGTGTGGGCTAGATTATTCTCACTGGTGGAATTATAGTGTGAACATTAACCTGCGAGCTCCCAAAGCTCCTTGCTCTCAGAGAGATGTGTGTAAGAGAGAGGTGTGGGGGCTAGATTATTCTCACTGGTGGAATTATAGTGTGAACATTAACCTCCTAACTCCCAAAGCCCCTTTCTCTCAGAGAGATGTGTGTAAGAGAGAGGTGTGGGGGCTAGATTATTCTCACTGGTGGAATTATAGTGTGAACATTAACCTCCTAACTCCCAAAGCCCCTTTCTCTCAGAGTGATGTGTGTTAGAGAGAGGTGTGGGGGCTAGATTATTCTCACTGGTGGAATTATAGTGCCAACATTAACCTGCTAACTCCCAAAGCCCCTTTCTCTCAGAGAGATGTGTGTTAGAGAGAGGTGTGGGGGCTAGATTATTCTCACTGGTGGAATTATAGTGTGAGCGTTAACCCTTTAACTCCCAAAGCCCCTTTCTCTCAGAGAGATGTGTGTAAGAGAGAGGTGTGGGGGCTAGATTATTCTCACTGGTGGAATTATAGTGTGAGCGTTAACCCTTTAACTCCCAAAGCCCCTTTCTCTCAGAGAGATGTGTGTTAGAGAGAGGTGTGGGGGCTAGATTATTCTCACTGGTCGAATTATAGTGTGAGCGTTAACCCTTTAACTCCCAAAGCCCCTTTCTCTCAGAGAGATGTGTGTGTGGGAGAGAAGTGTGGGGGCTAGATTATTCTCACTGGTGGAATTATAGTGTGAACATTAACCTCCTAACTCCCAAAGCCCCTTTCTCTCAGAGTGATGTGTGTTAGAGAGAGGTGTGGGGGCTAGATTATTCTCACTGGTGGAATTATAGTGTGAACATTAACCTCCTAACTCCCGAAGCTCCTTTCTCTCAGAGAGAAATGTGTGTGTTAGAGAGAAGTGTGTGGGCTAGATTATTCTCACCAGTATAAGTATAGTAAGATTTGATTTAGAATTAACTTTTCATAGGGGGATATCAAATTAATAAGGCAGTTTTGGCACAAATGGATTAAATCTTTCTTAACCCGTTTTCTGCAGACCTGTGGCTAAATTGGCTAATACAAAATGAGGCAAAAAACCTGTGAAATGATTGAAACCTTGGCACATGGGTACTCTGCATCTTATAGTCCTCAGGAAGAGATATCCAATGAATACTAACATGACAGGGTTAAGATGGTTTTCAAAATGTCCTTTTGCTTTGGACGAAAGTAGCCTTAGCATTGGAAGGGTTTTGATATTATTCCACCACCAGAAAGGATAATGAACCCCTGAGACAGCCTGTTGTTTGTTGAAGACAAAAGAGCCCACGCTGTATATCAGTATTTCAACTAGTTAATGTCCATACGTACACTAACCTGATCATGGCTATAGATGCCGTTAGGAAGAACCACTCAGGTGAGTGGGTGCTGTATATCAAATAGTTAGTGTCATAAGTACACTAACCTGATCATCTCAATAGATGCCGTTAGGGAGAAACACTCAGGTGGGTGGGTACTGTTTGTAATTGTATAGTGTGTAGTAGGTAGGTATTGAGCACTTCTCACTCCACAGCCAGAGCTTGCCAGGAGAGATTGTGTGTGGGCTAGCCTAGGTTATTTACAGTGCTGCTATACACTGGTTGGAATAGAGAACAAGAGGCCCCAGAGTCTTAGCCAGGATTTCGAAAATGCCTGTCCAAAACAGCATTTCCAAGATTTCTGCCCTTCCAGATTTAGCTACGTAGCTTCTTCAAATCTGAATGCCATCTACATTTAAGGTGGCTGTAAACGTTTCCTCCTCAGGGAAGGCCTGTTTTGAGATATATGTATTATGTTAATGAACCGGGTCTTACCCTCCATGGATATGAAAAAAACCCATACCCCTACCCCACTCCTAACCCCATACATTGTGCAATTAGTTTGGTTTGACAGATGAAAGCCTGTTTTGAGATATATGTATTATGTTAATGAACCAGGTCTTACCATCCATATGAAAAAAACCATACCCCTACCCCACTCCTAACCCCATAAATCGAAGCCAGAGAGCATGCTGCAATGTTTTGGTCATGTGACCTAGGTAGCTGATAAGCCCCTCCCACCTGCCTAGTGATGCTGGACTGCTATTAGATTTAACAGGAAATGGAAATGAATTTAATTGGTAACTGATTATAGCTCAGTCAGTTTTTTCTCGGTATGAAGGTGTTGGTTTGAAAAGGTGTGCGATGGGTAAGGTGGGCTACTTAGCACCACAGATAATGATGTTTCAAATGATCAGTTCAAAAATAGTGTAGTAGGGATTAGTCTTAATTGAAATGTGGCTCCAGCTGTCCGAGAAAAACAGGAAACATCCTATTTTTTGGGCTTCAGGTAATAAAATGTGTGTATTTGATGGGAGGATGTTGTGTCATTCCTTCTCAGGCCTCCAGCTTAAACAGACACTCTAATTACACCCATATAATTCAGCTATCAACTAATTGAAGCCTTGATATTTTCACAACAATGTTCATGTTGTCAATTCAGTAAGAGAAACAAAAGAGATTGACATTACAGGTGAATGATGTGGTTAGGTGATTGGTTAGCACTGTGGTTTCAGTTCTGTGGAAATAGATACTGGTATCTATGTGGTGTCAATTAGACATTTAATCGCCTCAGGGCTCACCTTATACTCACTGAAGTCTACTAAAAGAATGGATGTGTGGTGTCACTCATAATCCCCTCAAGGATTATGGGATTCAAGAGGAAATGTCTAAAATAGGATTACATGTGTGTGATTGTGTTCTTGGTAGAAAGGTCATTTTCTCTGAGCATTTCAAGCAGTGAATGGCAAGAAGTGTTTTGGACATTTAACTGACTGCTCGCTGTCTCTCACCACCACTGAGGGCCTGTCCTGATGGCTGAGTGGTCAAAGGCATTGCCACTGACTGCTGGCTGTCTCACCACCACTGAGGGCATGTCCTGATGGCAGAGTGGTCTATGGCCCTGCCACTGACTGCTCGCTGTCTCTCACCACCACTGAGGGCCTGGCTTGATGGCTGAGTGGTCAAAGGCATTGCCAAGACTACTAGCTGTCTCTCACCACTGAGGGCCTGCCCTGATGGCTAATTGTGAAAGGCATTGACACTTAGTGATCGCTGTCTCTCACCACTGAGGGCCTGTCCTAATAGCCGAGTCGTCCAGTAAGGCATTGCCAATGACTGTTCAGTGTCTCTCACCACTGTCGGGCCTTTCCTGATGGCTGAGTGTCTAAGACATTAACACTGAGTGCTTGCTGTCTCGCACCAAATGACACTGAGATGCCCTGCTGGCTAAGCCTATGGTTGCCTGGCAGGCTGGTGTGTCAGACTGAGATCGTAGGAGGAGGCGTAGGAGGAGGAGATTTGGCACTAATAGGATCACAACAGCAGGAAACAATACAATAACAATTTGCCACCGTCGTCCCTTGATCTGAGGAATGTCTTTCACCTGATGACAAGGACAAGGTGTGTGGTATGAGGTGTTGCCACTGACTGCTCGCTGTCCCTCACCTAGAGACCTGCTGGCTAAGCCTATGGTTGCCTGGCAGGCTGGTGTGTCAGACTGAGATCGTAGGAGGAGGCGTAGGAGGGGGAGATGGGGCACTAATATTATCACAACAGCAGGAAACAATACAACTAATTCCCACTGCTGTCAGTGTCATCTTATCATGATGCCTGATCAGAGGAATGTCTTTCACTGGCTGACAAGGGCATAACAGAATAACAGAATGGAAGATGATCAGGATAAAAAGGTGCAATATCAACATTAGCTCATGGTCTTAGCCAGCAGGGCGTCTGGGTGCCTTTTTGGACGCCCAAACCCTTAAAAAGAACCCCTCAGGACACCCAAATATTTTTTTGTGGAATTTCTAAAAATCCCAATCTCAAGCTTATAATTGAATTTTTTCATCTCCTTATAATACCCATGACATTGTTTAATGATATCATGCCTTATTTTGATGAATTTATACATGTTTATGGTTGAAATATGAGTACATTGTGATCCCCCTTAAAAATTTGGACGCCCAAAAATTTTACAACTGCCAATTTTAGGCACCCAGTTTCTAAATCCTGGCTAAGACACTGCATTAGCTTTCCAAATTTAACATCATGTTAGAATGCGGACACCAGTGTAGATGTCAGTATCAATTGAAAAAAGTTATTTATTGTGTGGTATCATTTAAGATTTAGTATAGATATAAAATTGTCTTAATTGCTACTTGAACGTCTCTGCACGAAGGCACTTAAGCTATTTATTAGTCTAATTTCTGAAGCTGATGCTACAAAACTTTACAAAATTAGTTCCCTAAGAGGAAGGTAGTATCGTTAAAAAATGTTGTTAGTGTATCATACTGTAAAAGAAATATCAATATTGTATCACATTGCAAAAAAAATATTTGTAGGTGCCTACAGGGTCTTAGACAAGATTTAGAAACTGTCAAACTGGGTGCCCAAAATTGGCAATTGTATAATTTTGGGGCGTCCTATTTATCAAGGTAGACCACAATATACTCAGATTAAAACCAAAAACATGTATTTACCTTATTAAAATAAAGCACAATATCCTTATACAATGTCAAGGGATTTATATTGGGGTTGAAAAGTGGAATTGTATGCTTGAAATTGATATTTTAAGAAATTACCCTCAAAACTTTTGGGGTGTCCTGAGGGGTATTTTTTGAGGGTTTGGGTTTCCAATTGATACCCAGACGCCCTGCTTGCTAAGCCTATGGGTGCCAATCCTCAACTGCTTGCCCACCAGCAGTTCAGTCAGTTTCATACCACTAAGCAGTAGCATAAAAATATTACAGATCCTAATAAAATGATACAATTCATATCCCCATTGAATACCGTTATTTGATATCATATTTAGTATTGCTTCTGTTATTTTGTGTCATACCGAGTACTGCCACTGCCCCCCTAGAAGGTGAGTGCCCTGAGAGCACAGTAGCAGGGCAATCTATGAGGAGGTTATCTCCGCCTGCCAGATGTGTTCATCGTGGAGGGAGACACAACAACAGGAAGTTCACACTTCAACCCATTCACACTCAGAGATCCTCTAGAAACTATCGTCTGCTACTTTCATACTTTTCAAAATAACTTTGGAATAAAGCAAAAGTTCTCAAAATAGTTGAAGCAGAGTTGTTGTTTGACTTCTCTCTGAGATTTTACCTTCAATTATTTTCCAAAAAATGGTTTTGTTAGAAAAATATTTCCAAAATTGTCAGGCCTGTTTTGGCCGCTCTGAGCATTAATGGGTTAACCCATTCATGCCTGTAGCGTACAAAAAACACCTGACAACTTTGGTTATACCTCTCTAACAAAAGCAGCATTCAGAATATATTTGAAGGAGACTTCTTCATCAGAATTTTATCTGAAACTCTCCTTCAATTTCTTTGCGAAATTATGGTTCATTTCAAAGTTATTTCCAAAAGTTTGACAGTTCCAGACAACACCTGTCAAGTGTATCCAGGCATGAATGGGTTAACCCTTATGCTGCTGCTTGCTAATTTTATTTAGCCAATACAAAATGATGCAAAAACCTGAAAAATGGCTGAAACCCTGGCAAATGGGTACTCATCTAAGAGTACTCAGCGAGAGCTATGTAATGAATACCAACAT
Source organism: Maea johnstoni (assembly GCA_963942565.1). NCBI lineage: Eukaryota > Metazoa > Annelida > Polychaeta > Spionida > Magelonidae > Maea > Maea johnstoni. Next base: position 2,203,068 of record OZ012700.1, on the reverse strand, counting down.
GACATGGTTTAGATGGTTTTCAAAAAGCTTTGTGTCCTTGTACTTTGGATAAAAGTAGCCTCAGCACTGGAAGCGTTAACCCATTAACACCTGCTGCCAGCCTTTTTCAAAAGCAGCCTGACATTTTTGAGGAAATCTTTCAGCCAAGAGTGTAGTTGGAAAAATATTTGAAGGATCGGAACACTACCAACAACACTTCTTCAATATTCTTTTCTTAATTTGATAAATAAATGCAACATTTATAGTTATATTGGCCAGAGTAGTAACCAGCCGCATTTATAAGGGTTAATGACATAGACCATCCTATAGTGGTTAATATGACCTCCTCTGCACTGGTAAACAAGTTCATTATCTCGGAGCTCTCCTTGACATGGGTCGCCACGATCTATCATAATTCTCAAAATAACTTTGGAGCAAAGTTTGGAAAAAGTTTTGAAGGAGAGTTTTTAATTAGTTTATTAAATAACACTATAAATGCTTTGCAAAAATTCGATTCTTTTCAACTCCTGTCTGCCTATACTGGCCAGAAATGTACTGACAGTTTAGGCAAAATCTTTGCCACAAGATTTTTCAGAAAATAAAAAAAGGAAAAAATATTGACAAAAAATATTATGTTAGTTGTTATGTCAATTAATTGATAAAAGAATCTTTTGGGCTTTGTCATCATTTGTTTATTTATGGTAATTTTGAAAATAAATTCAAGAAATATTTGAAGGGGAGTTGTTGGATAGGTTCTGATCAACATTCATCATTCAAATATTTTCTAAAAGAATTGTACAGGTCTGTCGCTATCCGGCTGTCAGGATGTGGCAGGCATGTATGGGTGAACCTATTTATAAATTTATGCCTCTAGTGCCCAAAAATGCCCTGGTCACTTTGGTGATATCTTTTTGACAAACCTATTTTTCAGAAATTAATACGAAGGCCCACCAGTCTCCTTCAAACATTTTGTGAAATCATGCTTTGTTCAAAAATTATATTCAAAAGTTTAGCAGGTCCAGACAACACATGTCAAGGAACATCCTAGGCATGGATGACCTAACTCATTACTACTCCTAGGCCCAGCAGCCAAATGCAGCCTGACAATTTTGATGAAATCCTGTATGCAAAAGCAAAGTTTGGGAAATGTTTGATATATAAATGGCATTCAGAACATTATCAACAACTCTCCTTTAAATATTTTGTAAAATCATTCTTTATTCCGATGTTATTCTCAAAAATATCATCGATCCAGACGACAATTTCTAGAGGAACTCTCAAGCCTGAATGGGTTAACCCATTAATACTCACGGCGGCTAAAAGCAGTCTGACAATTTTGGTGAAATCTCTCATGCAAAAGCATAGTTGGGAAAATATTCGATAGAGAAATTTTATTCTGGACATTACCAACAACTCTTCTTCAAATATTTTGTGAAACCATTCTTACTTCCGATGTTATTCTCAAAAATATCATCGATCCAGACGACAATTTCATGAGGAACTCTGAAGCCTGCATGGGTTAATATCCTGCTGGCTTTGGTGTAAACAAGTCCATTATCTCGGTCAGGTGCAGGCCGCCTTGATTTATGGGTCTACAGGGCTCGACATTAAAAGATGCCCCGCTGCAAATTCCATGTGAACCTGCAGAAAAACAGCATTTAGCGGGGCTCAAAATTAAAGGTTGCCCCCATTTCAAATTCCATGTGAATCTGCTGAAAAAGAGCATTCAGTCAGGGCTCGACATTAAAGGATGTGTTCCTCTCGTTGCTAATTCCATGTGAACCTGCCGAAAAACAGTATTCAGCAGGGCTCGAAATAAAAGGTTGCCCCATTTCAAATTCCATGTGAACTTGCTGAAAAACAGCATTCAGTCAGGGCTCGAAATTAAAGGGTGCCTGGAGGTCAGGGTTCCCTTGAATTCTCCTGCAGCTCCCTCAAATTTCTGCGGGGACCCCAAATAGTCTAAAAGATGTGCTGGTTTCTAAACACATCACAGCTTTACGTAGCTTTTGAAGATGCAATTGGGTTCCCTGAAAAAGAAAAACATGTAATTTTGAGCCCAAAGATGTACTGGTTTCTAAACACAACACATTTAGGCAGCTTCTGAAGATGCAATTGGGTTCCCTGAAAAAAAACCCCACTAAATTTCGAGCCCTGATTTAGGCAGCCAAAACATGACCCTTGCTTGATGTGGCAAGTATTAGTTTCTTGTCACACAAGGCAGAGAAAATACAGTACCAGGCACTAATGTAAATCTCAGAAATAACTTACCATGCCTGGTAAGTAGTAGTCATTACAGATTTTTACTTGCCTGACATAATTTTTGGCATGCCCGAAATAAGTCATGAAATACTCGAGAATGGCATGTATTATTCATCATGGATTTAACAATTTGAAATCCATTTTCTTTTTAATTTTGTTGCATTGTTTGCATATTTCTGGGTATATGTGCCACCCTCAACCCATTTATAGAAAATATAAAAAAAATGTGTGAAAAAAGTGTATGACTTAAGATGATTAAGTGATTACGATGATTAAGTTGGTTTTCACTTTTTTCGGTGTCGATAGTAACCTAGAAGCACGCCTAGGTTATCAAGTGCTATGACTCGCAGGGGAGGTGGTTCAATACCTTCCCTCCCCACTCTGCATATGAATTACCCACATCATCCAAGTCAACAATCCTCATCTTATCTTTTTCTGAAGTTCTTAAAATATTTGAAGAGGAATTGTTAATCCTATTAGTATAATGATATTCGCTCATTTTTTTCAAAGATTTTCTTCCTTATCAAGAAATTTTTATGTGTTGCGTAGAATAGATATCATCCTGATATGATAAATAGGTAAAGCAATCTTTTTGTAAAATATTTGATTAAATTGAAAAAAGTATCCTCTTCAAGCTAATAAAAAAATCAGTACAACCTCCTAGGTTTGAAGTCTGAGCTTTGTTCACATTTAAAGGTTTTCACATCTCAATATTTTTCCTTGATGCATTAATTAGAATAAAATGTGATTATGAATATGGAAAATTAGCTGAGTTCATTTATCTTAATAGATTTTATCTTCATTTATTTCAAAAACATTTGGGGACATTCTCGGTGGGAAACTTTTTAACAAGAATGTCTCCAAATGTTTACTTGGCCTGTAGGACCAGTTGAGGTCTTTTTTTACTGGCCCGAAGCAGTTTTTGAGAATTTTTACTGGCCTGGGGCCATAGTTTACCCTAAACGTCGAGCCCTGATAATAGTTGTTTGGACAATTGAAGATGTTCACATATCAGAGGTTCACATTTTACCTGGAAAAATGTGACTGACTGGGAAACTGTATATACTATAGGAATTGGTCACAATGTAAGGTTTTCTCGTCTTCAAGATTTTCCTAAATCTATTACAGGATAATATGTGATTTAACTGGAAAGCATATACAGGTTGTACTAGCCTACTAGGTCAAAATGCTAAAAAAAGTCCTATAAAAGAGAAATTATATGATGATTGAAGTTGTTCACACAAGAGGTTGTAATATTTTTAAGTGTTTTCTCGATACGGTATCGAGAGAGAGAGCTTGGGCTATGTGTGGATTTCCTTGGATATCCTTGGATTTCTATTCAGAATACAATACATTTGACTAGTGTAACTGGCCTGAGACACGCCCAGGTATATAGACAAGTGGTATGACTCAATAGAACTGGGAGGAGGGCTCAATAAGTGTTTACCCTCAGAAGGTGGGAGGGGTTGGGGTTCGATTTCAGTTCTATGACGTGCTGAAAATGACTTTAGGTCTTATGAAGGTTATGCTTGGCTACACAGCAGAACAATTACAATTACAACTGATTTGATCTATCTATCTATCTATCTATCTATCCATCTATCTATCTATCTATCTATCTATCTATCCATCCATCCATCCATCCATCCATCTATCTTTCTATCTTATGTTCTCTGTCTGTCTCTCTCTCTCTCTCTCTCTCTCTCTCTCTCTCTCTCTCTCTCTCTCTCTCTCTCTCTCTCTCTCTCTCTCTCTCTCTTCTCCTCTCTCTCCTCTCTCTCTCTCTCTCTCTCTCTCTCTCTCTCTCTCTCTCTCTCTCTCTCTCTCTCTCTCTCTCTCTCTCTCTCTCTCTCTCTCTCTCTCTCTCTCTATCTATCTATCTATCTCTCTCTCTATCTCTATCTCTCTCTCTCTGTCTCTCTCTATCTCCCAAGATCATTTCTTGATGTAAATTTCGATTCATATAGATTCTCTCTCTTATTCCCATATCAATTCTCTGTTTTTCAGACTATGAAGAAGAAGTATTTTGTGCTCCGCGAGGACAGCAAGACGGGACCCGCGCGGCTGGAATACTACGACACCGAAAAAAAGTATCGCAGCGGCGGCCACCCCAAACGCTCAATCCACCTGAAAACATGCCTCAACATCAACAAGAAGTTCGACACCAAGCACAAGTGCGCGATCGTGCTCTTCACTAAGGACGACTGTTTCTCGGTGGTCGCGGAGAACGAGGAGGAACAGGAGTTCTGGCTGCTCGCGATGCGGGAACTTCTGGTTCAGACGACCAATGACGGGGAGGTGCCGAAGCCCGCTTTCGGTAAGTTAGACTTCGCCAAAATCTTTCATCTTCAAATACCTTCAGAAAGAAGCTTTTATGATATAGTTTTCAACCGCTAAAGGATGAAGCCTTCGGTAAGTCAGATTTCATCAAAATCTTTCATCTTCAAATACCTTCAGAAGGATGATATTGTTTAATTAAGGACGAAGCCTTCTATAAGGGCTCGCTCAGTTCTTATATTGTTTGGTTATTTTTATATCATTAATGCTTATATCAGCCAAAAGCAGCCTGACAATTTTGATGAAATCATACACTATAAGGTGAAAGCAAAGTGGGAAAATATTTGAAGGAAATATATAAAGAAAATGGAAAATAAAAGCAATGAATATTTTATATTTGTTAACTGAAATGTTCATCAAATATTTTTTTAAATCCTTCTTAGTTGAACCTCTACCAGGCACAGCGCCCCCTGGATTTTAGGTTTTCCTGGTTGCCCATTGGCTGAGCCTGGTTGGACACTTAAGTTGTGATGTTTGTGTTTACAGAGCATGTATGGCAGCTGACGGTCAAGCCTCGCGGACTGGGCAGCAGCAAGAATCTGACCGGTCACTATCGCCTCTGTCTCACTGACCGCGACGTGGCCCTGGTCAAGGTCAACCATGAGCTACCAGCAATCGTGTTCCAGGTAAGCTGCCCTAGCTTATCATATATATATATATATATATATATATATATATATATATATATATATATATATATATATATATATATATATATATATATATATATATATATATATATACATATATATGTGGGTGTATATATATTTACACATACATAGAGAGAGAGAGAGAGAGAGAGGAGAGAGAGAGAGAGAGAGAGAGAGAGAGAGAGAGAGAGAGAGAGAGAGAGAGAGAGAGAGAGAGAGAGAGAGAGAGACAGAGAGAGAGAGAGAGAGAGAGAGAGAGAGAGAGAGAGAGAGATTTTATGGAAATTGATATAAAACAAGAGAGAGAGAGAGAGAGAGAGAGAGATTTTATGGAAATTGATATAAAACAAGAGAGAGAGAGAGAGAGATTTTATGGAAATTGATATAAAACAAGGAAAGATAGGTATTACTTTTTAGAGAAAATACACCTTGATAAAGGATGAATCATGACATATTAGGTAGAGGCAATAGATGTAAAGCTTAAAAGATAATAATAGCATTATCTTTTTGTGGAATAAGTTAAAAAATAAGAAATGAATACATAAATTCATGAATAGAAAGAATCCTGATTGTTCATATATATTTGTTTGTTTTTAGCTTCCCAGCATCAGGAGATGTGGCCATTCTGTGGGTGTATATATATTTACACATACATAGAGAGAGAGAGAGAGAGAGAGAGAGAGAGAGAGAGAGAGAGAGAGAGAGAGAGAGAGAGAGAGAGAGAGAGAGAGAGAGAGATTTTATGGAAATTGATATAAAACAAGAGAGAGAGAGAGAGATTTTATGGAAATTGATATAAAACAAGAGAGAGAGAGAGAGATTTTATGGAAATTGATATAAAACAAGGAATGATAGGTATTACTTTTTAGAGAAAATACACCTTGATAAAGGATGAATTATGACGTATTAGGTAGAGGCAATAGATGTAAAGCTTAAAAGATAATAATAGCATTATCTTTTTGTGGAATAAGTTAAAAAATAAGAAATGAATACATAAATTCATGGATAGAAAGTGTCCTGATTGTTCATATATATTTGTTTGTTTTTAGCTTCCCAGCATCAGGAGATGCGGCCATTCTGACTGTTTCTTCTTCATGGAGGTTGGACGATCTGCGCCAACGGGAGCGGGAGAACTCTGGATGCAAGTCGAGGACACCGTCATAGCACAGAACATGCACGAGGCCATCCTAAGGTACATTGCCAAGTATTATTTTTACTTATTTTTCATTCTGTTGCATGTTTTCTATTGAATGTCGGGACTCGAAAACTGAATAAGCCAGCTAACCAAGCCTGGAGAAAGTATAAAAAAGTGTGGATTAGTATAATTATTGTTAACCCATTCATGCTTGGAAATTTCCCAGACTTCCCTATACAGAATTCCTGGATCCACCCCTGAATGTTCCATACCGAATATCAGGTCTCAGCAACAAAGCTATCCCACTAGTTGGGGCAAGTAAAAATGTAAAGGCTTGTAAAACTTTTATTTCGAGCAATTTCTAGGTAATTATTTCTTCACCCAATATGAAGAGAGAAATTGTTTTGGCACAGTTCCCATATCAGTGTCTGTGTCTGTATTAACCCATTCATGCCTACTGGGGATCTACTTGACAAGTGTCGTCTGGACCTGTCATATTTTTGAAAATAACTTCTGAATGAAGCACTTATTTGCTAAATATTTGAAGGAGGGTTGTAGATATAGGTTTAATGAACAGCTCGCCTTTTAATATTTCCCAACCATTGCTTTTGTAAGAGAGGTATCACCAAATTAGTCCGGCGGTTTTGACTGCTATGGGCATGAATGGGTTAATCTGCAAGATATCTCTAAAACACAAAAACAAGATACAGAAAAATACTGACATTCTAATAATGATTTGATCCTGCTAGTTGTGGCAAGTAAAAATTGTTAAGGCTCATAACATTTTATTTTCTAGCCATTTCTATATTATTTTTATCTGATTATTGCTAATAATGACCTCATTCTGTCTTTGTTTCTCAGTTCTATGAAGGCCATGAACGCGCTGGCAGAAATGCCCTCGATACCTCGCCCTCGGAGCCATACCACGTCCTCCCGCGACGGCACCAAACCCGTACCCGTGCCCCACCGGGGTACGCCAGCACCCCAGGACTCACAGGGCCCCAAGCGGTCGCGAACCATCAGCGAGGGAACGTACCCAAGGTACCCACCCATATGGGACATCATTAACCCTTATGCTGCTAGTGGCTATTTTGGCCAAAATAATGCAGAAAACCTTAAAGATGACTGAAACTCTAGCACATCTGATAGTACTCAATGAGAGCTATCCAATGAATACAAACATGACAGGGTTTAGATATTTTTCAAAAATGTTTGTGACCTTGTGCTTTGGACAAAAGTAGCCTCAGCATTGGAAGGGTTAATCGTCACTTTGTTATATTAACCCTTTTGAGTTCAAATTGTTATTTTCCATGCAAATTTCTGATGCTAAATTGTAATGGGCTTTTTGGTTAAGATTCAGTACTTTAAATACCAGGTTGTTCATGTTCGACAATCTTAAAAACTTCAGTCCACTAGTCATGTGACATATCAATCCCTCAAATCCTGAAAGAAAAATCGTGTACAGGTAAAAAACACATTTCTGCATTTAAACCCCTCCCCATAATGCTGATTCAAAACCCATTTTAACCCATTAATGCTCACAGCGGCCAAAACCAGCCTGACAATTTTGATGAAGTCTTTCAGCCAAAAGGGTAATTGACGAAATATTTGAAGGAGAAATGTTGATCAGAAACCCTACCAACAAATCCCCTTCAAAATATTTTGTTGAATCATTGTCAATTGCAAAGTTATTGTCAAAAGTAGCATAGATACAGACGACAATTGCTGAAAGAACTCTTAAGCATTAATACATTAATATATTTTTATTTCCTTTGTGTTTCAGTCCTCGCCGGCCGCGGATATCTCCGAGTCGTAAACACTCGAATGCCTCTGACAAGTCACGGCCGAACAGCATGTATGGACGCTCCACGTCGGTTCCTATGGGAGTACAGGCGCACTCTCCAGTGGCGCCACCTACAGCTAGGTGAGTAGCGAGAACGGTATCCTGGGACTTAGCCACAACCCGCCCAGTCCGTCTTGGACAGGCAGAGTTCTGAAAACCTTGTTTAAAACGTGGAACGGATGCAAACAATAGCCATGTCAGAATAGCTGACAGGAGAGGATTGAGAAGTTCTGAAAACCTACCTTTTTGTAAAGTCAAAATTTTCTATGAAGAATTTTTAATTTTTAACTTTTTGGGGTAATAACCAAATATTTTCTTAACAATCAGCTTCTAGTGCATGGCTGAAGTGGAAAATGCCCTTATTTACACAATAGGCTATTGCATCTAGGTGGTATATGGATTTGACAGGCAGAAATCTTTGAATTGCAGTTTTGGACAGGCATTTTTTAATCCTGGCTAAGACCCTGAACTGTCGTTGTGGTTGTGATAAGGATGAGGGTGATGGCTGTGGTGATGGTGATTTGTGATAGTGAACATGCTGGCGATAATGGTGATGAGAATTATGGCAATCACGATGGATGTGGTGGGGATTATGATATGTGATTGTAATGTTGTTAGCGGTACTGGTGATGGTGATGATGATGATAATGATGAGGCAAATTATGATTGTGGTGTTGATAATGGAGAGAAAGATGAGGATGGGGATGATGATAAGATTTTTTTGGTGGGGATGATGATGATGATGATGAGGAGGTAGATGGTGATGGTGAAGATGATGAGAAGGTAGATGGTAATGATGATGATGATGATGATGATGATGATGATAATGATGATCCAAATTATGATTGTGGTGTTGAGGATGGAGAGAAAGATGAGGATGGGGATGATGATAAGATTTTTTTGGTGGGGATGATGATGATGATGATGAGGAGGTAGATGATGATGGTGAAGATGATGATGGTGAAGATGATGATCCAAATTATGATTGTGATGATGGTGAGAAAGAGGATGATGATTGTGATGATGATAATTTTTTAGGTGGTGATGATGGTGAATATGATGAGGAGCTAGAGGATGATGATGGTGTTTATGATCTGATTATGATGAAAAGGTGGAGGAGGAGGTTGAGGAAGGTTTGGTGGAGAAGGTGATGCTAAGCAGCATGATGGTGGTGGTAGTGGTTATGGTTAGATATGGATTTGGAATTTCGTTTTTCGTCACATTTATGCCAATTGTGGCTACTACGTGACTAGCCAGTTGCAAGTGGTGGAGGAAACCGGAGTACCCGGCGAAAACCACCGCCTAGCCCAAAGTCACTGGCAACTTTCTCACATGCCCAGGCCGGTATTCAAACCCAGGCAGTGGTGAGAGATAGTGGCCTTGGACCACACTGCCATCAGAAGAGGCCGTTATGGTTAGAATAATGGGAGTCTATGATGATGTTGGTGATGATGATGATTTTGCAACCTGTACGTTTTTTCAGTTGGTAATGACCCTTTAGCTTTTACTCATGATAATTTTGATAATGACAACTATGATTAATTGATGATGATGATGATGATGATGATGATGATGATGATGATGATGAGGATGATGATGATTATGATGATGATGATTATGATGATGATGATTATGATGATGATGATTATGATGATGATGATTATGATGATGATGATACTGATAACAATACTAACACTACTAATTCAGCATGTATAGCCGATCCATGTCGGTTCCTATGGGAGTGCCGGTTCACTCTCCAGTGGCGCCATCTACATCAAGGTGAGTAGCGAGAACGGTATCGGTGGCAGGGGGAGGAGGATGCTGGAAAAACTATGGCGATGATGATGGTGATGGGGTAGTGGTTAATCTGGTTATTATTTGATTACGACGATGTTTGGGGTAGTTGGTTATGTGAGGAAAATATGCTAATTTCTCTCACCATACATGAGGAGAGGTATGAGCAGATGATGGATGAATGGGATGGTTTGGATGAAGATGGGAGGAGGAAGATGGGGATTATGGTGGTGAAGGGGATGTTTATGATGATGATGATTTATTTGGATGAGGATGAAGATATTGGTGAAAGTATGAGTACTGATGGCAGTAGAAGTAGTAGTAGTAGTAGTAGTAGTAGTAGTAGTAGTAGTAGTAATAGTTGTAGTTGTTGTTGTAGTAGTAGTAGTAGTAGTAGTAGTAGTAGTAGTAGTAGTAGTAGTAGTAGTAGTACTAGTAGTAGAGGTTGTAGTAAAATTATTGTATTCATATCAGTACTAATGATGGCATGATTTTGATACTATAATGATGAAGTTATATTTTGGAATGTGAGTCCAAGTTGTAGATGAATGCTTCAGAGTCCTTTGACAAAAGGTAATAGCTGTGTTTGTTTTCTCTCTTTTAGTTCAGAGATTTATCCAGGTCATAGGTCAAGGTCGGACAGCACAGACTCACATGGCACTGGAAGCAGCAGCATTTCAATGGACGACTCAGACATGGAACATTTAAGGTGAGTCAAGCTGAGGATATTATGAGGTTATATATAGGTTTTGAATTATATACTGGATATAAGTAGTATGCTGACAGAAGTTATTTTAAAAAATTATATTGATATTTGAAAAAAAAAAAGATGTTAAACCCAGTGAGAAAAAAATGCTTTAAATGAAATATTTCTAAAAATACTCCTTCATTATCTATGTACTTCCCTATGTGTCAGACCATGTGTGAACTCCAGATATGAGTGAGTTCATGGATGTCTCTGTGCAAATGCAGTTTGCAATTCATTAGTTCAATTTCTGAAGCTACAATACCTAATTTAACAAAATTATGTCCCTGGGAGGAAGGCATTATCATTAAAATATTGTTGATATTTCTCAAGAAATATTGATATTGTATCATTCTGTGAAAATTAGTAAGGTGCCAATCCCTAAGTATCCCCTAGATGTGGTTAACCCCTATGATGCCACATATATGCATATAAGGGTGTGAAAACTGATTGACTCATCTGAGGGTACTCATTGAGAGCTTTCCAATGAATACCAACATGATAGCTTTTAGATGGTTTATAAAAATCTTTGCGTCCTTGTGGTTTGGATGTAAGTAGCCTAAGCATTGGAAGGGTTAATGGGTTAAATGTGTATTTTTATCTTGTTTCTATTCTAGTTCTGGTCACCTGTCCAGTCACTCGCACTCCACCACGCCGGAGCATCCCATACTGGAGGAGAAGGAGGACTACTTCTCCATGGGGCCGTACAGTGGATCCCATTCCTCGTGGAAAGGTAAGACAAAATTCCCTGTCTGCTTAAGTACTGTTGGTTTTGTAAGTCCCTACCATACTGGAGGAAAAGGAGGACTATTTCCCCATGGGGCCATATATAGGGGGTTGTATTTCTCATGGAAATTAGCATATTTTCCTTTTCTTCTAAAGCAAAAAAAAGAAGAAGATGTGTTTCAAAGTTTCTTAATCCTTCGTCAATGCTCATTTATAAAGCTGAGTCTATTAAGTACTGTTTGTTTCGTACCACGGTACCATCCTGTAAGAAAAGATAAGGATTATTTTTCCATGGGACTGTATACAAGGTCGTATTCCTCATGGAAAAATAAATTTTCAAATTTTCATTTTCTACTAAAGCAAAAAAGATGTGTTTCAAAACATACTTCCTACAATGCCATTAAGACACCCAGATGTTCAGATTTTCAAACCAGTTTTGATTTGATATGTGCATATTTACAACTGCATCTATATACAGGTGAACATGGATATGACAGACTCAATGGGACCAGGAAAATTGGTATACATATGACGAATACTTGATATACATCGGACTGGGAGCAAGCATATCGTCTGTCATATGCAAAAATCCGTTGTACAGTGGTCCGTCATATGCAAGTTCACCTGTATAATTACATCACCATTCATTGTCATGGAACTTCATTTATGAACTAGGTTACCAATATTTGTATTTTCCTTCAGATCCTATCCGTGAAATGGGCCGCGTAGGCGAAGGCTACATGGACATGTCTCTCTCGACGTCTCAGACCAGCCACTCTTCCCTGGGAGCCTCGCCCTGCACAGACGGCAAGGACAACTACCTCGACATGTCCATGTCCCCCGTCAGCTCTAAAGGTAATGAAAATACCCTGAGAAATGACCGAAACCCTTGCACATGGGTACTCATCTGAGAGTACTCAGTGAGAGCTATCAAATGAGTACCAGCATGACAGGGTTTAGATGGATTTCAAAAAATCTTTGCATCCTTGTGCTTTGGATGAAAGTAACCTCAGCATTGGAAAGGTTAACATGTTGCAACTAACTGTTTGATGTCTCCGCCCACTGCCCAAGTTTGAATACAGGGGCAGGGGGCGTGTGAGAAAGTTGCCAGTCACCTGGGTTCAGCAGTCCTTTTCCCTTGCTTCTCTGCTTGACCTCTTCCATGTACAAGTTACCCCCTTTAGGCAGAATTGACAATAAACCTAATCCATTTACATCTCAGATAGGAAAAACCTAACAGCCCAGTCATGTTCTTTGCTGACAAAAAAGGCCTAACAATTTGGGTGATATCTTTGGAAGGAAGAAAGGCATGGGCTTTCCGTCCCTTTCAACAGCTCATGTCATATCATGACAAGATAAAAACACAGAACCGAGAAGAAATTCTTTTCTCTTCACAAATAGTTCCAAGGGTTTTTTTCAGTTGCAGAAGGATCATAGACAGTCCTCCACTATGCCAAACATTTATATAGCAACCAGGCCAGCCCAAAGAAAAGATTTCTTTCTTGGAAAGCCGGCAGTACTATCGATCATATAATTCAGATGAAGAATTGTAAAGCTGAAATATTGATGTGTATCATTTATTGAAAACAAATTTTTGCATGCCAATTCTGTGCCAATCAGATGTAGTATTGTTAAGGAAATATTGATTTTGTATCATATATTGAAAAGACATATTTTGAATGTGGCAATCCCTTGCAAATCGGATGTAGTATTGTTAAGGAAATACTGATATCGCATCACATACTGATTGATATTGTATCATATATTGAGAAAAGCTGCAATTAGAAAGGGCCGATCCCATTCTATTCTCTGTTCTAACTCTGCACCTGATTGGCTGTTTCAGGCGAGGAACTTCCATATATGGACATGAGTAAGAGCACCCCAGGCGGGGTGGGCAAGGGTACGAGTGGGGAGACCCCGGGGGTCAAGTCTGAGGAGGACAGTGGTTACCTGGACATGCACCCTGTGGGGCAGAGTCTGCCCACAGTACGTGAAAAAGCAGGTACGTTTCAAGGTTTGGAAAAATTACAAAAAAGGTCCAATGTCTTTGACCCACAAAACATGGGCCTAGAGACTAATACTGTTCAGTTTTTTGTAAAATTGGCAAACATATGGCGATTTTTGCATAATGGCATCTTAATGTGCATAAAAATGGCACGTGGGACATTTTGATAACTTTTAACACAGCAAATCATTTTCTACAGTTATTTCACCATTTCTGTTGTTCTATTTTTAATACAATGATACATTGTAATTTATGTATACTAATGTGTTATAACGTTTTTTTCCCATTCTTCAGTTGTTTTTGAGAGTAAACAATTTTTACAAATGGAGTATGTGTATGTGTGTGTACATGTACTTATATTCCCCTGTATACTTACAGTACGTGATGGTTACCTGGACATGCGTGTGCCGTCGTCCTCGTCATCGTCCGGCCAGAGCCCGCTCTCCCTGCCGCCCGAGCCGATGAAGATGGACAAAGTTCTCAGCTACCTACAGGACGACCCCTCCTTGGAGAGCTTCCCAAAGAGGGCTTATTCTCTGGGCAGCCGAGCGCAGATCGTGGCGCGCTCCGTGCCCAAGAACCAGAGCTACATGGAGATGGTGGCGCGTCAGGGACCGCTGGACAAGGCGGAGGGGAAGAGTTCTAGTGCGCCGCATCTCACGGCCGCACAGAGCAAGCAGCAGTCCTCACGAAGCCACAGCAGTCGCGGGAGTAGTGCGAGCGGGAGTCGCGATCAGAGTCAGGAGAGTATTCCTGGAAAGGTGAAAACCGAGGAGCAGGAAAAACCGGGAGTCATCCCGGGAAAGGATAACCCTGATTTGTTCATGGAGATGGACTTTACGCGCCCGCGTACGGCGAGTGATAGTCACGGTTATCGCCCGCGCACCGGGAGTTTCTCCAGCCGTGAGATGAGGCCGAGATCCTCAAGTCACGGGCATCGCTCCAACCTCAAGGCCAACTTGAAGTCACAGAGTTCGAGTCGCGCCTCATCGCAGGGCGAAATCAGTCGCAAATCTTCCAAGGAATCGTTGTCGCGCTCGCAGGAATCCTCGCTGAAAGGCTCCAGAGACTCCCTGAAGAAAACCTCGCACGAGTCGCTGTCCAAAGTCAGCCAGAACTCGGATTATCTGGACATGAGTCCTCGGTTGTCCACCTCTCCCTCTGCGCTGATGGCCAAGGCTCTCAAGAAGGAGAAGATGCACACAAAGCCTTTGGTCACCTCCGCCGTTATCGCTAAGGCAACCGCGTCCCACGTGGTGCGGCCAAAGCCCAATAGTAACTATATGTCAATGGGATTTGACGATTCTCCGAAGAAATCTGATGCTGTCGGTAGTAGCAGGAATTCTGGTGGTGGTGGGTCGATAAAGAAAGATCTATCAGGATACGCCAGCATGGCATTTAGTCAATTGGAATTCTCTCCGCACGATCCCCAGAAACCTCCGTTCCCGGAGGTCAGCGGCCATGTTAGGAGTCCGAGCGCGCCTGTTGAGCGCATTGAAAGTAATTATATGGCCATGGACGACGTGGGCAAGGTCGTCCAGAGTTCAGGAGGTCAAAGTTCAAAGATGGAGTGCCAGAAGGTGGCGAGTCACATTACTAAGGTCACAAATCAAGGCGCCCAAACAGGAGCTACGAGTGGATTCTCGTCTTCATCTTCCTCGTCTAAGCTGACCAATCAGAGCGGTGGTAGCGGGAAAAAGAGCCACAGTCATAGCCTTGATATCAAGGTCACCAAAGTAAAGTCTCAGCCGAGTCCGTCACCTTTGACCTCTACGCCCAAGACGACCTCCAAGCCCCCCTCCTCCTTTTCCTCCCCCTCCTCTTCCTCCTCCTTCTCCTCCTCCCCAGCATTGCGACCAGCCTCGCCTATCTCACCGGTCGCCACAACGACGGACATAAAACAATCGCGGGTGGCGCCCCCTAGCACAAAACCCATGAAGCCACTTCCTGTGTTACCCACAAAGCCAGTAGGTGGCGCCACACGACATAAAGAGGCAGACAACAAGAAAGCTTTGAAGAACTCCTCTGCATCGATTGTGTCTCACAAGTGTGAGAGTAAAGCCGGTGTCGGCGGCTCGCACCCGGTGATCCCAGGGCAGTTTGACGACGCCCCCATTGACTCCTACATGCTCTACACGCCCGGTACGGACGGCAGCAAAGACTCACAGACAGTGGCGCCATCTAGTTCTTTAGCAAAACAACAAAGTTATGTCTCTGCGGCAGCGAAGCATGCCGCAACACCGAAAAAGGTCACACCGCATGAGTATATGAATGTTAAGCTAGACCCAGGCAAAGATTTGCATGGTTCAGGTGCGGAAAAACTGAAGATGTCGGACGGGAGAAAACGCACAGGTAGTAGTAGTGATGTTGCAATTATGGCTGTTGTGCAGCCGACGTCTCCCAACCCCGTTTCCCCTAAGACTTCGGGCCTGACGCCCAAACTACCGATGCCCAAGCGCGGGAGTACCTCGAGCGTGAGTAGCTTCACGGAGGGCGTGACAGGCGCGGGAAGTGGAAAAGAGGCTGGTGGCTCCAGCGGCCTCACGATCGCAGCGCATAGTAATCCCAATATCTTCAAACCAGGTGAGAGGCGAAGTCTCACGGAGGTCAGTCCCTACGAGAACATTACTTTCAAATTCCCCCACAGTGGCGCCACTGTAGCGTGTAGCAGCGAAACGGAGCTCAATTACGCCTCGCTAGATCTACAGACATCGGACGATCCAGAGGGTGGCACCCCGCGATCGCCGCGATTAAACAAGTCCCGCAATTCCTCGGGCGGGAATGAGGATGAGGCACCTCTACTTTATGCTGAAATAGACTTTGCTAAATCTGAGGGCTTGCGAAATACCTCAACCTCGCATCGAGAACATAGGCTTTCATTGGACGCTTTAACGAAATGATTTCCAGTTTGGAATGTTCTAGACGTTTAATTGGCTCACCAGTTTAGGAACAGCTTCAGCCGTGCTTGTCTTTTTCCAATTGAAGACAACTTGTTTTTCCCTCTTTTTGTCTAAATTATTCTCGTCAGGTAAGAAAGATTTATGAGAGGGTGAATCGTATGAGATAAAGAACAGGAAAAGTTTACCATAGCCCTCATAATTTAACTGATTCAGAGATCTACGTGACAAGTTTCACTGGATTTTTAATACCTTTGAATTACCTTTAAACTTAAGCATGGTTTTCTCAAATGTCTCTCTAGGAGCACTTTGCAACAAACATGTGTTCATATCAACTAGAAAGGCTAAGCCTGAAACATATCATACAGTTATGGAGTTATCATATATAGAGTATCATACAGAGATTCTTCAAAATAGGAAGCAGCAGTACTGCTGGATTGTCATAAAGAATTTAACCCTGGTTCAGCGAGCGATAAATGACATATCACACATATTGTTTTTTTCCCCTATTGAAGACAACTTGTTTTTCGATCTTTCGGTCTAAATCAGGGTCTTAGCCAAGATTTAGAAACTGGGTGCCCAAAATTGCCAATTCTTAAATTTTTGGGTGTCCAAATTTTAAAGGGGGACCACAATTTACTCAGATTTCAACCATAAACATGTATAGATTTATCCAAATAAGGCATGGTATCCTTATACAATGGTATAGGAATAATATGGAGGTGAAAAAAAATAATTATATGCTTGAGATTGACATTTTAAGAAATTCCTCACAATTATTTTTGGGTGTCCTGAGGGGTGCTTCTTAAGGGTTTGGGTGTCCGAAAAGACACCCAGACGCCCTACTGGCTAGGACCATGGTCTAAATTATTCTTGTCAGGTTAGACAGATTTATGTGAGAGTGAATCGTATGAGATAAATAGTGGGATAACCCTTGGGAGTCCAAGATTTATTGAGCTCACAAATGATTGATACCAAATTATAATGTGATTTACTGGCCAAAATCCAGTACTAGGTTGTTCATGTTTGACTATCTTATACAATTTTGTTCCACCATAGTCATGTGACGTATCAAAATGAACCTTTAGTTGAGCACAACGTTCTGATCACCAGTATCTAATTCCCAAGCTCTGTATGTGCATGGAGTCTTTTAGGTTGGTGAGTCAGGCATTTCCTTAACCCTTATGCTGCTGGTGCCTAATTTGGCATATACAAAATAATGCAAAAAAACTGAAAAATCATTGAAACCCTGGCATTTGGGTACTCATCTGAGAGTACTCCGAGAGGCCATCCAATGAGTACCAATATGACAGGGTTTAGATGGTTTTCATATATCCTTGCATCCTTGTGCTTTGGATGAAAGTAGCCTCAGCATTGGAAAGGTTAAATGAATTTGGTTATCCTGCATGCTTATATGCATACATGTTTCTCAAGGTTATGCTACCACAAACGCATCGATGGGATTGTGGCATTGGAAGATCTAACATATCGAGGTGTGTGTCCAGTTTTATGGTACATAAGTTAATTATACCTGCTGTAAAAATTTTTCTGGTTATATCATTTCTGGTTTTGATTGTTTGTGAGAAATTGCCAGAAAAAATAGCTAAGCGAATGCTCATTGTGCATGTTCAAAACGTAAATCTTAATGCAATCATATCAGGAAAAATATGAATAAACTGATAGCAAGAGATTCATTGTAAACAATCTTCACCCGCTAATTACATTACTATCTGATTCATAAGCTGGCTGAAAAGTTGACCCTTATGCTGCTGATGGCTAATTTGGCCAATACAAAACGATGCAAAAAACCCTGAAAAATGACTGAACCCCTGGCTTATGGGTACTCATCTGAGAGAGCTCAGCGAGAGCTTTCCAATGAATACCAACATGACAGGGTTTAGGTGGTTTTCAAAAAGATTTGCATCTTTGTGCTTAGGACTAAAGTAGCCCCTCAGCAATAGAAGGGTTAAATGTGGATAAAATTGTAGAGGATACAATTTATGGTATTGTATGGAACATTTTTTTTCACATTTTGCTGTATCGGTGGTTGCGAGGTTGTTCCCTAAACTGGTGTGCCTGCTCTATAGTAATAATCATCAGCTTGACGCAAGTTTTCTCCTTGAAATGTGATGTTCTTATATACATGTATGTATGATATCAAAATTGCAGTACAACGCCTTATTGGGTAGACACAGGAGGGGGGGGGGGGGAGGGTTGGAAGGGCATCTACTTAATCTTTATCCTTCCAGGGTGTCTGATGGGGTGTCAAAGAGCAGCTCATATTAGATACTTGCTTTTGTCCATCTGTGAGGAAACTTAACTTTTTCATTGTGCCGCAGACTGGGGGTACTTCTGGAAAGTTAAAAGTTATGCCAGCCTAATTTGAAAAAGAACTTTCAAAGCATAAAAAGGTTTGAGCCTTCTGTTTCTGGAGTGCAGTCTTCATATGATATTGTTACTACATCCGTAAGAGTAATAATAGAAACATATTTGAAAAGGAATTGTTAACCCTCATGCTGCTGGTTGCTAATTTGGCTGAAACAAAATGATGCTAAATATCTGAAAAAGGACTGAAACCCTGGCACATGGGTACTCATTTGAGAGTACTCTGTGAGAGCTTTCCAGTGAATACTATCACGGCAGAGTTTTAATGGTATTAAAAAAGATTTGCGTTCTTGTGCTTTGGTCGAAAGTAGCAACAGCATTGGAATGGTTAGACCCAACAGAAACCACAACTTTCAGTCAAATATTTCTTACAATATTGATATCTTATCGAGATATTCCTGTATGTGCATGTCTCAAATGTGAGTGGTTTAAAGGAAGGGCTTTAACGCGTCAGTACAGACAGGGAGGGGCTGCATTTTGCAAAGATTACTTGCAATATTATTAACAAAGTGTTGATGTATCATATCTTTAAAAAAGTAATCATATCAAGTCATATCATGAAATTCTTAAGGTTACTCTTTTTGAGTGAATACTAGTAATATTGAGAAATTACCTAAAAGATAGCAACAAACATATCGTGCTTTTGGCTTATCCGAGATGCTTGGTTGATTAGTCTTGAAACAAAAGTGTTCAAGAATTGATTCTTCTGAAAAAAATATCATGAAAACATATCTGCTTGCTATACATCCATTAAGGCTGAGATTTGCATGTTTGAAGTCATTTTCATCCTACTTTAACCCTTATGCTGCTGGTGGCTAATTTGGCCAATACAAAATTATGCAGAAAACCTGAAAAAATGACTGAAACCTTGGCATATGGGTACTCATCTGAGAGTACTCAGCGAGAGCTTTCCAATGAGTACCAACATGACAGGGCTTAGATGGTTTTCAAAAAGGTTAGCCTCATTATGCTTTGGAAGCTTAGTAGCCTCAGCATTGGAAGGGTTAAGGTGATAGGTATGTATTTGTTAAGTACCAGTATCTTGATGTTGACTTTCTCCTCATTGAGTGGGTAAAATGGCACTCTCTGCATGTGGCACAGGTGCCACCTGTTACCTCAAACATTCACCGCCTAGTATTAATTAAGGACGGATGAGTGTCGTTCCAATGCACAAAGTAAGAATAAAGAAGCCCCTAAGGAAGTATCTAATCCTTGCTCCAAAGGAAGATGATGCAAAATGCTGTATTATGTTAATGCGTTGAACAGAGCATGAGAAATTACTACAATTATTGACAACTGGACTAGCAGCCCAGTTCAAAATCTGTTCAAATTATTTTCAACTTATAATGATAATGCGGAAGGAATCTTTCTGCCATGAGATGTATTATTTATGGTTTACGTGTGTGTGTGTGTGTATATACATATATATATATATACATATATATATATATACATATATATATATATATACATATATATATATATATATATATATATATATATATATATATATATATATATATATATATATATATATATATATATATATATATATATATATATATATATATATATATAATTATATATAATTATATATAATTATATATATATATATATGTATGTGTGTATGTGTATGAGTGTGCATGCTTACATACAAATTATATGTATATATATATATATATATATATATATATATATATATATATATATATATATATATATATATATATATATATATATATATATATATAATTTATATGTATATGTATGTTTGCATGTGTGTTTGTAAATACATGCATGTTACATTTCCTCTTTACATATCTTACCTGTGATGATGAAACAGGTATGTGGCGAGCAGCAGCAGAGGTTGTCTACTGTCTCCCTGGTTATTATCCTAGAGCCTGTAATCTACAGCAGTAGACGATGCTCCTACCATATCAAAATAAAAGACATACTCCATACATGGAGACTAGGTGCAAGAATTAAGAGGTTTTTTATCTCCCTTTCGAGAGTGAGCTTTCAGGAGGCAGAACTATTGAAAAGTAAGCCTACAATGGCAGAGCTGGTACTTGTGCTGCCTCTTGTATGCATGTTAACCCATTAATGCTTCAGGGTTCCTCTAAAATTGTTTCTGGATGTATGACACTTTTGAAAATAACTTAAGAATGATAGATGTATTCTAGAAATATTTGATGGAGGGCTGTAGGCAAAGGTATGATGAATATTTCTCCTTGAAGATATGCTTTTGTTAGAGGGATATAACCAAATTTAGTTTTTTGGATCTTTCACACCTTTGACAATATTTTGGAAATTAAGAATGATTTTACAAAATATTTGAAAAGGGTCGTTGGCAATGTTGTGATCAACATTTCTTCTTTAAGTTATTTTCTCAATTGTGCTTTGGTCTGTAAGATTACACCAAAACTTCCAGCTTTCTTGTTGCTGTACGCATTAATGGGTTAAATCGAACATAAATAACAGCTTTCAATTTAATATTTCTATAAATATTGCTTTGGTATTAACCTTACAATGCTAACGCTAATTTTGTCCAAAGCACAAGAGAGCAAAGACTTTTGAAAACCATCTAAACCCTGTCACATTTGTGTTCATTGGATTCATCTCACTGAATACTCTCAGATGAGTACCCATGTGCCAGGGTTTCAGTGGTTTTCAGTCTTTTTTGCACCATTTTGTATTGATCAAATTAGCCACCAGCAGCATACATAGCCTGAGTGTTGTAAGGGCTATTGGGTTATCTTGTTAGCACCAAGAGCGCAGGCATAATCTGACCACTTTAACATATCTCATCAAATTGATTGATATCTATAAAATGTTTGAAGGGGGATGCATTTATAAGGATTACTCTTGAAATGGAAATGAATGCAAAGTTTGTTCAAAGATTCCTTGAAATCTGCTTTCAATGTGTATCTGATTATTTCAAAGGAGACTGAACGTAAAATCACACTTGAACTTGCCAAGTGGTTTTACAATAATATTTCCTTCAGGAGGAAGGGTAGGGGATCCTCAGAAATTCATTTCATGGGTTTATCATGAACACTTCTTGGTCAAATAGTTTTCAGGATACAGTCAGAAAAGACCCTAGAAGGCTCAGTCCAATAATGGCCTATGTACACATGTGGTTCTCAATAACAGAAAACTTGTCTATGTATTATGTTTTGGCAATATTATGCAGATATGTCAGAATTTTAACCCACCCTCAAATGGCACCGCACACAATCTAGTTCTGATTGAAATCTTGACAACAAAGCAACATTTCAAGAAATATTGATCTGTAAAGAAACTGACAAAATAAGCACAATCAAATAATTTTCAAAAAGATAACTAATAGATGAGTTTTATTTGAAGTTGTTATATCATGTGTGCACTTAACCCTTATGCTGGTGGTGGCTAATTTAGCCAATTCAAAATGATGCTAAAAACCTGAAAAATGACTGAAATCCTGGTACATGGGTACTCATCTGAGACTGCTCAGCAAGAGCTCTCCAATGCATACCAACAAGACAGGGTTAAGATGGTTTTCAAAAATATTTGCGTCCTTTTGTTCTAGACAGAAGTAGCCTCAGCATTGGAAGGGTTAAGATGTTAATGGGTTAAGGTATCTCCTGGTTAACCCACTAATACTGAAGAATTCATTCAGAAATTGTCGTCTGGATCGATGATACTTTTGACGATAACTTTTGAATTGAGAATGATTTTACAAAATATTTGAAGGAGAGTTGTGGGTAATGTTCTGATCAACATTTCTCCTTCAAATATTTGGCCAATTGTGCTTTAGCCTGAAAGATTTCATGAAAATTGTCAGGCTTGTTTTTGCCGCTGTGAGCATTAATAGGTTAAAGCAGCCTGGAGATAAGTACCTTACAGTTTGCTATGTGTGATGTCCACATGTATACTTCTTTGTAAAATATTCAGATTTGCTAGAAAAAGCAATGATCAGTAAAAATGTGTTTGTTGTCTATTTTGTTATACCCACTAATCTCATCCATCAGGGAAAGTAAAACAAATATGGTGTACCGTAAATTCTTGGAAATTTAGACCAACTTATAAATTTGGGCCACTATGATTATTGTGCAAAATAATTAATAGGAAATCTGGGCAACCCTTGAATTATCACCAGTTGCCATTTAACAAAATATGGACCTTGCTAGCTGTAAATTCTGCTGATACAACATAAAGGTATTTTTAGAAAACATGGGCCACCCTGAACCCACAAAATTCATAATTATTAAAGTGTCCCAAGTTACTGAGAATTTACGTTACTTTTAAATTGCCTTTCCAAGCGCTGAAGTCTTCAATATCCATAAAATATTATGGTACAAAATCTACCTATTTCTCTGTTTGTGAAACGCTCATGTGTGCTAAAACAGCAGTAATTCACAAAATCAATATGCTGGTTTCCCAAAAAAAAAATCCCCTACCCCACAAGGAAATAGCGAAGAATGTAGTACATTTGTTTAACAGCCCTTGAATCTTAAATTTTGAGAAGAGTTAGAATATTTTTTTTGTTGTTAAATATTCATATTTGATAAAATAAAAAAAAGCAATGACTGGTTAATGCTACTGGTCTTTTACAAATACCAATGCTCCGTAAGGAAACTTGCAAAACTGCACCTCCATAGCACAGCCGAGCCCTTAACCCTCCTAAATTATGTTTGCCTCACTTTTTCTGCCATATTTTGGCCATCTTGTGACTAGACCGTTATACCTGGTGGAAGAAATAAGGCGTACCCGGCAAAAACCACTGCCTAACCCAAAGTGACTGGCAACTTTCTCACATTCCCCAGTTGGAATTCAAACCCAGACAGGTTCATCCTTGGAAATTTAAACTGGTCCATTTGTGCCATATCGGTCTAGCAGAGGAAAGGGAGGACTGGGCTTATACGTCGCTTCCAACAGCTAAGGTCATATCGCAACAAGATAGAAGCCCAGGACCAGGAAGAAATTCCCTTCTCTCCATGAATAGTTCCAAGGGGTCTTTTAGTTGCAGGACTATAGACAGCTCCCCCACCACAATTCAACACCACACATTTATATAGCGACCAGGCCAACCAGTTTATGGGGATCAGAACCTGCGACCTTACGCTTGGGAGCCAGCCATTGTAACCCTTAAGCCTTGGCAGATCTAGCAGTGAAGAAGAGACACACTTGTAGTTAGGGTGCCGAATGCCTTTAATTGGACTGAAGTGTGCAATATTTGGTGCATAGTTGTTTTCAGTGGATATTGACATCCATAATCCATCGGGTGCAACTCTGTCATCCTTGAGGAATTTGAGAAATCCAAGATGGCCGCCAAATCAAGAAAATGACTATCTCGCTTGATTTTTGGACTAGGATCTAGGAATGAAAATTGAAAAGGACACATACCTGTGGTAAGTTAAGGCAGAAATTAGTTATTGTGAAGACGAACAACTCATGAAGACAATAATGAGTTTGTTTTTTCAATGTTTATTCACAGACCTCTAACAAAGAAACAATAGCTGGACAACAGATCACTGCAAACGCAGGGCTGGATTTGGGAAAATGGATTCCGGCATCCCTCTTGGTAAATGTAAAATATTCAGTAACGCCGGTCTCAGCCTGTTTTATCCCAGGATAAGAGTTTGGGAGTGAACAGGTTAACATTTAGACTAGTGCCAGTCCTCTAAGCCACTGCATGCCAATCTGTGACATGGTTGTGAGACTGGCGCTAGTCTAGTTAATATTTAGACTAGTGCCAGTCCTCTGAGCCAATCCGTGACATGATTGTGAGACTGGTGCTAGTCTAGTTAACATTTTACTTCCTGAAACTCTTCGATACCCATAATGCCACTATTTTGAAGGTTTTCAACTCATTAATGCTTGCAGTGGCCAAAAGCAGACTAGCCATTATGACAATATCTTTCATTCTAAAGCATAATTGAGAAAATATTTGAAGAAGAAAATTAAATTATATTATTACCAACGACTCTCCTATTTTTTTGTAAAATTATTCTTAATTTCCAAGTTATTGTCAAAAGTATCAAAGATCCAGCCAATATTTCTAAGAGAAGCTCTTGAGCATTAATGGGTTCAAAAGTTAAGAAGTTTGGTGGAAATTTTCAAAGAGAATTTTATCAAGACACAAAATCTTGCTACTTGAAATAGTTTTTATCTTAGCAATTTATGTCTGAAGCAGCAAGAAAACAGCCTGACTATTTTGGTGACGTCTCATTAAGAAATGCCTCTGGAAAGTGACAATATTTGAAAAGTGACAAAAACCCAATATTTGAAATAAGCTGTTGTCTAACTTCATGAGCACATGTAGACATGACAATCAAGAGCCAAATTGTCACTAAGTCACTTTACTGACAACAAAGTTACCTGATAATTCATTGTCCCATTCATGCCTGGAGATCTCCTTTACAAAAGTCGTCTGAACCTGTGATACTTTTGAAGATAACTTTGGATTAGAGCATGAATTCACAAAATATTTCAGGGGAATATGTGGATAGAATTCCGATGAACATTTTTCCATGACTGATTTTACAAAATAGGCTTTTGTGAGAGAGAATTCTAAAATTGCCAGGCAGTTTTGGGTGCTTAAGGCATATATGGGTTAACCTTTTCATGCCTGCAGAGCTCCAAAACGTCATACTTCTTACAATTTTGGCAACATCTTTGCAATCAGAGCATTTATCAGAAACTATTTGGAAGAAAAAGGTTGATTCAAACGCAATCCACAAAATATCAAGCAAAATTAGGAAAATATTTCAAGGAGTAATCATATTCAAAACATTACCGACAACTCTCCTTGAAATCCTTTGTGAATTAATACTTTATTCTGAAGTTATTTTCAAAAGTATCAGAGATCCAGACGACACCTGTCCATAAGATCTTCAGGCATGGATGGGTTTTCCCTCCTCCATGTTTGTTATTATGATCTGACATCCACCCCTACGGTACATACAGACAAGATGGTTCAGAGAGAAATGTCTGTAACATGCCAGAAACGTCTGACTACACTTACAGTATCTTCCATACAATAATATCTCACAGAAAATATTTGTAGGAGAACTGCTGACTATATCGGTATCCATTGGAAAGCTCTCGCTGAGTACTGTCAGATCAGTACCCATGTGCCAGGGTTTCGATCATTTTCCAGGTTTTTTGCATCACTTTGTAATGGCGGAAATGAGCCACCAGCAGCATAAGGGTTTTGAACCTAGTTAAAATTTGATAACTGAATATTTTTCTTTTAGATTCCGTACTACTTGCAATCACGATAACTCTATGGATTGAAACACACACACATCCTGGAAAACCACCGAAGATAACCAATACATATTTGTATTTTTCCAGAAATCCAAAGCCCAAGTTCTTTTTAAACAGCTTTTAGCTTGAATGAATATGGATTATAGAACTATTTAAATGAAAGTTTGGCCTCCCCTTCAGAGAAAGAAACTTTCTACATGTATTTTGAAATGTGTCAGTCAATTTCTGAGATCTACCTGTCGTAGTGTCGTACCACCTCTGCCTAAAAGGAATGGATGAAGCTGATGAGCCTTTAGGAAAATATATGTAGTACCAGAATATATGTGGCGGCGCATGAATGGCTTTTATATGTAACATTTTTCAACAATCAGATATAAGGAAAACACAACAAAATAAATGTACAGTCATGTATATATATATTCATATGATATATATATATATATATATATATATATATATATATATATATATATATATATATATATATATATATATATATATATATATATATATATATATATATACATATATATATATACATATATATATATATATATATATATATATATATATATATATATATATATATATATATTTATATTTACATCTACACATTTTCATGTCACACAGCCTAAGTTTACAGAAGTATTATAGTACATAGAGACAGTACACAAAGACAAAGCTCAGTATAACCTCTGAGAAAAGAGAAGACTAGAAACTGTCTAATGAGGGAAATAGTTTGCATGTTTACCACTAGGTGGCCATGAGACATCTTGATGTAAGTAGATAATTAAGGGTTTTAGCTCAGAAGGTTACTGGTTACAAGGAGAATTTTTCTTATCTATGTACCCAGCAATATGTCAATTATGAGCAGTAGTTTTATCATTCGTCACTAGGTGGCCAGCGCATTCCTAGTGAATGCAAAAAGAATATAGAACCGCAAATGCACTGAGCAGAACGCGAAGGAGAAATGAGACAGAGCACCTCCCAAAATTCATTTTTTTACACTGTTGCTATAGATACCAGATGGACGAGACATTTCAATACCAGTGTACACTTCGGGATTCCCAGGTAAAACGTATTTCATAGATTCCAACCTTTTATACCCCAAGTGCCAAAATGATCTAAGATGTTAACTAAAACCTCATTCAAGATGAAGTATTCCGGAAAATATATAAATATGAGGTACACATATTCAAAAACAAACACAGGATATCTTTGAATTTGATCAACATTCTGACTTGTACATCACAAATGATTGTCTGGCCATTTTGGCATTCAGGGCACATAAGGGTGAAATGACAGCAGTAGGAGGCAACTATTAGTAAATACCTCAATCCTGACCTCGCAACCAGATCACGGGAGGCCGACCTAACCATCTCAAACCCATTCATGCCTGTAGCGCCCATAACCGCCTGACTATTCTAGAGATATCTCTCTAAAAATGCAATTTTCAGAAAATGTTTGATGGAGAAATGTTGATCAGAAAGTAACTAGCAAATCTCAATCAAATAGTTTTCCAATCTATGATTAATTCGTAAGTTATTTGCCAAAGTACAATAGGTCCAGACGACACTGGGCATAGAGAATTGCAAGCAGGAATGGGTTGAGACGCATCATAGAGAAACTCACCATAAATGCAACATTTTACTTATACACATATTTTGAAATATATTTGAAACATTATTCATGGTTATGCAATACAACTTCAAGAAATTCCCTCAAAATATTACATGGATTTCATTAGATTTCACATCTACACTCTATCCACCATCTATACAGCAAGTTTAAACTTGTTCATTTCTGGAGCAGCATGATGGACTAAGATAGACACACTTCTGACGCACAAGCTTTCTTCAAGTATTCAATCCAATTTTTTTCAATTTTTTCATGTCTTTAACTTATAAGATGATTCAGACTTATCCCTTTATATTATTATAAGATAACACTAATTAAGACACTTTTTATTCCCACTTAAACAATAATTACATCTTTAATGAAATATTCTGGAATATATTCTTCAAGTTACAGGACAATTAATATTGATCTATAATTCCATATTTAAATCTGAATTTGTACCATCAACAATATATCAAAGTGCTAAAACTACCCACATACTGCTCAGGATATGAATAAGTTACCAACTTTCCTCTGGTTCTTTAAATAATACATATCTACAAATAAGTATCTGCCATTGTTTGTAGGCTGTACATCTTCGTGCTACCCTTCCCCTTAAGACTCAACACTAATATACAATCTTGGTCCGCATAAAATCAACTTAATTAACCACATGCATCTCCTAGCCCCCTGGTGGACAGACGCAGAACTATACAATATTAAAATACATCACTTCATGAGAAGTGTACAGATGAAAGTTTTTATGTTGCACAAGATCTCTACATTAATTTCCTAATTTCATCAGTGAGAAATCATTCAGAACTTTTTTAGCTTACCAGGGTACTTCAAAAGTGGAAGTGTTAGATTCCCCAAAATCCGCAGATTCCTCCGCAACATTTATTAGTGACTGCACAATAATTCCATCTCATAAATGCTTTGGTAATTATCATCTACAATTTCACATACAGACGGGGCAATCATTTGGGCTATGACAACAGGGACCTTCGCAGCTGCTTCATAAAGGATGACCTACATATGTGGCCTACTTATATGACCTACTTGTATAAGGCTATGACAAAAGGGACTTTCTCAGCTGCAACATAAAGGATGACCTACATATGTGGCCTATTTATATGACCTACTTGTATAACCTATTTATTTTCATCTAGGAGATTTACCAGAACAGACCCATATCACTCTATTTAAAGAGTGATTTTCAGGGATATCAGACCCTGTGTGGACTACAGATGTGAACAGGTCAAGAAATAGTCCACCTGGAATGATACCTTACTCACAAGCTGAGGTTACAATATATCATGTATACCGGGACTAGAACCTACAGCTTCAGAGATCGCAATAGGGTTTACATTATGCCTATCTAATATAACTTGGACAGTTCATGCTCAACATTCAACACAATAGTAGAAATATATAACCACAAAAATCCTTTATACTTGGATATTTTTCAATTATCAATGATTTCTAGCTGCACCATGCTTTGCAAGTATTCCTGGCAATTTGTAATATTATTTTCTTCACTAGACATCCTTATGCATACAATTAATCAAACTTTTAATTATGACTCTCTGAAGAAATGTTCCGAACGAAACCATTTAATACCAGTTTAGGTAAAATTCATGAATGCATTTTTAGAGATTTGAAATCTTCATGCATCCACCATTGTAAGTTATTCACACATCCGATCATTTTATGCCTACGTTGGTCTATTCTCCAGGTTAAAATTAGAACAAATAAGTGAAACATGACAAATATACTTTCAAAACATAACATAAAGTGAATTAAAAATGCTTGACCGGTCAACCATAAATTCCATTGATAATTCATCAAAAGAAGACTGAAGAGATATAAGCCCCTCTTAATCAATCGCCTTGAAAATTAATAATTTCTTCAGGTTAACCATTGGATAAGTTATTTTAATAATTTGACCAAATATGTGAAAATTTACCACTGTTATTACCAAATATGAACAATCAATTCTTAAACTTTAAGAAATACTTTGAATAGATCCTCAAAGAAACGTGCCCGTATTAATTCATGAAACATAATTTATGATACAAGCCGTTAAATCATGATATATGTCCATATTTGGTCATAACACAAGGAAACTCCTAACCTTATGGTAATTTATGCAAATGAGCCATGGAATGTGAGAGCTCCTTAATCTTTTTACAGTAACAGTCTTTCAAATAGGTTGAAATATCATATTTCCCTAATTCAACAAATAACCAAAAAAAGTTCTAAACCTAAAGTTGAATTTTTCAACTAATAATTTTCACACTTATCCTTCTGCAGCTGTCAATGCTAAAACAAACAACAGATCTAAGGTGAGGTTTAAAACCTTCAAGACAAACAACATAAACAAATCTTAAAACAAAAATAAACAGGATTCTCTCTCTACTCATTAAATCCATTGCAAGTGAAGGGCTAGCTGCCACAACCGACCATGAAATTATCCGCTGTATACCATTTTATTTTCGCAGCAGTTTGATCATTGCGTAGATTTTTGTACACCTCAGGGGAGGTCATTGGTTAACTCTGTTATGTAGTTTTATTTAGATAGTATTTACAATGCTTTTTAATTAACTTTTTTCAATACTAAAGCAAGATTTACCAAGATATTGATTATCTTCTCATAAGCATTTTTCAGTCAGATAATGAATCTTTAAGATTCTTTGATCGACCCCAGTCTAATTCATGTTTAGCTTAACTTATAACTTTTCTTTTCCTTGGCTTTACAAAATAATGAAGCCCCCTCCCTTAAAATGAAACACCCATAGTAACATTCCAGACAACACCCCTAAAGAAGATATTCTATCTTTGGGGTTGTACCTTGAGGGTTTTAAATACACCTTCATCAAACTGCTCAAAAAAGTCTCAAACTGTTGAGCACAATATTCCAAGAAAATAAAATGGTACACAGTGATCATCGCAAGGTCCAGTAACAAAACAAATAAGACTAAGCACCCAACTCATTTGGTACTTATGCAAATATTTTGAAATTGAGGCCAAAAATATTTGAATGCAAGGCGTGAAACCAATTTTCATACTAGACTCTAAATATATTGGTTCATTTTCAAATTATTTCATAAGAAACCACATGGGCTCTTTTGAAATGAATAAATAATATTACCATAACAAAATAAACTTGCACAACAAATTAGCTGCATTCTTCGAAGTTTCTATTCCGCATTAGAATAAGGCAAGCATTCTCATTGGTTGAAAATTAAAAAAAGTTTAAAAAGTAATACTGAAGAAAGAGCCTTTGAAAGCCATCAGTGGTGATGTATACTTTACAATAGTTCTCTTTCCTTTTTTTCTATAGAATATAAGAAAAAGAATGCATTTTTAATAGTACTGGATGAAAATTATGAGAAATACTCAGATCAACCTGTTTCCCAGTCCAAATATCAGGTTTCCTGAATGATACTTATAAGTTGCCATGGCGACTAATTGTTTTTTCTTCAGAAAATGATGCCCGTCTTTTGCATTCATAGTAGTCATGGAAACGTACTGACGGAGATCACAAGATATATTATACATTCAAGTGTCAGCATCACATGACCAATCGCAGATCATGTGACTTATGACAGTGGTCATGTGACTTACCCTATACCATGACACAGCGTGGTATTTGGGTACTTTGCAAGACGGAATAAGTTATGAGTACTATATCTAGATATGGTAGGGGAATATAATTCAAGGACACAGATAAATTTTCATTAATCAACCACAGTTTTCACTCTACCCTAGATCACATGACTGAAGACAGAATAAATAGCCAAATTAACCCTTCTGATGCTGAGGCTTTTTTGTCCAAAGCACAAAAATGCAAAGATTTTTGAAAAACATCTAAACCCTGTCATGTTGGTATTCATTGGATAGCTCTCACTGAGAACTCTCAGATGAATTCCCATTTACCAGGGTTTCAATCATTGTTCAGATTATTTGCATCATTTTGTTTTGACCAAATTAGCCACCAGCAGCATAAGGGTTAAAATCGTCGGACTGGTCGTCTGGATCAGATATCTATCGACGTGTGAAAGCTGTTTTCTCATTCTCCTCATAGTCTTGGTAATCGTCAAAGTTCTCTCCCTTGACGACCTCTGACTGATGGTAGCGCCCCCTCTCGGCGAAGTCGTCGTTGTCCTCCGTCAGCTGGGCGGCCATTGTTGACATGGCGGGCGTGTTGGGCGTCACGACGATCTGCTCGGGGGGAGGTGGTCCGCGCCTACAACAGAGAAAATATCAAAATTTTCAACTTAACCCTTCCAAAGCACAAGGACACAAAAATAAATAAGGGCCCTGGGAGGCAGGCAGTATTGTTGAAAATATTGTTAACCCTTCCAATATTGAGGCTACTTTTGTCCAAAGAACACGAATGCAAAGTTTTTGGAAAACCATCTAAAAACCCTGTCATTAATGGGTAAATAGCAGGACTGAGAATGATCTTACAAAATATTTAAAGTAAAGTTGTTAGTTATCTTCTGATTAACCTTTCTCCATCAAATATTTTCCTATGCTTTTGCCTGCAAGATATCTTCCAAATTGTCAGACCGCTTAATCATGAAGATATTTTACCTGCAGCAGTTCTTTACGCCATCTCTGATCCACTCCCAGAGGCTGAAGTCCGCTATCCCGGGGAAGACTCCGGGATTGGCCTGCCCGATATAGACGTACACGACCGCGGCTATCAGGATACATGCCAGAGCGTACCCCCACTGGATCCCAAACATGATCACAATACAGATCACAGACTGAAAAGGGTATAAGAAAGTTATGACATTATAGATATATTTATCTCTGCGACATATTTCATGAGACCTAGGGTCTAGCCCCAAACATGATCATTTCCATATATTTCAAAATAAGTTATATATTTCTCAGAAACTTTTCCATTTTTCCATTTAACTCCTGATTATGTAGGATTGGCATTTTATTCAAAATAATACAGAGTACACCTTAAAAACTCTTAACCCTTCCAATGCTGAGGCTACATTCATCCAAAGCACAAGAACACAAAGACTTTTGAAAAACATTGAAAACCTGTCATGTTGGTATTCATTGGATAGGTCTCATTAAGTACTTTTAGATGAGTACCCATGTGCCATGGTTTCAGTCATTAGCCACCAGCTGCATTAGGGTTACTGTAAATTCACAGTTATATGGGATATTTTTTTAACAATTACAATTTTCATGAGTTGAGGAAGGCCCATGTCTTATGAAAATACTGACAAAATACTGAGTAAAAGTTGTCCATAGTTCGTGAAATAGCTACCAGCAATAAATCAAGGGTGGTCCATATTTCCCAATAATTAGTTTTACAAAATAATCATAGTGGGCCAAATTCCTAGTGTGGTATAAATTTTGGAGAGTTTACAGTAAGACATAGAAATTTCTACTCACGCCGAAGAGGGAGAGCCACCTGTTGCAGAATATGGAGTAGCAGGAGCGTGGCTGCTTGATGATCTCAGTATTAGGCTTAGCTGGACCTGAGGAAAAACACACAAAAATCATAGGGAATACAAATAAAAACATATACTATGTTTCTCAAGTACACCATGTACACAGGGCTTGATTTTCCTATGAGCCCAGGGGCATATGCCAGAAGACTTTGCCGTAGGTGGGTCTATAGATTTTTTAGACTAGTTGCCCAAAATAGTTAGTTTTATAACCAAAAGATCTTGTTTTTGACTATCACTTTTATGTGGGGTCTAGGGTGTTCCAAGTGACTGCTAGCTGTCTCTCACCACTGTCTAGGTTAGAATCCTGGCCGGGGCATGTTAGAAAGTTGACAGTGGGGTTAGGCGGTGGTTTTTACCGGGTGCACCGGATTCCTCCACCACTTACAACTGGCTAGTCACGACTTAGCTGCAATATGGCAGAAAAAGTGAAGAAACTTTTCAAATTCCTAACACTTGGAGACATTGCCTTTTTTATTCTCCTCCAGTGGTTGTGTGGTATATTGGCCGTATAGAAACACTTGAATGAATTCCTTACCTTTTTTGTTCTCCTCCAGTAGGTGCGTGGTATCGTCCTCGTGCTTACTTTCCCCTCCCTCGCTCCCTGGCGTCACCAGCCCCTTCTCGAAGTCCACCGTCTTCTTGACGGTCGCCGGAGGGGGAGTCGTCGGACTCACCGACTTGTGCAAATGTCTCTGATCATGGGGCACTCTCTCCGGAAATAAATTATCTAAATCTGAGTTCAGTTTTTCTATAGTGTCTGTCGTTTTTTTGGGATCACTGTCATTGGCGCTGTCAGTTGCGCCATACCCCGCCGGCCCGGCCGAGCCGTTCTGAACCGGTTTCTTCCCAGATTCCTCTGCTTTCTGGGAGCCGTTCAGTAATTTTTTGGCGTCGCGGAATTTTTGGTTGCGTGTTTTTTGCTTGTCGAAGGACATGGCGAGAGCGAAGTAGCAGTAGTCGACGGCGCCGTACGTCAGCATGAAGGGCATCGTCACGATCGGACCCAGAGTGTTCACGTTACCGATGAAGATGAAGATGATCGAGATCATCGTTATGACGATCAGCGCAAACACTGGTACCTTGTTAGGTCCTCTCTGAAGCGAATCACGCGAAATGAAAATAACGGGAAATTTAAAAAAAAGACAAAATATTTTTAGCTTGGATGGAAAACACCCAATGAACCCTGGGATGTAGAAATGATTTAATATTCCGGAAAATATGCAACATCTTTTGCGCAATTTGGGGAAGATATGTTTTGGAATAATTATGTATAATGCTTCTAATGTATGAATTTTATATCATTCCAGTTAGATACATTGACACACACCCAATGAACTCTGGGATTTAAAAATATTTCATTGATTTGATTTTATTGATTCAAAAAATAAGCCCATCTTTTGCACAATATGGGGAAGATATGTTTGGGAATAATTATTTATATTGCTTCTAATGTTTAAAATTTATACCATTTCAGTTAATACTTTAAAACAGCTATTCCTTTCTTTTCAGAATGTGTGCTTTTGTCAGCCCCAAGTCAGTGGCAGTTTTCTCACCATTTTTGTAAACCATAATGATCACAGTGGCCAAAAGCAGCCTGATAATTTGTGAAATCTTTAAGGCCAAAAACATGGTTGGGAAAATAATGGAAGGAAAGGAAGTTCATCAGAATAATACAACTAACTCTCCTATAGTATGCAAAATATTCTATATTTTCAAGTTATCGTCAATATTTTCAAGAGTAGCTCTTAAACAGTAATAGGTTAAAATAAGGTTAACCCTCTTGATACCTAGTATCAATACTCTCATGATAGGTCAAAACTAAGTAGCTTACTCGCAATTATCTGGCCGCTTTACTTCACTGTGAGCATTAATGGGTTAAAGTGTTGTTCTTGTTATAGCCATCCTTGACAGCCTTCTACCATATTCCTCAAAAGAAGCACACATACAGGTAACAGGTAAGGAAAAAAATTCATTAGAAGGGGTATTGGCAATCTTCCGAGCTTGAACACTTGCACGCTACAAACTTTAATGCACTCTTTTGTCTTTTATTAGGCTCCTTCAAACATTTGTTAAGAAAAAGGGGAGTGCCCTTATTTGTGGTCTGTGCGCTTAATCGGAGGAATACGGTAGTTCATTATGGATACGATGATGGTGATGAATGAAGATGGTGTTGTGGGTGGGGTTTTGTTCCTATATACAAGGATGGCTCAAATACATACAAAAAAATAAACCGTATTCTTCCGATTAAACGCACGGTGCGGATAGAGGTTGGGAAATCTTTCTGAAGTAGGGGTGTTGGCGATCTTCCGTTTAAGCGCACACCTCAATGATTGCCGATCGGAGAGCATTTGCCGTTATTGCGCCTTTGCGCTCTCGCTGTTCAGTTAGCTTAGACATTTGCAGCCACAATCGCCCATGTGAGATCGTTAATTGGTCAATAGTACGGTCATGCGGCGAATATGAACAGTGAGAGCGCGAAGGAACTGCTGAAATTGCGGAATTCAGTGCTGGTTTGCAGACACGGCAAGAGAAAAGGTATGTAATCTTGCTTTTTCGTGACATTTGCGCTGGTCATTCACCCTCTAACCGTGAAAAATAGGCCCTGTGCACTTATTTGGTTATGTGCGCTTAATCGTAAGAATACGGTATATTGCCATGATGATGATGTTGATAATGATGATGATGATGATGATGATGATGACCATGGAAATGATAATAACTAAGATAATGATGATGAATAATGATGATGCAATGCTGTGGTTACTATAGCAGCAGCAACTGTTTTAAGTTCCCAGGTTTAATGATACCCTTTATGACAACAGATACATATCTACCCCTTGACCTCAACGGCAGATACACAACACCATGTATTCCTCTTCCTCTTTCTCATAAACTGCATTCATTCATGCATTCTGTGTATTTTCTGTGGATATACAGTAATTCCCCTTCTCCAAGATTATTCCTTTCATGCCTATAATGCCCCAAAAACAGCCCAATAATTTAGGCATTAACTCTTAGAGAAAACCGAGTTCAAAAAAACACATTTCAAGTGAGAAATCCTCATCAGAATACTGCCAACAACTCTCCAACACATATTTAGTGAAATGAAGTTTGATTCCCAAGTTTTTTACAAATGTATACTTGGTCCAGAAATTTGTCTAGGAAATCTGCAGGCATAAATTGGTTATAGAACTTCAAGGGTCCCTAGCCCCACTTTCAAAAACCACACTGGGGCCTAAAAGTTGAATAAGAAAGATAAGGAAAAAACAAAATTGGTTTCTTTGTAAATAAAACAGATTGGGAAAACCATGACTCTAAAAAGCGAACCAGAAAGCTAAGAATCAACAATATATCGAAGTGGGGAAATGACCAAGGGCATGGGGGTAAATATGACCGGAAAAAATGCTTAAAACACAAAATTTATCCTCAAAATGTGACAAGAATTGTTATTAAAAATAGGACTGATTTCATAGATGTTAGATGTTAGTAAAAAATGAACCCATTCATGCCTGGAGAACTTGATGACAATTGTCCTCTTGACTAATCATACTTTTGAAAATAACTTCAGAAATTATACTGAATTTCACAAAACATTTGAAGGCGAGTCGTACCTTGGATTCTAATCAACATTTCCCTTTCGAATTCTTTCTGAAAAATACTCAGAAAATCGCCAATATATTAAGGATGTTTTGGGGGCTACAGGCATGAAAGGGTTAACCCTTACCTGGTTAACCCTTAACCCATTAGTGCCTAGCTGAATGAGACTAAAAAGGCATGCAAAATTTTGAAAATATCTATCTTTTAGCAAGGCAGCTTTTTACTAAACCTGTGACTCTCCTCCATAAGTATCTTAAGAAATATATTTTAGTCCTCAGCTATTAAGCCTGAAAATTTTCTTATCATTTCCAAGGTGAGCTCAAGGCATGAACGGGTGAAAATGAGAAAATAGGAAAAAATATTAAAGAAAGCATTTGTATCTGGCTAGAGATGTAAAAAATCAAAATCAGATTCCATTTCAAGGAATAGTAAGACAAAAAAATCGATGGTGGTGAGCATGCTTGGAATGTTTAAATTTAGCAATGTTAGCTTGATAAATTCACTGATAAATGCCTGCAAGGGGGAATGTCCAGGTAGCAGTTAAGTCAATTTTATATCCTTAAGCAGTATTAGTATAAAAGACCTTAAATGGTGAATACTTTTTCCCACTTGATATTGGTATTTGATATCATATTGATTACTGTTACTAGTACATTAAGCATAGCGTATCTCCCAAATCCATCCAACATACATTGAAAACTGAGAAAGAGGAATGATTTATGTGTACATGCATTTCAGTAGTTTTTTCTTAATCCTAAAAAAGCTATTTTATGTTGTAATTACCTTTAAACTTCGTTTAATTATTAGACAGGTTGAAATTCAGAATATCAGGCTTCACCAAAAAAAACCTTAAGTTTTTTTTTCCATTTAATATTGTCATTGAAACAAAAACATTTGGAAAGGAATACGAATAAAAGGCAGAACGCAGCAAAAACATAAAAGACAAAAAAACAAAAATTTGTAAAAAAGGAATGTCACTATCAAAACGACTAAAAGAATAATAGATAAAAATGAATATGGGTGCAAAAATGCAGGCTCTTTAAGATTCATCAGAATATTACATTTAGATGATTTATGCAATATTCAGGGCTCTGCATAGTAAATGGAAAAAAAATCCGCCACCTGATTTAATTTTTTGATTCGGTCTTACCCCATGCCCCAGGAATTTGATCCCTGGGATAACCCCGGCCTTAGCAATCCCTTGCAAGACACGCGGACTCCCTAACAGTGAGCCGAGACTCGCCGACAGGGAGGACACATAGAGACCAGCCAGCCACACATGTAAATACGACACCTGACGTAACGCAACAGCAAATAAAAGCAAAACACGAGTAAGTATGACGATTAAGTATGGCCATTAATTGTTGCGTAGAGGAGAGATGAGAGACAAACACTGAAACATGTTGTCATGGCAACCATATCAATCGGTCGGGTTGTCAAGGAGATGATGGACAGCAAGCCACACATGTAAATATGACACCTGATGCAACACAACAACAAATAAAAGCAAAACATGATTAAGTATGGCGATTAAGTATGGCGAAGAGGACAGACAAAAGACAAACACTGAAACATGTTGTCATGGCAACCATATCAATTGGTCGGGTTGTCATGGAGAC
Source organism: Maea johnstoni (assembly GCA_963942565.1). NCBI lineage: Eukaryota > Metazoa > Annelida > Polychaeta > Spionida > Magelonidae > Maea > Maea johnstoni. The sequence goes on along the minus strand of OZ012700.1, from coordinate 2,164,743 downwards.
AATTGACAGATTAGGTAAGCACTGAAACATGTTGTCATGGCAGCCATATCAATTGTTTGGGTTGTCATGGAGATGACTGACAGATTAGGTAAGCACTGAAACATGTTGTCATGGCAACCGTACCAATCAGTCGGGTTGTCATGGAGACGCTGGACAGATTAGGTAAGAAGCTGCAGCAAAAAGGAAATATAATTGTTAGTCTAGTTCAAGGTAAGCACACAAAGCACATAAAGAAATGCACACATACATTTGAAAGTGTTTAGCATCAGAGAGAGACAAATCACATTGATATTATCTGACTTGACCTTTAACCTTGACTTCACAAGGGTCGACAGGGACAACACACATAGAGTTCCAAATCACACAATCAAAGTAAACATGGACACTGAAGCATGGCAACAAATACAAGCACAGAGAAATAAACCAATCTCTTCTTCATTTGCCCTTTGCCCTTGAAACGACTCCTGACTAGCTGGCAAGGTACACATCAAATCAACTCTTCAGCCACACAGCTAAAATAATGGCTACATATATGTAAAAGAAGGGGAATAGACTAAGAAATGACTGTCTGTCTGCCTGTTGTTTGTTGAGTGTGGTTTAGTGTGTGTATTTGGTGAGGCTGATACTGGGAGGTTTGACAATCTACACCAACTGATTGCCTTTAAATAAAATTAAAGCATCCACAAAGAAAATTAATGAGGGTTAACCCAATGATGCTTAAAGTTACTCATGAAACTGTCGCGTCGATCTAGGTTAGTTTGGAAATAACTTGAAAGTTAAAAAAAAATTCACAAAATATCTGTAGGAGAGTTGTTCGTAATATTCGGAAGAACATTTCTTCTCCAAATATCGGGTATTTTCTAAGCATGAATTGGTAATAAGCAAAATCTTGCTTTTTTAGTGTATGGCTACAACACAACACACACATTCATCTAGGCATGCCCCTCTATCTAATAACACAACACTACATCACTCGAGGCGTTTCAGATGTGCCCCTTTCTTACCCCTTGTCCGAGGAACTTGAAGATGGGCATGACGTTCTCATTGGCTATTGACTGCAGAATACGAGGCGAGCCGTAGAGCCCGCCCATACAAGAACTGATGGAGGAGATATAGAGCCCACCCAGCCACAGCACGCCTACTACTGAAACCTACAAACAAAACCATGGTATTCATATAACATTTGTAAAATAAAATCTTGACTCCTCATAGCGGCACAGTTATGAGAAAGCCCTAAAAGCCATCCATGCATGACAAAAAGGTCATGAGGTGACCTTGACCTTGACATAAAGATCATGAGGTGACCTTAAGATAAAATATGAAGGTCATCTGCGGACTTTTGCTTTGATGTGTAGACCCTCAGGAGCCCTTGATCTTAATATAAAGACATAAGGTTATCAGCCGATATTCACCTTAATATACAAACATAAAGGTCGTCAGCTGATATTGACCTTGATAGAGATGCAAAAATTCATCAGATGACCTTGACAAAGATGCAAAAGGTCATCATATGACCTTGACAAGACATGAAGGTCATCAGCTAACCCTGAAAAGTTAAAAAAAATCTAGCATCTGTAACCAGGCAGCTGAAATAAAAATTGATTAGATATATGTATCTATACATATCAAATTGGCAATTTCAAGACTATGTTAAAATGCCAATCACTAATACCTGTAAACAAAGCTGCAAATGAAAGCAGTATTGACCACATATATTGAACACTAATTTTTAAAATCAACATTAGATTTATTTGTTGTCTTAGGATCCTACTGGTGAAACTCTTTTGAAAATTAGAAAAAAGGAAAAAATTACCTTATTGTAGATTTTATTATTTTTACTGAGCTTTTATTGCAATGATTATTTTGAGGAATGAAATTGCAATAACAACTCCATCAAATCTCTGTAAAATTCCTCATATGAATAAGTGTAAGAAATACAATCACATGCAAAAAACAATTTCTAAATCAATCATACCAATCTGCTGCTTACACCAATAGCAGATGAGATGGACTTTTCAGAGTTTGTCAATTTTCTTTTATGGCATATCTAGTCTCAGCTCATTCTCTTAGGAGATTGAATTTATAATGGATCAACTCAGGTCAATTTTATGCGAAGTCTGTCACATGACTATAAATAGAAGATTGAAGCCAGTGCTATCAGGTAGAAACCAACATTTCTGCCTTGTTCTTTACATTTTCCATCATTTTCAAGTTCTTAATTTCATTTTCAATTTACTTCTTATATCATTTCTTTATTTCTAAAGTTTCCTATTGCCAAATTATCTTTATCCTTTATAGATGATTGATATCACTTCAGTTGAATATCAGGCCGGATTGCACATTCCAACAGGGCATAACTAATAACATAAATATATGTATGCATCTAAGTATCTATACCATATAGTATTTTTGATGCATCTAATGTGATTCCGTACCTTTTCGGCTATCATGTAGTCTGTCTGCAGTACGTCCCTGACGCAGGTCGCTCCGAGAACCAGGACGAATGCCATGTAGAGGAAAGTGCTGACACTGACCGCAGACAGAGTGCCGACGGGAATATTCTGTTTGGGATTGTAGAGGTCGCCACTCATGTTTATTCCAGCAAAAATACCTATAAGTGAAAAATCAATTATAAAATCATTCACACCACAGGTGATAGAAAATATTAGCAAGGAGTAAAAACTGCAAGTTATCATTATTATTATTATTATTATTATTATTATTGTAATTACCATAATCATTATTATCATTATCATTTATATTATTATTATTATTATTATTATTATTATTATTATTATTATTATCATTATTATTATTATTATAATCATTATTGTTGTTGTTGTTGTTGTCATCATCATCAACATTATCATCATCAACAGCAGCAGTAATATCATTATTACTATCATTATTATCATTATTATTATTATTATTATTATTATTATTATTATTATTATTATTATTATTATTATTATCATTATTATTATTATTATCATCATCATCCTCATAATCATCATCATCATCATCATTATTATTATTATCATTATCATTATAATTATTATTATTATTACTGTTATTATTGATATCCTCATCATCATTATAATTATTTCTTCTCCTCCTATCGCTCTTTCTATTAGTTCTTACCTGTGGCAGTTGGGAAGAAGACTCCAAACACGGTGAAGAAGGACTCTCCGTTTTTATAGTCGGGGCCGGTGTTGTTGGCCAAGTTAATACTGCTATAACCAATAACACCATGCTCTGAAATACAGCAAACAGAACATCTTTGAGTATATTCACACATCTAAGGTGGTACCTACATTCACAAATACAATAAGATGTTAACCCTTATGCTGCTGGTGACTAATTTGGCCAATACAAAATGATGCACAAAAACCTGAAAATGACTGTAACCCTAGCATGTGGCTACTCATCTAAGAGTACTCGGGAGAGCTATCTAATGAATTCACACGTGACAGGGTTTAGATGGTTTTCAAAAATCTTAGCATCCTTGTGCTTTGGATGAAAGTGACCTAGTACAAGGATGGGTTCACCCACTGTTCGCTGGTGTGCTAATTGTATGCTCACAACAAATTGTGTCGTTCGCTAACGCTGATTGTAATATTGCAATCTTTGATAACCTTACATCTTTACATCCATCCTCTCCCACAACCATGACATCTGATGAGAAAAACGTCTTATCAATTGTCACATTTAATCATAGAGAGGGTTAACGAATGCTGAATTATTCGAGACGCCAATCAGTCAGCTGGTTAGTATACTATAAACAGTACCGTTAAAATACTGTACCATTTCATTGGTACTGATATTGGTACCATTTCATTTCATTCTTAACAATAATCCAGCAGAGACTCAGAAGCTGCAAACTCACATTTGGGAGCCAGGCACCATAACCGCAAGGCTAGGCTTATCCCATGGTAGTTATTAGGCATAGGGCCAAACTTTGCTACTGCACACTGGTTCATCTTGGTATATTCAGCTGTTAACTAATGCTGAATTCTTCAAGAAGTTGACTGGTTTATATATTGTTATGAATAACCATTAACTAACTGTACCATTTAGTTATTACTGTTTTCAAGACCATACCATTTCATTCTTAACAGTGTCCAACCCTATCCGGCAATCAGTTGGGAGGCACCGTAGCCACTAGGCTACGCGGATCCCATGGTATTTGTAGTGCAAAACGCCAAACCTCACCACTGCACAGGAGGAGGGCAGGGATGTGTGCACTCCATAAGGAAGTGGGTAGAAGATGAGTTGTGATTTAGACTCACCAGGGTCGGTGTGCACGAAGGATCCGACGAGGAAATCCATGACGGCCACAAAGAGGACCATGAGGAGCACGAGCTGCAGCCTGATGACCCACTTCACTCCCGCCACGTTTATACCTGGAAACAATAACCATTGTAATGAGAATGGCAATGATTATTTTAATAGTAATAATAATAACAATAATAATAATTGTAACAATAATAATAATAATAATAATAATAATAATAATAATAATAATAATAATAATAATGATAATGATAATAATAATAATAATAACGATAATATAACTTAATTAAAACATATAGTTCTAGATGTATTTCCTGTAGTCCGAAAAATATGCATCATTGAATACCACTTCACACACTAACATCTGTAATACTTCAAACATTTACACACAGTCTAAAAATCAGCTTATGAAAATTTACACCCATCAACTATTTGAAGAAGGAATTGGAAAACCTGAAAGTATGCAAAACATTTAGTCAAATATTCCCCAAGTTATTCTTAAGTTATCCAGATATTTCCAGAAATGACAGACCACACGTATGCATCAGATGTGAAAGCGTTAATCCTTATGCTGGTGGTGGCTAGTTTGGCCAATACAAAATGATGCAAAAAAAACGAAATGATTGAAATCCTGGCATATGGGTACTCATCTGAGAGCACTCAGCAAGAGCTTTCCAATGAATACCAACATGATAGGGTTTAGATGTTTTTCAAAAATCTTTGCGTCCTTTGGTAGAAAGTTAACTTACCTAGTAGCAGCAGCACGACTCCCACAGCTATACCCCTAGCTACCCACTCATTATCCTGGTGCATTAACGCTGATATGGACTCCCCGAAACCCATCACATACAGCGAACACGCCACGGCCTGAAATATAATCATAGAATAATTAACGCTGATATGGACTCCCCGAAACCCATCACATACAGCGAACACGCCACGGCCTGAAATATAATCATAGATTAATCAAAGCTGATATATTGGACTCCCCAAAACCCATCACATACAGCGAACACGCCACAGCCTGAAATATAATCATAGATTAATTAAAGCTGATATGGACTCCTCAAAACCCATCACATACAGCGAACACGCCACGGCCTGAAATATAATCATAGATTAATTAAAGCTGATATGGACTCCCCAAAACCCATCACATACAGCGAACACGCCACAGCCTGAAATATAATCATAGATTAATTAAAGCTGATATGGACTCCTCAAAACCCATCACATACAGCGAACACGCCACGGCCTGAAATATAATCATAGATTAATTAAAGCTGATATGGACTCCCCAAAAACCATCACATACAGCGAACACGCCACGGCCTGAAATATAATCATAGATTAATTAAAGCTGATATGGACTCCTCAAAAACCATCACATACAGCGAACACGCCACGGCCTGAAATATAATCATAGATTAATTAAAGCTGATATGGACTCCCCAAAACCCATCACGTACAGCGAACACGCCACAGCCTGAAATATAATCATAGATTAATTAAAGCTGATATGGACTCCCCAAAACCCATCACATACAGCGAACACGCCACGGCCTGAAATATAATCATAGATCAATTAAAGCTGATATGGACTCCCCAAAACCCATCACATACAGCGAACACGCCACGGCCTGAAATATAATCATAGATCAATTAAAGCTGATATGGACTCCCCAAAACCCATCACGTACAGCGAACACGCCACAGCCTGAAATATAATCATAGATCAATTAAAGCTGATATGGACACCCCAAAACCCATCACATACAGCGAACACGCCACGGCCTGAAATATAATTATAGAATATCTTGATGCATTAAAGCAGACAAGGAGAATATCTAAAAGTGAATATCACAACTCCCACAGACATATTTATCAGGACCGGAATAACAACTCCCCCTTCACATAATTTTCCTTTAGCTAAAATAAATTCAGATCTTTTAAAGTGTCATTGATGCAGAAGACAATTTCAAGAGGAAATAAGCAGTGTATGTTGAATTAATTCATTAGCAAAGTGATCAGTAGAAAAAATGACAACAAATATGCTATAAATATAAATATGCTATAAATATAAATAAATATGCTATATCAATTTTTCCCAGCAAAACAATAGAATGATAATGAATGTTCTGAGAGGAAAATATCTTGACTCAAACATTTCCATGCTGATAACAAAATACCAATTCAAAAATGAATTTCTCCTACCTGTCCAGAATACCACCCAGGGCATGTGAGAAAGTTGACAGTGACTTAATCTAGGTGGTGGTTTTAGCCAGGTACTCTGGGTTCCTCTTACAACTGGCTAGTCATGACTTAGCCGCAATATGGCAGAAAAAGTGATGAAAAACGAAATTTCAAATAAAGGTGCCCTATAGTAGGGTTTGACTAGAACTTTTGGAGAGGAAAAACGAAACTCCAAACTCTTACCTGTCCAAAACAATAGACAACGCCTATGGATGCTCCGAGTCGCGCTCCCAGGATGTGCGACAAGAGGAAGTAGACGCCCCCGCTCTCCATCTTACATCTCTCGCACACGCCTATCGCACTCAGCGCCGAGATCAGCGCCGTCGAGATCGTCAGTAGAATTATCAGAATAGAATATCCTATCCCAGCATTACCCTGGAAAGATAACAAAGAAAAAATGGTGTACGGAATGAACAGAACATACATGAACAGAGCTGAAATGATCTTGAAACTTGTAAATACCGTATTACCCCGCATACAACACGCACCCCATAGATAATACGCACCCCCTCCCCAAGTCCCTTTCCCATATGTAAAATACAATTCCCCGTTAATAACACGCAGGCGGATTTGGGGAGTGTGGAGTGTCCGGTTAAGTACTTGACCCTTGTACCGTAACCCGCGTTGCCTCTTGAATTAGAGGCTTACAGTGTTTATAGTGCTCAGAGTCACTGTACAGGTGATACCAATTACCAGTACTGGTAGCCTATTTTTAAACATGAGCTGGTACATATAGGGTATCATAATAGCAATCATCATAACATCGTCATGGTGACAGGACAATAGACAATAGGAACCCACTAAAGATAGTTGTTCGCTACCACGCACGCCCCGCACCCATAGCATCAATGTAAAAAAGTTCTGTTTATGTACCCGTTGATAACACGCACCCCCTCCTTGACATAGGTGTTGTGGTGTATAAAAGTGCGTGTTGTATGCGGGGTAATACGGTAGTCAATTGTCAGAAAATCGTTGGAAATTTCATACACTTTATCTGGTTCTTAGAGTGAGTAGAATATTTCTTCAATATCGCCACAAGCAATAAAATGATGGAACTGGGATTTCAGATAATAGAAGTAATGGTGTGTATTGGATTGATTCTGGATAAAACCACAATAACTATGGGGCACTATATATGGCCAAATCTTCTACCCCTAACCCATCTTTTTTCCAGTATATTTGCCCAAAAATTGGTCACCACGCTAATCATGGGGTGGTTTGCTTAACTGGTTCTTTTGAAAAATCTGCCCATGTCCCAAAATGGTGGCACTGTACATTCATAAAATCCACACACTCCCCTTTCTTTTGAGACCTGAAAAAAGAGCTACTTGGTGGGGGAAATTAAACTCTTATTTTAGTGCCATTGAGGATTAGGTCGCTAGACGAATAGGGGGCGCCACCTACCACCATCCATCCCGTTCGCAGGAAGATGACAACGCCAAAGATGTTGATCATACAGGACGTGAAGACGCCGTCCCACGTCCCGAATAACACAGGCTCGCGGATGAAGAAATTAGCCTTGTACCATGGCTTCTGAGAGAGGTTCTGGAAATAGAAAAGAAAACATTAGGAACTATCAAACCTAAAGGAATTAGAAATCTGAGAGAGGTTCTGTAAAGAGATAAGAAAACATGAGGAAATATTACAACCATAGGCAGGGCTCGACGCTAACAGTGAACTGCAGGCCCAAGGCCAGTAAAAGTTACCCAAAACGGCCCCGTGTTCACAATTCAATTCCTAATTCACAAATTATTCATTAAAGCATCATTGGTTTTGTCCTGATGATGATTTCTCATTCAAATGTCCGCCAGAACATACTACCAACAACTCATCTTCACGTTATTTTTGAAGTTATTCTTAAATTCACAAGTTTCACAAATTAAGGGTTTAGATACAACAACATTGTGATACAGTGGTCTGGATAAGGCCTAAAAAGTAAATTGTTTGTTTCCTGTAACGGTCCGGAAAAAAATAGGGTAGGTAGGTCGGTAAAAAAAAATTCTTTTGCATAATTTTTTCGGTCAAAGATGTGTGTTTTATGCATGATTTACGTTGATTGGGAGTTGGGAGGGCGGAAAAAACTTTAGGCCTAACTACATAATATAGTGCACATTGTCAAGAGCAGCTTACACAGGTGGCATGGTGAGTTGTTCATTGGAGCTGCCATCAAATGTTTATGTGCTTTTTATTAGCGTTTATTACATGAACAGCTTACAGAATCAACGGTTGCACACATAACCATATCTAGAATACCGTTAGAAATACCAGCACTATATCAAAACATTGACCCTATTGCTGCTTGCGGCTAATTTGGCCGATATTATAGAATGATTCAAAAAAGCAGAAAAATGACTGAAACTCTGGCACAATTGGCACAATGAATACCAATATGACAGAGTTTGGATGGCTTTCATGTAAACCTTTGCATCCTGAAATCTTTGCATCCTTGTGTTTTTGATGAAAGAAGTCTCAGCATTGGAAGGGTTAGAAAGAGCAGCATTTCACAGAAATAATCCCAAGCCAAAAAGTTCCCTGCTCTCTGATCCTATAACAGTCCAGCGTTCAACTTAAGAGCTCGCCCGGGTGTGAATCACACCCTGATATTTGGGCGGGCGAGCCACAGCCAAAAACAGCTCGCCACGGGGGACGAGCTGCTTTTCCTGCATCCCTACCAATTCCCTGGCTTGCTTTACTGAAAAAAATACCTTAGTTGTTTTTGACGCAGATGTTCACCCCGCTTAAAAGGATCACCTATACGCACCTGGCAAGTCGCCTAGAACAACCTGGCTGCAGGAAATAGCTAAAAATATGCGTTCTGCACATGTTGATGCTCAACTTTATAATGTAAACGATACAAGAGCCCTTAGTGGTCTTTGTCTCCTAGTGACGTCACACTGAGATGAGGTTTGGGTAGCCAGGTCTTCACTATAGCGCATATGGTAATAGGTCTCTCTGACACTATATATCAATTGTTTTATTTATCTAAATATGTTATGTCATTATATAGGCTGGGCCAGGGGGCGAGAAGCTCCAGAAAGCCGGGCGAGCTAGATTTTTTCCGGGCGAGCTGAAAATTTTTCGAGCTCGCCCTTCGGGCGAGCTCATTTAATTTCTTATTTCTAACCCTGCAGTCATTGGGGAAGAAAGGAGTTGAATATTGAATGACAGGTATTTCACACAATGGGAGGAGTTCCACTGCCTGCAGATTCAGCAGATACCAGTTAAGGATAAATACGGGTACTCAATAGTATACCATACCAAATTTTCCAAAACTGACATAGAATGAAAATTGGTGTAGTATAACAAAGTCAAGTATCATATCCTATTGGTAAGATTTGAAATATATATAAAATTGGCTTATTTGACCCTTGTGCTGCTGGTGGCTAATTTAGCCAATAGAAAATGATGCAAAACCTGAAAATTACTTAAACCCTAGTAAATGGGTACTCATCTGAGAGTACAGTAGAGTAATTAGCTATTTATTAGCAAAACAGATGGCGCTTAATTTAACTAAATTAGGTCCCTGAGAGACAGGCAGTATTGTTTAAAACATCGCTTAGATCTTGTACGTATCATTAAGGAAATACTGATATAGCATTGTAGCATGAAAACGTGAAAGGTGCCAATCCCTAATACCACACAGTGCCCATGCAGCCCTAACAGTGTTAGCCCTTATGCTGCTGGTGGCTAATTTGGCCATTACAAAATTATGCAAAAAATCAGAAAAAAACAACTGAAACCCAGGCACATGGGTACTCAGCTGAGAGTTTTCAGCAACGGCTATCCAATGAATATCAATATGACATGGCTTAGATGGTTTTTCAATAATCTTTGCATCCTTGTGCTTTGGACAAAAGTAGCCTTAGCATTGGTAGGGTCAAAACGTAAACGGTGCATATCCCTAATAACACTCAGTGCCCTAACAGTGTTAGTCAATTAAATGAAAGCTTTGCTAACCAAACACGCTGGCTTATGTTACTTTGCTATTCATTCCAATCACAATCAAGTCTGCTGCAGCAACAGGCAATTAATCCTGACTCTGTCCACAGCGAGAACATAATCATAAAGAATATAGCAGAGCAATTAATCCTGACTCTCTGTCCACAGCGGGAACAATGGCTACATCACCATAAAGAATATAGCAGAGTGATATTCGTGAGGGCTTTTTATTGCCTGTCATATGCTGATGTGAACGTGATTCTCATTCCATCAGGGAAATGGAAATATTTCATTCACAAAAGCATTTTCTGGAAAACATTTGAAGGAGGAATGTAAATCAGAAGCCATACAGCAACCCTCCAAATATTTTGCCAACTTTCGCTGTATTCTGTATGCCAATGCTTGATTGTACCATACACAAGGGTTGTCCAAGTTTCTGGGTCCTGGAGGCAGGGTCTTAGCCAGCAGGGTGTCTGGGTGTCTTTTGGACTCACTGGTTCATGAAAAATACCTGATTTTGAGTAAAAAGACACCCTACATTTGTGTTTTTTATAAACACTAATTCAAAGTAAAATTTCTAAAATGTTTTACTTCAAAATAATAACAAAGACATTTCTTGAAGAAGTAAGCATATAATTACTTTATTTGTTATTGTGAATAATCAGAGTAATGATTTTTACTTTTAATTTACAAGAATTTAGGGTGTCCAAAATCCCTGAAATCCCAATTTAGACAACCTGTTATTAAAATCCTGGCTAAATCCCTGCCTAGAGGACAGGCAATTGGTCCTGGAGCACAGCATTCAAGCCGGGCAAGCGTACGTAGCTCAGGATATTGCGGTCTGGTTCTATGATTATTTTTGGAATTCACCTGAATATTGCAGATATGATCTGATATCCTTCTGAATAGGTGTTGTTATCCATCCACGATATAACTTTAGAAAATTGAACGTATTGAGAGTGAAAAATGGAAAATAGTCAATCAGTGTTTAAGATCTTTAACAGCTGTGACATCTTTGTGACATCTTTGTGAAATTGGCACCAGCTTGTAAATATGAAATTGTGTTTAATAAACACCAAAACTGTTTGTAAACATGGAAAAAAAACTTGACTGGCAAATTCATTTCTATATTCAAATAATTCTTCATAACTTCAAATTGGCAATTATTTGAAATAGAATGATTCCTTAATACAGCTGCCTTAATCCTGATTCAAATTACTATCTTGAATTAATCCAAACGTGTTGGATACTCAAGTCAAAGATGTCAACAATCATGACAATGACTACTACTACTTCTACTACTTCTACTACTACTACTACTACTACTACTACTACTACTACTACTACTACTACTACTACTACTACTACTACTACTAAGTACTACTTCTACTTCTTCTTCATTTTATCTACTACTACTAATAATAATAATAACAACAATAACACTTATAATGATAATCATAATAATAATAATAGTAGTAATAATAATAACAATAATAATAGTAGTAATAATAATAACAATAATAGTAGTAATAATAATAACAATGATAATAATAATAATAATAATAATAATAATAATAATAATAATAATAGTAATAATAATAATAATAATAATAATAATAATAATAATAATAATAATAAATAATAATGACAATAATAATGATAATAGTAATAACAATAATGGTAATATGATAAAATGATAATATTGTACTAACAAGATGGATGATAAGTTGATAACACTATGCAATGAATATCTCATCGTCATGAATTTTCCTGGCAAAAAAAAGTTAAGTTATAGACATATTCCTCAAAAGCGAACAAGTATGGAAAACAGCTATGATAGGATTCTGATCAATACTTGGTAGCATCTGTAGCTGGCTATAGTAAACATGTTTCCACACAGGCCGATAATCCCAATAACTCCCTTCTACTATTTGTTCTCACGCATACTGTGTACATACTGTGTAGGTGTGTAGGAATATTTATTTTCACCACATAATATTTATATTCCACACTCTTGCTTATTTCATGTTAGTTTCAAAACTTACTGCGTGCCAAATTGGGCTGAGGCCGATAAAAAAAGCTATTTGTTTCCCGTAACCCGACCCTAACAAATTTTCACTCAAAAAAATCCAGAAGATTTTTTCAACCCTTCCAACTCAAATCAACATAAAACATGCATGAAACATGCATTTTTTTTACTGGTTCCTTATCATTACAGTA
>OZ012700.1:2087626-2151838 GCA_963942565.1 Maea johnstoni | reverse complement strand
TCCTGGCTGCTGGCCTCATACAGGATACTTGCATGAGAAGGTCCAGTATGGTGTTCAATTGGCTGGCAGAGTATTTCCTGTCCACGACTTCCCTTTCACATAGACTAGCTTCCTATAAGAGTTGATATTTCCCTTTGAGCTGACCAACCATATGAGTGGACAAGGGATTGGCTAGGTCTTCACAATATGATACAATATCAATATTTCTATAACAATACAATACCTTAAGGATATCTTTAACAATACTATATATAAATATATATATAAATATATATATATATATATATATATATATATATATATATATATATATATATATATATATATATATATATATATATATATATATATATATATATATACACACACAAACACATATATGTATCTTAACTACCCTTATAGCATATGGCAGTGCCATCTATCCACAAGAAATGACATTTAAATATTGCCAGAAAGGCAGGCTATGGCAGCAGTAGCAGTAGCTGTAGCTGTTGCCTTCAGCCAATGTATAATATAATGTACTGCCTCAGCCAGCCAGGGTTCAGGGCTAGCTGGCTTATATATTGATCCCGGCAGGCAATAGAAAGAGTGCCACTATCCATTCATACGCGGCGCCGGCTATACTAGCAGTGCAGGGCTTGACATCAACCCAATCCTCATGCTTGGAGATTTCCTGTCCAGACTATTGTCTCCTGGACCTGTGACACTTTTAATTTCAAAGTTATTTTTTAACCCTTATCCTGCAGGGTTCGATATGCCCCTAAATTTTGCTGTGGGCCCCTAGAATTTTCAGACTAGGGGCCCAAAATAGCATGTATATCAACCAGAGATCCTGTTTTTTTTATCAAAAGACCTTTTCGGGCCCCTAGCCTAAAATCTGGCTAATTGATGCTAATGCTATGGCTACTTTTGTCCAAAGCACAACGACACAACCATTTTTTTTTAAACCTTCTAAACCATGTCATGTTGGTATCCATTGGATAGCTCTCATTGAGTGCTCTCAGATGAGTACCCATGTGCCAGGGTTTTAGTCATTTCTTTTCAGGTTTTTTGCATCATTTTATATTGGCCAAATTAGCCACCAGTAACATAAGGGTTAAAAATAACTTTGAAAATAAAGCATAAATTGGATATGAATTTGGAAGGGATACTTTCTGAAAATTGCTTTTGTTTTAGAGATAGAGATAGTTCTGACCCATTCAAGTCTGTGGTGCCGCGCTCAAAAGACCGCATATTTTGGTGGTACATGTAACTGTCATAGCACAGAGGAAAGAAGAAATTCATTGCAGGAAAAGGTTAAAATAAGGATATTTACTGAAGAATTCAATCTCTATGGGGACAGTTGAATAATTGGCTTGGACAGCTTTATAGCAATAAGATATTCCATGATCACATGTATACACAAAGAATTCAATTTCATTACAAATAGAATGCTGTGTGTATGTGTGTGTGTACATGTGTGTACATGTGTGTGCATATGTACACTACATGTGTGTGTACATGTACAGTACATGTGTGTGTACATGTACACTACATGTGTGTGTGTGTGTGTGTGTGTGTGTGTGTGTGTGTACTTGTGTGTACTTGTGTGTGTACATGGTATGGTCACAAACATAGTCAGGACGTGTTATGTGGCATGAGAGGGTTAACCTATTCATGCCTGAAGATCTCCTTGACAAGTGTCATCTGGACCTTTGATACTTTTCAAAATAACTTTGGTATTAATCATAAATTCATAAAATATTTGAACGAGAGTTGTTGGATGGATTTTGGACAACATTTCACCTTGAAATATTTTCTGAAATTTGCTTTTGTTAAAGAGATATCAGCAAAAAGGTCAGATGGTTTTGGGTGCTGTGGACATGATAGGGTTAAGCAAAGCTCAGCAGCTACAGTCACAATTGAGCTCTAAAGATCAATATCAGCTATAAGTGTGAAACAAAATCAATAAGCTGCTGCTGTTGCTACTACTACTACTTCTGCTGCTGCTGCTACTTCTGCTGCTGCTACTACTACTACTACTACTACTACTGCTGCTGCTGCTACTGCTGCTGCTACTGCTGCTGCTGCAGATACTACTGCTACTGCTGCTGCTACTACTGCTGCTGCTGCTACTACTGCTGCAGTTGCTGCTACTGCTGCTGTTGCTACTGCTACTGATGCCGTTGCTGATACTGCTGTTGCTACTTCTACTACTACTGCTGCTGCTGCTACTACTGCTGCTGCTGCTACTACTGCTGCTGTTGCTACTACTGCTGCTGTTACTGCTACTGCTGCTGCTACTGCTGCCACTTATCCTACTACTACTGCTGCTGCTACTACTGCTACTGCTTCTACTACTTCCTACTGCTACTACTACTACTGCCACTACTATTGCTACTGCTGCTTCTGCTGCTATTGGTGCTACTAATGCTACTGCTGTTGCTGCAACTAATGCTGTTGATACTACTGCTACTGCTACTGCTGCAACTGCTGCTGTTACTGCTACTGCTGTTGTTACTGCTACTGCTGCTGTTGCTGCTTATGATGATGATGTTGTACGTGGCGACGAGGGTCACAAAACTGTTGCCATGGCGAGTCACCAAGGTTACACTTTTTTTTTATCAATAGTGAGATGTCTTTTTATAAATTGACTTATAATAAGCAGCATCCAAGCTGGGTCCTAGACTTATTCATGTCTGGAGCAGGCATGTGGTCACATCTGGCCTGCTGGCATTTATAGAAATCTTCAAAACAGACTGACATTTCGCAACTACGTATACATTGCACTGAAATTTATAGTTCCTGTTGTGTTTAATGGATATGAATAATATAAATATATAGTCATTATACCTTACCTAGCCTGAGAACCAGGCTAGCTATTACTGAGTTTTACTTTATCATATATAAATGTATGCCTGCACCAATACAACATAAGGGCTTGTGGCCTACTGTTGGCCATTTAGTTCACAAAACTGCCACCCGAGAGGGTTGTACTGGCAGCATCCTATCATACGGCAGTGTCATTTATCCACAAGGCATGATATCTAAATACGTCCTGAAAACCAGGCTAGCTCAGTAGCTGTTGCTATAATGATGGTGTTCCATGCAGGGAATGTGTTGGACAACAGAGGTTCAAACTGCAACCTCTAAAAACTGTGCTGCCATCTATAGGTTGAGAGAGACATCAAGCCTACTTAGCACTTGGTGATGGCATTTAGGCCAGACTGAGCCTGAGAAGCAGGCTAGCTCACTAGACTAGGTTCCTAGTCCCTAAAAAGTTGACATTCCCTTCAGTGCTGACCAAGCAGTGTGGTGTAGTACCAGGTATGTAGATAGATGGCACCATCTGTTCCTCCTATCGCTATACTCGTACTAGATCCTCTATTCCCCTAGTGAGATAAGTGTAAACTAAATTGACCACTGTGACACCTAGACTAATTGTGCTTGGTAACAGAAAAAAACATAACAGAAAATTTCATATAACAGCCTAGAAATCTAGGCTACTGTTGCACTGATGCTCAGTGTTGGATGGCCTTGATGGCATCCATGGAATGGTGATCTTGTCTGGCATCGTCCAGCCTATTTACCTATAGGTTATGTAACACGCTATAGCAGGTGTATGCCTGGGTACACCAACACTATAAATGGCCTTAAGCATTAAGGTAAAGTGTTGTTATTTTTAACTTCTACCTATCACTTAGTCGAGACTATGTCCAACAAGCCAGAAATTGACCTGGTAAGGAGTAATTCCCTCTAACCCTTTAACACTCAGAGCGGCCACTCAGAGCAGCCAAAACAGGCCTGACAATTATGGAAATATTTCATATATACAAAAGCATTTTCTGGAAAACATTTAAAGGAGAAATGTTGTATCAGATTCCATACAACTCTCCTTGAAATATTTCGAGAAATTTCGCTTTATTTCCAAGTTATTTTCAAAAGTATGAGAGTAGCAGACAAATGGGTTAACTCTTTCCTGACTAATACAGTGTCCAGAAAGCCAAATGACCCCAAGTCATGGCAAGTAAAAACAAGATAGACGCCAGTGGCGTCAAGAGGTTGATTCCGTGTATGTCTTTTTGTAGTTAATCATTTGCAATTTTTTGTTTTTTTAATATTTTGCTATTTTGAAATTTTTCTGATTTTTGTGTTTTTTCGTTAGTGGTTACAGTGGTTTTGCTTTTTCTGTTGGATTGACTTATTTAAGTGTTATGTATATTTGGTCGTGATCTGAGTAATACGTTTTGATGACACCTGTTGAATGGTATTCTGTAAGGTTGGTGTGAATGTGATCTATTATGGTGTTTTGTTTTGTTGTTGGGTTGTTTATGAGTTGGTTTGTTCCTATACATTTGCAAATTTTTTCTGTGGTATTTATGTGTTTGTTTTGTATGTTAATGTTAAAGTCACCCATAAGTATTTTTTGATGTTTTATTGTTGGTGGTGATATTGCTGAAAATGTTAAAGTCAATCACTGATGCATGTAACAAACTGACTGGCTGCCTGCAAATAACACCACATCAAAATCAAACATGTTGCCAACAGCCAAAAGTCCACTCCCCCTTAACAGAGGCTTGTGACTCTCCCCCACAACACAAAATGTTAACACATAAGCTAAGTATATACAACAAAGCCCATGCATTAAAATAAGTGCCGGCTCTCAAATATTAAAAAAGACCAACAGTTAAACAGCCAATAAAAAATTTCATCATAACCTAAAATTCAGCACGCATAAATAAAATGCAACTTTTGACAAACTAAACTAATCACTAAGCCTATCCGCCAAATATAAACATGAACATTTTAACACACATACTTCAGAAAAAGAGAGCGATGGGGGGCGGGGTTAAAAATTTGACATCTGACATATCATCAAAGTAACACAAAACATTTACATGAAGATGGCCAAACACTGCCTAAAAGCAAACATGAACAGGGATCAACCTTATGTACCCTTTAGGGGCATATGCCCCTGGTTCATGTGATATTGCAACCAGATGAAAAAATATACGAGCCAACTTTGTGAATGGACATTAAATATAAGTTTGGAGCATTTTAAAACATTTTCCTTTTTCTTTAAATTCTTTATCTTTTTATCATACCTAATAGTGCCAAAAAATACATCTGAAACACATATCCTTCAATTTTTTCATAAGAATTCTATCTAAAACCCTCCCCCAAATATTTCCCAAAATTATAACCCACTCCTAGCTATCCAAGAAACTATGACAAACCCACCATCACTCATCCAGTAGATCACCAAACATGAATGGGAAAAGCCCACATCCTGCACTGCAAATGAGAGTCAACAAAACCCCACCAATAGCATGCTTGCCACAACTTACTTGCTGCTGCCTGAAGAACATTAGTCTGTGACTTACCTTTACATGAAAATGACCAAACACTGCCTGAATGCAAACATGCACAAGGATCAACCTTATGGTCCCTTAAGGGGCATATGTTCCTGGATTATGTGATTTTGCTACCTGATGATGAACTATAAGAGCCAAGTTTGTGAATGGACATTAAATATCAGCTTAGAACATTTTAAAACAAATTCAATTTTTTTGAACTTCTTTATCTTTTTATCATACCTAATAGTGCCAAAAAATACATCAGAAACACAAACTATTCAATTTTTTCCCTGGAAAAATGCTCCAAAACCCCCAAACCTGGACAGTTAAAACATTTCCCTTCCACTGAAATTCTTTATCTTTTTATCATACCTAATAGTGCCAAAACATACATCTGAAACACATATCCCTCAATTTTTTCAAAAGAACTCTATGTAAAACCCTCCCTCAAATATTTTCGAAAAATATAACCCACTCCTAGCTATCCAAGAAACTATGGCAAACTCACCATCACTCATCCAGTAGATCACCAAACATGAATGGGAAAAGCCTACAACCTGCACTGCAAATGACAGCCAACAAAACCCCACCAGCAGCATGCTTGCCACAACTTACTTGCTGCTGCCTGAAGAACTTTAGTCCGTGACTTACCTTTACATGAAAATGGCCAAACACTGCCTGAATGCAAACATGCACAAAGATCAACCTTATGGTCCCTTAAGGGACATATGCCCCTGGCCATGATCTTCCGCCACTAAAGCAGGTCCAGCACTACCAGAAACCCAATATGCATGCAATAATTATGTACTTAAACCTAAAATAGACTGATACACACTTGTAATGCTGCTGATGATACTTACAGACTTTTTAATCAAAAACCAAGTTTGTGAATAGACATTAATATCAGTTTGGAGCAATTTAAAACATTTTCCTTTTATTTGAACTTCTTTATCTTTTTATCACACCTAATAGTGCCAAAAAATACATCTGAAACACATATCTTCCAAATTTTTCATAAGATTTCTATCTAAAACCGCACTTAAAAAAACTTCCCTTTTTTTGAATTTCTTTATCTTTTTATCACACCTAATAGGGCCAAAAAATACAACTATAAGAGCCAAGTTTGTGAATGTACATTAAATATCAGTCTAGAACATTTTCAAAAAAAATTCCCATTCTTTGAACTTCTTTATCTTTCTATCATACCTAATAGTGTTAAAAAATACATCAGAAACACAAACTTCTCAATTTTTTCACTGGGAGCATGCACCAAAATCCCCAAACCTGGACAGCTAAAACAATTTCCTTTTTTTTGAATTTCTTTATCTTTTTATCATACCTAATAATGCCAAAAAATACATCTGAAACACATATCCTTCAATTCTTTCATAAGAATTCTATCTAAAACCCTCCCTCAAATATTTTCCAAAACTATAACCCACTTCTAGCTATCCAAGAAACTATGACAAACTCACCATCACTCATCCAGTAGATCACCAAACATGAATGGGAAAAGCCCACATCCTGCACTGCAAATGACAGTCAACAAAACCACACCAGTAGCATGCTTGCCACAACTTACTTGCTGCTGCCTGAAGAACTTTAGTCAGTGACTTACCTTTACAAGAAAATAATGGCCAAACACTGCCTGAATGCAAACATGCACAAAGATCAATCATATGGTCCCTTAAGGGGCATATGCCCCTGGATTATGTGATTTTGCTACCTGATGATGAACTATAAGAGCCAAGCTTGTGAATGGACATTAAATATCAGTTTTAGAGCATTTTTAAAAAATTTCCCTTTCTTTGAATTTCTCTATCTTTTTATCACACCTAATAGTGCCAAAAAATACACCAGCAACACAAACTTTTCAATTTTTCCCCTGGGAGCATGCTCCAAAATCCCCAAACCTAAACAGTGCACCCCTGGCAAAACCTTACCGTCATGGTGCCAGCACAGGAATTTATTTGCACCTAAACATAAAATCCTGATGGCAGGGTTAAAGGTCTGCTAACTTCAGGACTGCATACTACACTCATGGTGAGAAGGGTATATATACTGACTGCTGAAATCGCGATAAAAATATTTACTACTTCCGTTTTTTTCAAAGTTGTTTTTTTACGATTGTGGGGAACAAAAAAAATCCACAAATGGGCAGGATGGATTATTTAGAGTCTGTTTTCTTGAAGTTGAAACTTTTTTTCCGGTTTTAGTGGCGAAATTAATAAGTAAATTTAGAATTTCGCCAGGGTTCCTAAATCAACATTCCAAAAAGCCGTTTTTGCCGTTTTTTTCCGAAGTCGCCATTTTTTTTCAAAAATTACAAATATAACCAACAAGTTATGGTAATAGGGTAAAAGCCCTATTTGTTGCGAACACTTTGATGGGTCATTTGTAAATTTTGACCCAGAAACGGCGACGTGACAATTTATTGAAAAAAGTATGTTTTTTGTGTGAAATGCACACAATGCATATCAATGCCGTAACCTCGCTAATGTCAAAAAAATCAACTTCTGGTTGTAGCGAAAAGCTATTTTTTCGCTTCCAACCTGAAGTTGAATTAAAAAAATGATTGAATCAGATAGATGAGGATCTCATCTATCCAGGTAGGTAGTCATATTGTGATCGGGGGGTGATAGCTTGATGAAATTGACAGGAATCGGCGAGGTACCATTGAGAATGTACTCATCGCCATAATCAACACGTCATCATCGATGCGTGTTGACAAATATCTCAAAATATTTTCGATTTTCCGAAACCAAAAGAATTAATCTTAATAATATAGATACTTGGCTTGTTAATTCTTTTGGTTTCAGAATTTTAGAGTTAGAGATGGCCCGAACGAAAGCTTTGAAATCGGGGTGCAAATTTCGTCAAACCCGATATTCAAAATGGCGGACCGTAACCTCGCCAATGTAAAAAATACGTGAATGAACACGTAAGTAGAATAGTACAAACAGGGATACAAATAGACGCTCATTGGTTAATAAACCGCGGGAAAGAGTACCACGTGGTGTGACGGTGAGGCAGTGAGACCGCTCATTGGATAATACACCAGAGACAAACCACGTGGTAAGATCCCGCTCAGAATTATAAATAGGCAAAATGGCTGCGATGAAGTCGCCAATTTTTTTCAATAATTACAAATATAACCAACAAGTTATGATAATAGGGTAAAAGCCCTATTTGTTGCGAACACTTTGATGGGTCATTTGTAAATTTTGACCCAGAAACGGCGACGTGACAATTTATCGAAAAAAGTAGGTTTTTTGTGTGAAATGCACACAATGCATATCAATGCCGTAACCTCGCTAATGTCAAAAAAATCAACTTCTGGTTGTAGCGAAAAGCTATTTTTTCGCTTCCAACCTGAAGTTGAATTTAAAAAATGATTGAATCAGATAGATGAGGATCTCATCTATCCAGGTAGGTAGTCATATTGTGATCGGGGGGTGATAGCTTGATGAAATTGACAGGAATCGGCGAGGTACCATTGAGAATGTACTCATCGCCATGGTCAACACGTCACCATCGATGCGTGTTGACAAATATCTCAAAATATTTTCGATTTTCCGAAAACAAAAGAATTAATCTTAATAATATAGATACTTGGCTTGTTAATTCTTTTGGTTTCAGAATTTTAGAGTTAGAGATGGCCACAAACGAAAGCTTTGAAATCGGGGTGCAAATTTCGTCAAACCCGATATTCAAAATGGCGGACCGTAACCTCGCCAATGTAAAAAATACGTGAATGAACATGTAAGTAAAATAGTACAAACAGGGATACAAATAGCCGCTCATTGGTTAATAAACCGCGGGAAAGAGTACCACGTGGTGTGACGGTGAGGCAGTGAGACCGCTCATTGGATAATTCACCAGAGACAAACCACGTGGTGCTGGGAAACCCCAACACGCACCGTCACGTGATTAGCCGATCGCATTAAATATGCAGAAAACCCACGCATGCGCATCCAACGGCCGCCCCACCAGACGCGCTACAGAAGCGTATTAGAGTGAAGAAAACATAAAGTATAAACACGTAAAAATCCACCAAAAAAAAACTAGGCAACCCACAGAAAAAATGAAACAAACATTATAAACTACACACTCAACTCCAACAGAAACAATAAACAAAACGACCCCACCACACCCCACTCTCCAGATCATGTGGCTAGAATTTTCCAAAACAGCCATGTAAGACAACATAGGGAAAATGCATCAACCAGCTCCCAGGACCCCCCCCCCCCCCCCGGGAATGTAAGACAACAAAAGCGAAATGAATATAGGTTGACCTTTGTAGGTCAACCTCTAATGAGTGCCTGCCTCCCAGGGACCTAATTTTGTTAGCACTGTTAGCTTCGTAAATCTTGCTAAATAAATAGCAAACTGCCTTTATGCAGTTTATGGGAGATGTCCAGGTAGGAAATAAATCAATTTTATAGATATTTTAAATTTTAACTATACAATATGATACTTAATTTTTTCTATACAAATAATTTTCCCCATTCAATACTTGGTGTAGTATTGGGTAAGTACTTGTACCTATCTCTTTAGGCTATCACTATCTCTACCTCTATAGGCTAGCACAGGAGTTGTAAAATATAGATTTTTACTGGATAAATAGATCACCTTCGCTCAATTGATATTGCGTCAACCAGGAAAACTATAGTGACGTCTGCGAAAGCCACGCAACACCCACAACTACCTGTAACATATATAACCCTGCACACAGGACGATACTGACTCTGTGTAATATGTGTATGTGTGGGAGTTAACCCTTTCAATGCTGAGGATACTTTCATGCAAATCACAAGCATGCAAAGATGTTTGAAAACCACCTAAACCCTGTCATGTTGGTACTCATTGGATAGCTCTCGCTAAGTGCTCTCATATGAGTACCCATGTGCCAGGGTTTCACTTATTTAAAAGTTTTTTTGCATCATTTTGTATTGGCTAAATTAGCCAACTCTGTGTAATATGTGTATGTGTGGGAGTTAAGTCACATACGCTGGGGGAAGGATCATTCTAATAAGAGATAATAACATCCGCTGGCCCGTGAACAGATGGGCAATACTAGCGCCAAAATATAGATCCCATTCAGCGCAGCATCGATCCCTCTATTGAGGCTCCGTAACATCTGGTACGGTACGGTATGGTATGGTATGGTACGAGGTATCATCCTACGTCCAGAGACCAATAAAACCAATAGGGATAGAGAGTCATATAAAGAACAGATAGACAGCAAACCTAGGTAGAGCTATGTGGAAATACTAAAATTTCACAACCATATAAGCCTATTAAATACATAATATCAGGTTATTGAGAGATAGATGTAAAAAGATGTGTTGGACCATAGTCTTTCATAGTGGGTTCTTAATTTTAGTAGGTTCGTAATTGGTCTATCACGTTGTGAAATGACAACTTAGAGCTATGTGGAAATACTAAAATTTCACAACCATATAAGCCTATTAAATACATAATATCAGGTTATTGAGAGATAGATGTAAAAAGATGTGTTGGACCATAGTCTTTCATAGTGGGTTCTTAATTTTAGTAGGTTCGTAATTGGTCTATCACGTTGTGAAATGACAACTTAGAGCTATGTGGAAATACTAAAATCTCACAACCATACAAGCCCAATACTGGTTATCAAGTTATTGAGAGATAGATGTAAAAAGATGTGTCGGACCATAAAGTAATTCAGTTTATAATCTTGTATCCACCACAGTGCTCACACAACCTTCCCACCCTAGCAGGCCTGTACACAATGAAATAATCTGAGTATCTCCTGGTGTGGCTTACTGTCTTTCATAATGGGTGCTTAATTTTACTACAAGTATTTGGCTTATCACTTGGGAGATGGTTGTAAAATGACATATTTTACCGTGATCTGAGTATATCCATGTAGCCCTATGTTAGGCTTGCTGTCAGAGTACCCATGTGCCAAGGTTTCAGTCATTTCTCAGGATTTTTTGTACCATTTTCTATTGGCCCAATAAGCTACCAGCAGCATAAGGGGTAAACAAAGAAACTAGAAGGGGAATCCCCCCTCCCTAAAACAAAAGGTGCTTACCTGTTCCTCATGGAAGAGTTCATTTTTGTTAGGGCTGCTGTCATGGTAACCATGATCGGGCTCCTCGTAGTCGGCGAAACGTTGCGTTTCCGTCGCCTTTTGCTGCTCGGTGCTCAGACCGAACCGGCTCCAGTCCGGCTTCTGTTTCTCGCCGCCGCCCTGCTGCATGGCGCTGCCGCTCATTAAAGACGTATGCTCGTTATCGGAAGCTGGGTCCATCCTACACGCTCGGTATCATTCCTTGGCAGCGCACCCTGGTGGAGAGATATTGTACCGACGCACTCGGTATCATTCCTTGGGAGAAATACTGCACCAGTGCACCCTGGTGGTGAAATTTTGTACCGAGCAATTGGGCGCGCTTCACGAACTAGATGCACACACAAATCACTCCTGCATTTTATAATATTTATCCTTATCAATCCATGGTCATTCTGAGGTGCAAGACGTATGACCTTTGACCTTGTGGCTATTTAGTCCAAATGGTAGAATTCACAATCTTTTCTGGAGTTAGGTTCACTGCCGTCATATTAGCTTCCTCATGATGAGACTCTGAAATGAAATGAAAGGATATTACTTGATATGATATTTCAATTTTCAAATAAATCTTAAATCAAATTCTAGCATGTCAATCAGCATACATCAATGAAATGTTGAACATGGTAATGTCAATATGAAGGATAAAATCAAGAGAATGATATATACTGTTATGTAATGAGTGAACATGGAGTAAAGATCCAAACCTATATATGATGATATGAATCCCATGTAAACTCATTGAGTAATAAAGACCATGTTTCTTCAAAAGATATGTAATTTGTCATTAACAGAATATTTGTATTTTTCATGCTTGAAAACCCATTTTACGTTAGATTTCTTTTGAGAATGATTTTTTCGAAAAAAAATTAATCATTTCTTGATAATATGTTTAGAAAAAAGATCATGGTTGGGTTTGATTTGGAGCTGAGACACATTGGTCCTTCATATATTTTCCAACAAACTTGCAGATCATCAAAAAAGGCAAAGCACTAAAATAATGTGACCACAGGCTACAAAATCTTTGAAAATTTCATTTAAGAATGATATATTTTCAACTGTTCCTTAAACCGGCAGATTAAACATGAAATATATAATGCTGTTGCTTTCAGTCAATCTGCTTAGTTCACACAAGGGAGTTTCACATCCTACATTAAGTGAAAATGTACAGTGCAAATGTTTCTCTAACCTTTCCAATGCTGAGGCTACTTTCTTCCAAAGCACATGAACGCAAAGATTTTTGAAAACTATCTAAACCCTATCATGTTGCTATTCATTGGATAGCTCTCGCTGAGTACTCTCAGATGAGTACCCATGTGCCAGAGTTTCAGTCATCTTTAATGATTTTTGCATCATTTTGTATTGGCCAAAGTAGCCACCAGCAGCATAAGGGTTAAATCATTAACATGTTTTAGAATCAAAATGATCAAAGAATGTAACTATAGGTACAGGCTTCAGTTTTTTTTAATCTCAACCCTCCTCCCAAGGTAGGTCAGGTGAAAGTAAATGAAAATGACAGACCCTATACAGTTGTACACTGTATAGTATGATCAATCACACATCCTGGTCAACCAATATTGTCATAAGGGAGGCGGAAAGGGGGGATGGATGATCCCTAAAAAGTAAAAACCCCTTCCATGTACTGTCATAATTGCTCAAGAAACATCCCTAGAGAGACCAGCTGTTAACATAGACATATCTGAATCCCCCCCCTCCTGATGAAAATCCCATCATTTTGACCGTCTACAGAGTCTACTTGTCTACAGAACCATTTTCAATTCCCCATTGCCTATCTCTCTATAGAATATTTCCGTAGCTTTTTGAAAAATTAGCCTTTTTCTAAAGGTTAGTTCTATAACCCACTAATTGTTAACAACCTAACAATGCCAATCAACATCTACTGGCAGTGCATGAAATAACCTTGCCAGTGCTGCAACACACAGAATAACAGCTTTACATGATACTATCTAATGATAGCAATCACAGATTACTCCACAACCTTACTATAAAGGAGTTGTAATTGTGCACAATAGCCCCACTCTTACCTGCCATATGGAAGGCACACACGCTTCACGGAATACAATGGATGTCTTGAATGCATAAGGAATGCAGAAACGAACCTGGCTAACGCTAACGCAGAGCCAAGGGCTGCTGCAGTAAATCACTCGTAAACCTCACAACACCTACGCGCAATCACACCCGCATACGACGCACACCAGTTGCTATAGCTACAACAATGCTCTAAATATAGGTAGAATGATGTTTTACCGATGTTAAAATCACGCCATGTGGTACGTCGTCCATATTAGTAGCCTTGGTCCATCCCTCTCCTCAGGTTGAAATGATAATAAGCTATACAACGCGACCAGCGCACGCTCAGCCTCCCCCCCTTCCTCGGAGGAATCATCCTGATTTCCTGTCGCCATGGCAACCGTCTCCGTCGGCAACTGACCTCATTGGTTACTATTGGCAGCAGCAGAGTAGTCACTCAAGATGGGAGCCATGTTGTGGTTGCTAGGCACATCACTAGGCTAATTTGTAAGCCATAAAGAATCTGGGCCTATACCAGCACTTAGTTCAATTATTAACCACTAGTGTGAATAATACAGAGAATGATTGTAATAGGTTAAATAAATGCAATCAGTAGCCATTCAATTTCTATAAATTGCAATAGCACTATAAAAGAAAGGAACAGATTTTTCATTTCCCCCGTTTTCTGGATATGTAAAAGTATGACCAACAAATAGTATGGTTTACTAAACAGAGTATGAAGTAGTGCTGATAAAACCATATATGACATGCAATTATCTACAGGCCTCAATGCTAACTCAAAATGTTACTGGCCCCATAGGACCAATAACACCACGGATAGACTGGTCCTGCAAACAAAATTCTGGTCCTACAAATTTCTCTTTAGCATTACAAGAACAAACATTGCATAAAATTCACCGACAACATTTATTATTATTTATTTTATCTTCATTTAGGGATTTGGAGGGGAAACTTGTTAACAAGTTTCTCCCTAAATGTTTACCGGCCCTGTAGGACCAGTTTAAGTTTTTTTACTGGCCCAAAGCTGTTTTTTGAAAGTTTTACTGGTCTGGGGCCGGCGGTTCACTGTCAAGCCCTGGTCTAGTATTTGTCTTCAGCACAGTTTACTCTAAAAGCTTATATATAGAGACGAAGGTCCCCTAAGAGTATGCAATTTAACTGCATACTCCCCACTGACACAGGACACCTAGGATCTGAAATACTCCATGCTCCCTATTGGCAATGTCTTTAGTTATGAGTACAACGGTTCTTAATATAAATCATAATATAATGTACTATATATAGTGTACACTGTTATGTATCTGCAACTTTAAAGTGTGCCCACAGCTCAATGGGCTAGAAATATCTTAAGTATTTGTAAATGAACCACTTATCTCCCCATGCCTGTAATATTCTCCCAGGGTATCCACCCTATATGCTGCTCCTGAAGTCCCACCATCCATTGCTTAACCCATTTGTGTATAACAAATTATGAAAGTCTTGTCTGCCTCTATAATACTTTTGAAAATAACTTAGACATGATACATGAATTCAAAAAATATTTTGAGGAGAATCATAGGATGTTTTCGGTCGGACACTTCTCCATCAAATATTTTCCAAAGATATGCTAAATAGTTCATGGACATGATGATATATGTCTCCATATCTACCTCTTTTTATTCTCAGAGTTATCAGGCCAATTTTTGGAGGCTGAATAAGTTAACCCACTCATGCTATAAGTTCCTCTAAAAATTGTCATCTTGAGCTATGATTCTTTTCACAGTAACTTGGAAATCAAGAAAGTTTTTTTTTACAAAATATCTGAAGGAGAGCTTTTGGTAATTTTCTCCTTCAAATATTTTTCTAAATATATTTTACCTATAAGATTTCACCAAATTGTCAGGTTGCTTTTGGCCACTGGTTAAAAATCTGGTTTTCCCTTCACATTCCCCCATAAAATGATTTCATAAAAATAATTTCCTCACTTTTCTGACAACCTGCCCTGATGGCCTTATGGTCTAAGGCATTGCCACTGACTGCTAGCTGTCTCTCACCACTGTCTGGGTTTGAATTCGACCGAGGCATGTGAGAAAGTTACCAGTGTCAGTGGTTTTCGCCGGGTTCTCCGGTTTTTTTATGACTTAGCTGCAATATGGCAGAAAAAGCGACGAAAAACGAAATTCCAGATTACTTTTCCGAGTGTTTTGGTTGTGAATGAGTTTCAGTTAAGTGACCTAGTTTGCGTCAAGGTTGCTGTGCCTATGAGCTGCACACTTGGAGAGAACAGTAATTAACTGTGAACAATTTAAGATACTGATCCAGGCAGGTGAGGTGGAGCCTGAATAGTCCTGAACAGTTCATTTCTTCTGCAGTGCGAACACAAACACATCACATACCCCAGCCAAATTTTTCATGTGAGAGCATAGACAGAAAAATATTTGAGGGAGAAATGTTAAACAGAACACTAGCAACAATTCTCCTTCAAAATATATTTGTATGTTATTCTTCACTATCAAGTAATCGTCAAAAGTATCTGAGATCCAGACGACAATTTCATGAGTAAGTCTTAACCCTTCCAATGCTGAGACTGCACTCATGGAAAGCACAAGGACGCAAATATTTTTGAAAACCATCTAAATCCTGTAATGTTGGTATTCATTAAAAAGCTCTTGATGAGTACTCTCAGATGAGTACCCATTTGCCAGGGTTTCAATCTTTCCAAGTTTCTACAGGTTTTAGGATTAAGAATCAATGGGTTAAGATACTGATTCTGTGGAGCGTGAACAGTCGTGAACAGCTCATTCCTTCTGCAGTGCGAGCACAAACACGATACATGCCCCAGCCAGCTGATGTACTAATATCAGATCAACAGGCCCACATTCAGAGGGTTAATTTGAATAATTTCACATCGTATTAACCCTGAAACTCGTCAAAATCTGGCGATCACCTGATCCCATCTTGACCAAATAAAATCATGGAACATAGCAAAAAAATAACAGAACAGTTCATTCCTTCTGCAGTGTGAGCACAACACATGCTCAGGATCAGGGCCTGCTGATGTATCAGATTAACAGGCCCACATTCAGAGGGTTAATTTCACACGGTATAAACCCTGCAACTCGTCAAAATCTGGCAATCACCTCAGCAAATAAAAGCATGGAACGAAGTCTTTATACAGGCCTTAACTAAAACCCTTCCATGCATATAGTGCCCAAAAATGTCTCAATGACATGTTGAATTTTGAATATATAATTCTTACAAAGCATTTTTCAGATACTTTTTGAAGGTTTTGGCTGTATTCAATGCTTGCCAGCTATGGCCATCATAACCCAACCCACTCCTAGCAGAGGCGCCCCTGCTCATAGGTAATAATAATTCCCAGAGAAAACCAAATTCTGGTGTGAGTAAAATATCTGAGTGACTGAGAAATCTTCATTAGGATACTACCAACAATTCTTCTTCAAATATTTTGTGAATTGGAGTTGAATTCTAAAGTTATTTACAAAAATATCATAGGTCCAGACGACACTTGTCTAGGAGATCTCCAGGCATGAATGGTTAAATAAATGCAATTCCATCAGCCATGGTAATGCACATTCAAACACTTGAATACATGAGGATTGAATTATCTCTGAAATATTGCAGATGACTGTTATTTGATCAACCTTAAAGATTTGAAAGATTCTGAAATTTTTTACACCAAAATGAACAACTTGTTTATATACCTTTTAGATTGAATCACCATGCTGTGATTGGCGTGTTGCTGGAGGTACTGATGTGGAATGATATATCAGTCGACCTCCAAAAGTCATGTTCTGATATACATTTCTCCATCAAATATTTTCCTAACCATGCTTTCGCCCAAAAGATTTCACCAAAGTTGTCAGGCTACTTTTTGCGAGGATTAATGGGTTAATATCAAAAGCTGAAACCTCTGTTTATGACTTATCAAGAGGCTTTGATTGTCGTCTTGCCAGGTTGCCAAGGAAATACCTGTCAAGTCCACTCCTGTTACTATAGTAACAGAATCATTTCCTTGTAAACATATATTGAGAAATATGGCTCTAGTAATATGTGGGAAAGACGTCTATAGCTACCAGCAGAGATAGCTTGACAACTGGGTAGGGCCACTAAGAAAATGTGAACCTTACTAGGCCTGACATGGAATTGAACTGTGGACCTCACACCTCCTCTCTTGCCACCTAAAGGCAATCAGACCAACAGTAAAATTCACCTATTGAACAGATGCTTTAAATACAAAATATTTGAAGGAGACTTGTTGTAAGGTTCAAATATTTTCCTTAACCACTCTTTTGCCTTCAAGATTTCCTCAAAATTGTAAGACAGCTTCTTGCTGCTGTGGGCATTAAACCATTGATGCCTGGAGTGCTCAGTCAGAGTATTTAAGCGATATTCCTCAAATAAAAACACTTTTTAGAAAAAATTTGAAGAAAAAATGTTCATTGTATATAATTGCAAATATCTCCTTCAAATATTTTTGAATTGTTGCTTTATTTCTAAGTTACTTTCAATTTTTTCATTGATCCAGACGAAAATGCGAACGGTGCAAAAAGCATTCTTGAGCATTGAATAGGTTAATAGGTTACTGCCCCATTAAGTTTGATTGGTCATAAATTTACCAGTAGTAGTTTAACCATTTAATGCTCAATATAGCAACTAAAACAGGACTGACAATTTTGGAAATATTTTTCATACAAAAGCATTTTTGGGAAAATATTTGAAGGAGAAATGTTAACCAGAAGTCAAACAACAACTTTCCTTCGAAATTTTTGTGAACTTTCGCTTTATTTGCGAGTTATTTTCAAAAAGTATGAAAGTAGCAGACGATATTGGGTTAGGATAATGTGCTATCATAAAGCTACAGGTGTGTTGTAGCAGCTGCTGCTGTATCTATCAGGTGAGGAGGAGGAGGCTGGATTGTTCTGCCAGATGATACAGCTAATGGGGCAATAGACATCCTACATTAGCATCTAGATACCTGTACAGCTAGTTCATCTCGCATAACTAACCTATGGCAGAGGGTTAAATGAGGGCTGAGCACTCCTAGCATTCGCATCTAGATACCTGTACAGCCTCTCAGCCACCCAGCTAGTTCATCCCGAATAATTACACACACTACATTAAAATGGGGATCTGAATTTAATTACCTCATGATACGGGCTACCCTTTTTTTATTCCCTGCTCATCCCCAGCCATTGGAATTAGGGAAAGTGTAATTATGGCCTATGGGGGAAAAGTTTTCGATTCTCC
Source organism: Maea johnstoni (assembly GCA_963942565.1). Lineage (NCBI taxonomy): Eukaryota > Metazoa > Annelida > Polychaeta > Spionida > Magelonidae > Maea > Maea johnstoni. Next base: position 2,133,091 of record OZ012700.1, on the reverse strand, counting down.
TGCAAACGTTTTGTTAATTCATGCTTAATTCCAAAAAAAATAGTACTGTTGTTATCAAAAGAAAAAAGGTCCTCACTAGTCAAGGAGATCTCCAAGCATGAGTGGGTTACATAGAGGGTGAGGAGGGTGAGCATTCCTAGCATTAATACAGGGATGACTTGGACTTTTAAACTCATTAAAGGTTATCAGCTCCTTAGAATAAATTGTAGTCTGGATCTATAATAATTTTCACAATGACTTGGGTATTGGGATTGATCTTATAAAATATTTGGGGAGAGATGTTGGAGGCCTTTTTATCAAAATTTCTCCTTCAAATATTTCCTTTATATTATTGTAAAAAAAGTTATCTATTGACCCAAACCATTGGCTAGACAAACCTGGGTATGATTGTTCAGGAAAATCCTTGGATTTTCCAGGGAATTCCTAAGATATTCCTAGGAAAATTATGGAAACTTCCAGGGAAATCAAGAGGAAAATCCTGGGACGTTGGCACTTTTTTCTGCACCGGAATATAAAACAACATTTTATTCAAATTGTTCTGAATTTATCTTGATATAGTTGTATTTGCATCAACCCATCTGTCAGCTAAACGCACTGGGCAAATATAGATTAGTACATCCGACTCACCTCACTGTGTGTTTTATCAGGACATACAGAATATGTTAAACTGAGTAAATTCAATGTGTTGAATCAAGATTTCTAGGTAGAATCTTAAAACTCTGGAAATACCATTAACCTATTACTGCTCAAAGCTACCAAAACCAGCCTGAAAGTTTTGATGAAATCTTTTAAGTAAAACCATAGTTAGTAAAATATTTGAAAGAGCAATGTTCATTAGAACACTACCAACAACTAGGGCTGTGCTCATCAGCCATTTTTTTTCGATCCAATCAATTGACTTTTTTTTTCGATGTCGATGTTTTCGATTCGATTATGTCGCGCGTGTTAGTGCTTGGAAAAGTGCGGTGGGGTCGGACTAGCACCATGGAAAATACATAGCGTGGCCCTCACCACAATTTTCCAAGCGTTACCGCGCGCGATAGTGTCTATCGCAGTGCAGTTTTAATGGCAGCCGCCTTAGCGCCGCAATTTTTTTTGAAAAATAAAAGCACACAGTAGGCTTTTGTGAATTTTTGTGGGGGACTAAACTGTTAGGTAGTGGTTCAAATGAGGTTGGGTTAGGGGGGAGTGTATCGAGTTTGTCGCTCGATGTCAGAAGGTGGTGAGTATCGATCGTGAGACTTTCTCGAGCGTTCGATGTCTTGTCAATCGAGCCCAGCCCTACCAACAACTCTTCTTCAAATATTTTGTAAAATCATTTTCAATTCCAAAATTATAGTCAAAAATAGCATAGATCCTAATGACAATTTCTAGAGGAACTTTTAACCATTAAAGGGTTAAACTACTAATACACACATCAAACACATGTCATTCAAACATTTCTGTGAATTCATCCTGTTTTACGATATATTTGCATATAAACTATGCATTTCTGCCTGGATATCACCTTCTCTATTGTCGTCTGGACCTATAATAAATTTGAAGATAACTTCCGAATCAAGCATCAATTCACAAAATATTTGAAGAATATTTGTGAGTCTGGTTGTGGTGAACATCTCATCTGCAAATATTTTCAGAAAAATCCTCAGGTTTCTAAGATATTACCAAAATATTCAGGATGTTTTTCCGCACTACAGGCGTAAAAAGGTTAGGTTAGGCCAGCTGAGTATATACACACTGAGCGTGCAAATATTGAAAACCCACAATACTCACCCCATTGTGGGCTCTATCAGGACAACCAGAATACGATCAGCTGATCAAAATACATATGATAATTCATATTAACCACCAAGCCGCCAGACGTAAGGTGGAAATATCTTCAGACTCAAGACAAAGATACCAAAACATTTCAAGAACACTTGTTCCTTAGAGTATAAAATACTCTTTTCAGTTAAATATTTCTGTGAATTGCACTTGTTTTGTGATGTATTTGCGTTCTCGTCAGGTCAGTGGCGAATCGTCAGATAAACAGGATATCTGTGATGTTGGCCTCCCTGTGTGTCCTATCAGGACACGCAGGAAGTGGGCCGGTTCTATCAATTAACCCTTTCATGCCTATAGCTCTTTTTGACAAGTGTGGTCTGAACTAGTGCTGGCACGATTTATCAATATAATCAAATCACCAATCGTTTTGCCATGATTTCCAATTATATTGTAGTGTATGTTTATTTGCTGTTATCAGTTTTATTACAAGATCGTTACAAAATTGATCAATCATAAAAACAAAATTCGAGCTTTTTTTTATGATGTTCTATGCTCACATGGTCATAATTTCCATTCAAAAGGGGCCTTATTTACCATGAAAACCATGCATAAAATTAAAAGATTATTGTGATAAACATGAACTATAATTTCCTGACCATTTATCATTCAAAATTTAGGAGTTATCAGCCGTATTTCGGAAACTGGCAAGTGGTCATTAAACATTGATAATAATCGATTATAAATAATTAATTGATTGAAAATTAATCGAGCTTAAATTTTTGTATGATTCCCGGCACTAGTTTGGACCTACGACAATTTTGAAAATAACTTCAGTATCAATCAAAAATCAATAAAATAATTGAAGGAGAGATGTGCGTTGACGTTATCAACATTTCTACCCTCAAATATATTCCTGAAAATCTACTGGCCACAAAGTTACCTAAAAATAGTAAGGGGGTTTTTGGGCACAACAGGTATGTGTGGGTTAACAGATAAATTAAAGTAGCACTGATAAGTCCTGACGTTTTATGTGAATGTATCTTTTAAAAATATTTTCAAAAAGAGAAATGTCAACCACGTATTTACCTACAATTCTCCTTCAAATATTTTGTAAATTCATATTTTGTTTTTCTGTTATTGTCAAAAGTATCATAGCACCAGACGACATTTTTTCTCCCTGCACAAATGGGTTAATTATATTCAGAATGAGGCTGGCTATGCACGGCATGTCACATGCACTCGGCACAAGCAGCTAGGGTCGTTGAGGGATAATTGATTCTGGTCCACAATGACAGCTGGGAAAGTAAAACATACATGAATCGTGATGAATCTATCACAAACAGCATTCCAACACATAAGACTAGAACCTTGGAGTGTAATCTTTAAAGCAAAAGGGTGTATCTGGGATGTGTGTGTGGTGTGGGGGGCTTGTTTTGTAGACCTACCTCACTGGTTAAGGCAAAACTTAACCCTTATGCTGCTGGTGGCTAATTAAGCCAATACAAAATGATGCAAGAAACCTGAAAAAAGTGACGGAAGAATGGCACATGGGTTCTCATCTGAGAGGACTCAGCTATCCAATGATTGTTCGAGCAATAGCAACCACCTGTCCTACCCCACAGGTTTTATGCAACCTAGCCCAAACAAAAGTGTCATTAATGATTATTTGACTGGCAACCTATAGCAACCATCTAAACCATAAGAGGTTTGTGCAACCAAGCCAAAATAAAGGTATCATAAATGCTTGTTAGAATTGCAATCTAAAGCAACTACCTAACAATAGGTTTTATGCAACCAAGCTCGAACAAAGGTATCATAAATGACTGTTTGAGTGACAACCCAGAGCAACCACCTAAACCATCGGTTTTATGCAACCAAGCTTGTATAAAGGTATCATAAATGACTGTTTGAGTGGCAAACCAGAGCAACCATCTAAACCATATAGGTTTTATTCAACCAAGCCCAAACAAAGGTATCATAAATGATTGACTGAGTGGTAACCTATAGCAACCACCTAAACCATAGGTTTTATGCAACCAAGCTTGATCAAAGGTATCATAAATGACTGTTTGAGTGGTAACCAGAGCAACCATCTAAACCATAGGTTTTATGCAACCAAGCTCAAACAAAGGTATCATAAATGATTGATTGAATGGTAACCCAGCAACCACCTATAGTATACCATAGATTTTATGCAACCAAGCTTGATCAAAGGATTCATAAATGATGGGTTGAGTGACAACCTGTACCCTCACCATATGTAGCTCAGACTTCCTTGGAAATTCTTGGATTTTCCTGGGATTATTCTAGGAATTCCTTGGTTTTCCAAGCTTCATTTAGTGAGCTTCCTTCCTCATAAATCACATTATGCAAGAATTCTTTACAATTTGAATGATCAAATGTCCAGCCCAGTAATATATCCCCACCATTCACCTCTGCTCCACTCACTCCCATTGAAATCCACCTGTGCATGCATGCAGTGATGGACGCCCATTAAATGTTGATTTGGATTCATATCAAGTATTGATTTTGCAGCAGAGAGTCCATATGCGTCATGCCTACACAATAACGGCCTATACATATATGTAGGTTGCTGGAATGGCTGCTCATAAACAAGGGATTTCTAGAGATATTAATACTTACTTTGAAAAAAAAGGTTAACCCACCCACGCCTGCAGGTTCCTTCAGTTCACTTGTGGGTTAATTCACTCATGAGCACACAAGCCTCTCTCTTTTGACCCTGCCAATGCTGAGGCTACTTTTGTCCAAAGCACAAGAGCACAAAGATTTTTGAGACCCATCTAAACCCTGTCATGTTGGTATTCATTGGATAGCTCTTGCTGAGTACTCTCATATGAGTTTACCATGTGTCACAGATATATAAACTAGCAGTGGTGTAACTAATCTTTTTTGTAAGGCCAACTGGATAGCTTTTATGACTTATTTTTCTTTGTTAACCTGACCAAAAGAATGTGGAAATAGGTGAAACATAAAGGTTGTTTTTCCAACATCATGAGGAAATCCTGGGGCCTTATGACAACCAGGCAAATGCTAATTGCGAATGCTGAAATTAGTAGCAAGAAAATCAATTAAGAAATTTGAAAAAAAAAATGCATGCAACTTTTTTTTTTTAAGTTTCCAAATCTTAAGTTTTTGCATTTTTTTAAAGAGCATAAATGAGCCGTTCAAAACTCCCATTAGTTTTATAATGTACAAATCAGAAAGTGTTGTGAATAAGAAATCATTTATTTACATAGGAAATATATTTAGAAAGTTTATAAAACCATTCAAATGGCCCCGGTATATAAACTGTATCCATGGTATTCAACAAAAGGTGTATTAATTGAAAATGACCTCCGAAATGTAAACAGCACATGTTTTAACAGGGAATTGAAGCATACACCCTCTACGCAATTTAGAATGACTCAACTCAGAACCCAGTCCAATAAAGCAAGGCCCAGGTTATGTAAATACACTACTTTTCACAACATACCATCAGCTTTTCATTTTGATCCCATGATCATGCCTTTACATGGCTAGGCATTCACTAAGTACTAGGTCATATACGTAGCCTACATTCTAGGCTCTCAAGATTTGGTTATTGCCCCCAAAAAGTCTAAATTATAAATTCTTCACACTAGAAAGATTTTCCTGTTTGAAAAGTTTTTTTTTAGGAAACACAGGCTGGAGTCCCTGAGTATACACATGTTCTATGATCATATCTCAAAACATGAGTGGTATTTATAAAATATTTGAATAGGATGTATCAAATATCTCACAAGATATTGATTTCCTCAAGATATTCCCATATGCGTTAAGCTAATTAAGTGGCCAAGTGACCTCTCTTGATGCAAATAGCTCAACAAATTCATGCCTCCAAAAGTGGCCTGACAATAGTGGTGACAACTGTAAGAAAAGCAATATGGGTAGGGAAATATTTGAAGGAGAAGTGTTGATCTGGTATCAATATAAAATGCTTCCTCAGTTATTTTCTGAATAATAGTCTGTTGTTATTTTGCTTTAACCCTTATGTTGCATGTGGCTAATTTGGCCAATACAAAATGATGCAAAACACCTGGAAAAATGACTGAAACCCTGGCACATGGGTACTCATATGATAGTACTCAGCAAGAGCTATCCAATGAGTACCAACATGACAGGGTTTAGATGGGTCTCAAAAATCTTTGCACTCATGTGCTTTGGACTAAGTAGCCTCAGAATTGGAAGGGTCAAAAGAGAGAGGCTTGTGTGGTCATGAGTGAACTCACGACTCACGAGTGAACTAAAGGAACATGCAGGCATGGGTGGGTTAACCTATTCATGCCTCAAGTTCTCCTGGACAAATGTTGTCTGGATATATATATATATATATATATATATAATATTTTTGAAAATAACTTGAGATTTCATGTAATTTTCACAAAATATTTGATGAAGAGTTGTAAGTCAAGTTAAAGTTAACATTTTTCCTTGAAATATTTGACAAAAGATGATATCATCAAAATAGCCATGTCTTTCTGGCCCTACAAGCAAGAATGTTTTGCTACCCTGTAGCTCCCAAAACCGCCTGACTATTTTGGTGATATCTCCCTAACAAAAGCAATTTTAAGAAAATATCTGATGGAGAAATATTGATCAAAATCCAACCCACAACTCTCCTTCAAATATTTTGTGAATTTATAATTTATCTTAATGTTATTTTCAAAAGTATCTACGGTCCAGACGACTCTTGACCAGGAGATCTCCAGGCATGAAAGGGTTAAAGAGTCGTGACTGAAGTTAAAGGAAGCACAAAAGGGGGGCTAGCTGCGTGTGACAGGGTTGGTTATTTTGGGCTGAATGAGGTATCAGCATATTGTACCCCTGGGTCTTTAAGGTTCACTGTATATGCCCAGTGATCCGATGTTTCCCATATTACCCTGACGGTCATCAGGTGGTCTGCCGATGCCCAACATACCTAAAGGAGCTAGGGGTCAGAGACAGGGTCTTAGCCAGGATTTAGAGACTGGGTGCCTAAAATTAGCAATTGTAAAATCTTTGGGCGTCCAAATTTATAAAGGGGACCACAATATACTCAGATTTCAACCATAAATCTGCTTAAATTTATCAAAATAAAGCATGATATCCTTATACAATTACAATGTCATGGGAATTATATGGAACTGAAAAAAATCAATTATATGCTTGAGATTGACATTTTCAGAAATTCTTCACAAAAAATTGGGTGTCCTGAGAGGTGCTTTTTAAGGGTGTGGTTGTCCAAGAAGACACCAAGACACCCTGGTGGCTAAGACTATGGTCAGAGATGCTTCATTCACAACTTTCTCATGCCCATACAATTTTCTGATAAATACACATATCACACAACCATTCCCTTCACATACATAGAACATTAGGGCTGTAGCACCAAAAACTGCCCTACTATGTTGCGATTATCTCTACCAAAAATAATTTTCATAAAAATATTTGAAGGAGAACTTTTAATAAAAAAAATGTCAAAATTTTTTATGGAAAGTCAAACTCAAAATTCTCCTTCAAATATTTAGAGAATTTGAGATAAATTCATAAGTTAACTTGAAGAGTATCTAAAAACCAGACGACACTTGTCAGTCAAGGAGTTTTCCAAGCATGTGAATGGGTTGATGATGAAATGATACTATGATGGTATTGATTCTCATGATATAATACAACGCATTTTCTAATGATATCAATAAGAATTATACTTTCCTGGACTCTTACCAAATGTAACTGATATCCTGGGAATGCCTGGTACGTATTCCAAACTACTTTTGGTAAGAGGAGTCTGCTAACAAGTCTCAATTAAGGTGTTCAGGATACAAAAAGATGTTAGCTTTCAGATGTAGGTCTTAATAAATACACAATAAAGTAGTCTCAGTTTTCACACAAATCTGACCTTAAAGCAAACAGCGATTTAAAAACTTTTGCTGTGCCTCGCATGAGTTTTTAACTGGTGCTAACTCCAAGATGTTTGTGTGTTATTTACTACATAAACATCTGGCACAAATAAATGTTGCACTGCAGTATACATGTATACATGTCTAGTAAACATTTTAAAGTAATGGTTTTATCAAGGTTCAATTGCCATAGAGCTACTGCTCCTAAAAACTGCTACAAATACAGTTTCCATATGGTAATCCTAAGAACAGAAAAGGGCCTGCTCTGCTGGCTGTGTGGTCTAAGACGCTGCCACTGACTGCACGCTGTCTCTCACCACTACCTGGGTTTGAATCCCGGACTAGGCATTAGAGAACATTGCTAGTGACTTGGGGTTAGGCGGTAGTTTTCGCTGGGTACTCCGGTTTCCTCCTCTACTTACAACTGGCAAGTCACAAATTAGCGACAATTGGCATAAATGTGACAAATAACGAAATTCCAAATTTCAAGAACAAAAAATATAGTTCTGTCAATGGCTTTTACACAGCACCTAGTACTGTGAATCAATAGCCATGGCTTACATAAAGCAACATAAATATTCCATCTCTCCCGAGTGGTTTCCTCTGACATGCTACCTTGGTATCGTTAAATGGGTTAAAATAATGAACAAACCTGACCACCAGAGTTGAAGAGGTGTGGTCATGGTAAAATATACACAAGATTAATATGTTCACACCAGCCCAGACTCAATGCTAGAGGTACCATTGAATGTGGACTAAAGGTCGCTTAAATTCTTAAGGGTGGAGTGGGTTGTGTTATTCAGTAAATCCAAGTAGGACACCGCTAAAGCATAAGAACAATTAACACCACAGTGTTATATTGTACTATAACACAGTGCAGGGAGGGAGACCATTGAGGTTTACGCTTTAACAAATATGCAGAATCTAAGCTAAATATGCACACAAAATGTGGCTGAGGAAGGTCAGATGTAAACACACACATACACACACATAAACACACAAACACAAAGACACACATACATACACACACACACACACACACACAAAGACAAATACTCACACACATAAACTCATACACATACACATATAACCTCTAGTTACCTTAGCAGCCTAGCTTAGAGATATTATCATATATTTGAAACATGTACATATGAAGGTGTATAAATTATATAGAATTTGAATCGAAAATTTGACACATCAATTTTCTTTCTTTCAATATTAAACCGAATTCTGAAGAACATTTTTGGTATCTGTCTTTCAGAAATAATCCCAGCATCACTAAACTATGTACAAGAACATAGTGACAATAGGAGATTTAAGTTCCAATACAAATAGCTGGAGGTTGATATACTGGGACACCTTTTATGATAACAAGATATAGCTGAACTTTTGAACTTCTTTAACTCCTCAAAGAAATATTGTAACACACGCGCACACACACATACATACATATATATATATATATATATATATATATATATATATATATATATATATATATATATATATATATATATATATATATATATATATATATATATAGTATATATATATATATATATATATATACATATATATACATATATACACAGTGTCTTAGCCAGGATTTAGAAACTGGGTGCCTAAAATTGGCAGTTGTAAAATTTTTAGGCATCCAAATTTTGAAGGGGGATCACAATATACTTATATTTCAACCATAAACATGTATAAATTCATCAAGATAAGGCATCATATCATTAAACAATGTCATGGGAATTATACGCAGATGAAAGAATTCATTTATAAGCTTGAGATTGGGATTTTTAGAAATTCCACACAAAAATATTTGGTTTCCCTGAGGGGTTCTTTTTAAGGGTTTGGGTGTCCAAAAAGGCACCCAGACGCCCTGCTGGCTAAAACCATGTATATACATACATTTATACATACATACATACATACATACATACATACATACATATATATATATATATATATATATATATATATATATATATATATATATATATATATATATATATATATATATATATATATATATATATTATATATATATATATATGTATATATATATATATATCAGACATGGGGTAATAAGTAATAGGTAATAGAAAAGTAATAGGTAATAGACCAATTTTCAAAGTAATAGCCTGTAATAAGTAATAGATAGTCAAAATCTTTAAGTAATAAGTAATTGTAATCGACTGACCCCAAAAGTAATAAGTAATTTTCTATTACTTTTCTATTACTTTCCCATTTATGACCAGAAAATCAACTGTAGTGTACAGTAAACAAATCACTTTTCCATATGAATCCTCATTGTCACTCCTTGTCTCAAATAGCTTGAATTTGAAGGATTGACTTCAGTAATTAGTCTGCGAAAAAGGTTTTGTGAATCATCTGAGAGGCAGTAGAATTTAATCACTGCATCTCCTAAAGAGTAAGTTTGTCTTACTACCAAGGTCTTGGTACTTAAATCTAGGTCAGAGGCCAAGGGAAGTTGATTTAATTGCAATTTGATAAAGATGAGCATAGCTGCCATTAGGTGTACAATGTAACTGAGTGCATAGTGTTGTAGAATCCCCCATGAGAACAAGAAGGCTCTGCGATTAGCTGCCCATCTGTATTCTCAATTCCTCTCATAGGATAAGTATAGATACCTTGCCTACAGGGTTTAAGACTTGAAGACACAGGGTATCTGGTAGTCATTTGGACACCCTAACACTCAAATCATCATTTCCATGAATGATCTAGGTCAATGAAACCCCAGGTGATTCAAATTGCAATTGTAACTTCCTGTAGCTACATACAGTTGTCAATCCTCACCTGCACATACATGTACATGAGGATTTTGGAGCATACTCTGAACTCCAGGAGACCAAATGTTATGCTCGTTTGAAAGGCTTTTGGGTGAGCGAGATGTTTATCAGATTATACTGTTAAGTACTGTGGGTTTGGTACTTTTCAATATCTCTTTAATTTAAACACCTCTGTAGGCTTTAAGTTTTCAAGAAGCCTGCCTTAAGAGCTACATGTACTCTCTTATTGTCAAATGTATAGCAGACCTCCTTAGGTGGAACATTTTCTAAATCATATAAATGCAAGGTGATCAAACACCAGGGTTCTTCTGCACATTTGTTCTATACTGAATTACTGATGGATTTGTGCATCCTTCTTTGCTCCAGGATCCAAATACTAAGGACACCCCTGTTTGCCTTCATTAAGCAGTACCTTATATTCAGATGAATCCTTTATTAATTTGATAAACTCCTGTGTAAAGTGAACATACTTTCTTGTCCGCAAGGTATTTAAAGGGGTTATGAAGAGGTTTTTCGACCATCTCAAAATCCCACCAGATTTTGTGTGATGTACAATAAAGTTATTTTAAACACATTTGCGAAAAAATTAAAATGATTATTTTTTTCAATTGTAAGATATAGCCTTTCAAAGTGGCGAAAATCTGGCCTCTGTCAGTCCAAAAGCCGTGAGTGCGTGACGTCACATGGGGGAGCCTTTTAAAGTAGGTCACCTCGGCTCATCGAGTTAGGTCGTTGTTGTGGTGCAGGTTCCTGAGTAGATTGAACTTTAACCTGCCGACGTTCGGACAATTCGTTATCAATAATGATGACATTTAAGACACTTATAAAGCTGGATCTCTTCTTTAAAACGAGACCAGGATAGCCAGGCTAGGACAAGGAAAACGGCCGGAAAATGGAAAACCCGCGGGCGTCATAAATAAACAGTCATTTCTCACCAGACGTGGTTGCTGGGACACCCTACTCACATTAGGGACTGCACACCATTTATTAGCATTATCCGATCCTAACAAATGAGATATCCACTGAAAGCACAACATCTCCGCTTTGCAAAGATATAAGCACCATCTTTCTAGGATAAAAATTGAGCAGTCTTGAGCAGTTTGAAAATACCAAAATAAGCGTCCTGCTAGTACACCGTCACCGAGTACAAGACACTTGATTATATCGCCATGATTGCCCATGAATAGTTTTATTTAGCCTATATTGAAGCAGCACAAAAAGTTTCAAGTCTCAATTTAAAGTGTATGACCTTGTACCGCCACCCTAAAAACTATCCCCTACCAGAAAATGGGGGAAAATGACATTTTAGCCTTAGATTCAGATGTACATTTCTTCCAGTCCTTCACTCATATTAACAAACAAAACATCAAGTGAAAGCCCTATGTTCCTGTATTCCAAATACATGTATGTAAGTTTAATGTTCCAGGGTTGATTCAAAGACAAAAAAATAGATTTTGTGAATATCCATACAAATTAAGCCAGAGAGGTCTAGATGCTCTGAATGAATACATTACCTGGCTTTTCCTGGCACTTATTTTCATGAATTAACATTTGAAATGTATGTTTTTTCAATGTGAATAATACATTTCATAGTTCAAGAGGCTTTTTGAATCAATCTGAAATTAGTTTATTTGATGGAGATACAGGAGTTCAAAGTGGGAAGAAAATTCACACATTCCATGATTTACATGATAAAAAGGCCTACAGGGATTACAATACAGGCATTTTAACATGGCCTTTCAAATGTAATGCTAAACTAGCAGGTCCTTGTGGATTGGATAGTAGTTCAGTAACAACTACTAAATTATGTGAAACAAAAAAGCTAGGGTGCAAAGATTTTTGAAAACCTAAACCTTGTCATGTTGGTATCTATTAGATAGATCTCACAGACTACCCTTGGATGTCAGAGCATGTCTCAAGGGGAATGCATAGAGATGTAATAGTTATGAAATATGAGGAATATGAATAGTGAGTAAAAGCAAATTAGTGATTGTGTAAATATGTAAAGCTAAGTTCACCTGGGAAAAGAAAAAAAGGTCTGATTTGGAAAATATTTTTACTGAAATACCATGAAGCTGAGAATATGGGGAATTCAAAACCATTAATCAGAATTTGCCCCCCCCCCCCCCCCCCCCCCCAATATGATACTGACCAACCCTCTGGGTCATGGGCTTTTATGATATTTTCAGTTCAAAAGCAATCTGTGTGTTTTTCATAACTGGGAATCTGTCCTCATGCTGCAAGTGTGATCTGCTATATAAAAATTATTTCATAATCATACTTGTATGGTTATCAATTTGCCAACACCTGTAAAATATAATAGCCCACTCCTAAACTAATAAACTAGCCTGACCCCTAGTGGCCAGGATTGGAACCGCGTAAAATCTCCTAATTTTGGATGGTTGAATGTTAACAGGTATGAATTATATAACTTGGTCAGATATCTTCAGATTAGCTACGGATTTGCCAAAAAACTCAAAAATCATCCACCATTCCTCAAGAATAAATTTATTTTCTAGCCAAGAGCCAAGAATTTCATAATATGCTGAACATAGTAAGTATTTGATCTTGAAAGATCACACAATGTCTGGAAAAATCACACAATGTAAATGTTGATGATGACAACATTTTCAGTTCCAAAGCTATCTGCATGTTTTTGATAACTGTGTGTATATTATCATGCAGCAATTGTGATCTGCTACATAAACTGCAATTAAAGTTATCCTATTAACATATGTTTCCATGATTATCAACTGCAAAGGCCCACTCCTTAAGCAGGTGTACTAACCTGGCCCGTAGTGGCCAGAATTGGAACTAAACAAAATGAAACCAAAAGATGCCTCATTATAGTAAACCGCCTGATATCTCCTGATTTAGGATTGTTGAATGCTGACGAGTATGCCGACCTACGTGCACAATATCAATTGAACAATTCATAACATACTAGTACCATGATTTAAGAACTTATGGCCAGTTTAATGATATTCTCAGCATGAGTTCTCTCCGCCGCGTAGACTACCATAATATAGGTGTACATCTAGATGTTAGACAAGTCGATGGATTACCGTAAAGTCGTTCCCCTATTGCGACATATTAGCTAGAAGTACACAGGCGCGAAAATATCCCAAAAATTTTCCCATACATTAAGAAAAGCTTTCAATCGCACGCATGACTTTGTTTTTTGGCCACTCTGTTTCATCAATAAACTCGCTGCCATAAACCGTTATTTACGACAAATTAAATACAGGCACTTCTCTCTATACACCTAGTCTTATGCCATCTGGGCAAATGGCAGAATTCTGAACTTGTCACGCCCTACCGGCAGTAACGTGCTCGCGCACTTCGGATGCCATTTCGGTCTAGACTCAAGTTTATGTCTGTTATAAGATCCACACCGTGCATACACCAATCTTATTTTTAGCATGTCAAACCATCCTGAAAGTAAATTGTTTCCTGTTCTAATTTTAGAACAGTAGCTATAGCACAGCAGATGTTTTGCTTGAGAAGTCCAGTTGCAAGTCCCCAGGAGCAACCCATGCATATCTTTCTGTATTCAGTAAACCAGCCCTATTCTTAAGGGCCCTCTGAGGACACAGTCAGGGTGTACCTCAGTATGATTTATTTCCATCACACTTAGCGTGTATACTACAGATCCAACTCACCTTCTAAGAAGTACACTAGACCGGCAACATTGAGGTTTGACTTTCCCAGTGGCCCAGGGGCATATGCCCCTAGATTTTGCTGTTGACCCCTTGATTTTTCAGATTAGGGGCCAAAAATAGTATGATTAATAAACCTAAATCCTGTTTTTGGCCACTTATTTTTATCAAAAGATCTTTTTGGGCCCCTAGCCTGAAATCTTATTGTCAGACCCTGAACAACGGCTGAGGGCCACAATAAATATATGACCGCTATCATAATCTTGTCGATCTTTACATCATCTTCCAGACACATGTGTGTTCACCACAATTAAATAAATAGTACATGTACAGCAACATGCAAACAAAAAAGGCAATTACATGAGGTCATAGTACATATTTTAATGTAAAGAAAGATTGTTAGGGTACTGGTGCAACATACAAAAAGGGTATTGCCAGAATCACCTATGATAAGTATTGTGACTTGAATGACATACTGAGGTGATTAGCTTTTTTCTCAAGAGTTTAGTGAGATAGGCCTATTTCTTCTCTAACTGACTTGCAGGTGCGGATGCCCTGTCTCCGCAAAAATGTGTGTGTCCTTTCAAAATATTACACCCTCAATCCAAAATTCCACCTCTTGAATTGAGTCTTTCTCGATTTTTATGATCATGATGATATCAAAGGTTTTCACTGGTACATACATCAAATAGCATGATATTCACCAATCAACCTGCCCTAAGTACATGTACCATCATTTCAAGAATTAGAGCTTTATTTATTCTCTTAGAAAAGCAAAAGATGACTTTGCAACCCCAGCAGTGTTGATAGGGAGCAACTGGCATCAATGTGATTACAACTGAAAAATTAAGGTATCACACTGCCTGGGTAAATACAAACTTGACTGATTACATATAAATCTAGAGGCAGCACATAGACAAATTAGCTGTGGTAAGTATAATTCTTGATAATGAAGGAGCTATGTATACTACATGTAGAAAGGTAACTTAATCTATATCCTATATCCTGATATATCGAGCAATAGATACTGAGCGATAATAGAGGTAAACAATGCAGCTGTCACTTTAAGTGATTCACATTCTTTACATTTCTATAGCAGCAAAAGACGAATTATTTATACATATTATACATGTAAGGCACTTCTACGACCTCTTCCTTATGTTCAATGAGGTGTGAATTCTAATTGCTGCTGCTAACACTGCTGCTAACACTGGAGAGTGACGAACCTCGCCAGTAGCCATTGGAATTGCATTGGTGCGAGGACGACGCGGCAGCCTAGGCCCACCTTGTGACGTCACACCACACTTTGCCTTCGGCGCTACGGGCAAGGCAAAAAGTCTTCTTTTTGCGAAAATAAGGCTTTTTCTTGCAGAATAGCATAGACATACTGAAATAATATCATGTATGCCTTACTATTCTGCATCTAACTCATTTTTTTCAAAACACTCTTCATAACCCCTTTAAACAAAGCAGTGTCCACCTTGTGTATAATTTGCTTTGGTAGACAAAAATGAAAATAGTTATCATTACTGGGGTCAGTAATCTTTGTTGGATTATAAAAATACAGGTCCCTTTTTTCAGGTAGGGAACTGCTTTCTATTTTTGACATGTGTTTAGCTACATTTAACTCTTCAATTCACTGCAGAACTATCAGCATATTGCACACATCAAGAAGTGTGGAAATAAAACATGCTCAGCCTGAATAAAAGATAAGTTATGACAATTTGGGTCACATTCAACCGCAGCTAGTAAAAGTAATAAGTAATTGTAATATATTACATTTCAAAAGTAATTGTTATTGTAATAGTGATGGTGATTTTCAAAAGTAATTGTAATTGTAATTGTAATATATTACTTTCAAAAGTAATTGACCCCATGCCTGATATATATATATATATATATATATATATATATATATATATATATATATATATATATATATATATATATATATATATATATATATATATATATATATATATATATATATATATATATATATATATATATAGTATTTAGGGCTGTGTGGGGTTAATGAAAGCAGGGGGCACTGCTAAGAGGTTATCTGTGGCGATCTTTATTACCCTACTCAAGACTGAGATTCAATTTATGATGACTAGTGTCATGTCCTAAGTGGATTGAGGTACTATATTACAGCCAGTGACAGAAGGTCAAGGAACCTTGTAACTTAATTTCAACTGACAATGACCAGAAGCCTATACAGCATATTGGGATCAAAACTGAGTCAAGGAAGTAATTGGTGACCTAAATGCAGTGATGACCATACAGTGCCTAAGTCATTAAAACATCACTTAATCTACCAGTGTGTTAGATTATTTTTCATGGCAATGGGTCCTAATGACCCCAGGCATCTAATTACAAACACTCATCTAATCATGCTGCCATGGGATCTGGATTAGGAACTACATGTAAATTTTACAAGATTTCAGAAAATATGGCCTGTAGGTCATCAACAAAAATCATTTACTGGCCCTTCTGAATACAAAATTATATATCCCCAACATAAATCATGTAAAACAGTCTTTGACCATCACAACGTGTATTTATAATATCACTTCAGAAATTCCAAAATCTATTATATAAGATGAACAATTATCTAATAGCCTTAGCCAATATAGGATCAACTTATGGAGTCAGAAAAAAATATAATTCTTAAGTATAACTCAAAACAAACAATTAGTTTAAAACATTCTATAAATATTTATAAAATGATAAAGATGCTACTATGTTTCTAGAAAGATATACATTATTTCTAGGGGGTTAGTCTCTATATTGAGGTGTTGGCATTTAGATATATCAAAGATATTGATAAATATCCATGGTCTTGAGATGTGGTTAACACAACTGTGCCCTGAACCCTGTATAAGGGATGAGTTCCTGAATAATTGAACAGTGACAATTCTATTGACATACTTGGTTAAACAGCAGTGGGCATGGCCTCAGCTCCCTCTGACTAATACCAGAGCTGGCAGATTTGATCATCGGTTTTATTGTTGATTTATATGCTAAATTGTAAGCAACATCCCGACTAGTCTGGAATAAAAAGGGCCCCCCCACTAACCAAAAGTCATTACTAGATCTCTCACTAGCCTTGCCTCATGCCAATAATGTTGGTTTTCTTTTACTATCAAATATGAAAATTATACCAACTAAAAAACTGAGTCTACCCTGATTTAGTTCTGAAATTGCTCACCAGGTGGCCATTAGTGGGAGCTATTGGCACCATCTATGATCAACCACAGAAACTGACACCAAGACATTAATCAAAAGCTCTATACCAGAACAGAGAAAAGCAATTACCTAATGAAACCATGGACTAGGAGCTAGTATATTGACTCACAAGCCTCAAGCAGGGCTCGAACCATAGCCTAGATTTCTAGACTGGACATCATTTATATTTTTCTGTCATGTATGTTACCTGGCACCAAATAGTCTAGGGGCCATAGTGGCCAATTTATTTTGCACTTATTTCATAACCAGGGGAATAGACAATAGAGGACCCAGTTTGAGTAAAACCTCTAGAGATAGGAGGATCAGGTGGTGCCATCCATCTACCATACCTGGTACTACACATCACTGCTTGGTCAACACAGGAGGGAATGACAACTCTTTGGGGGTCGGGAGCCTAGTCTACTCTAACCCTAGTAGACCATGATCTGCATAATTGAGATACAACTCACAGATGGTGCACGAAGCCTAAAGATGACTGAATAGACAGAAAAAAGCCTCAAAGCTGGGATATTCAGACTAAAATGAATAATGTTATACATATATATATATATAAATGTATATATACATATATTTATATATATAATATATATATATATATATATATATAATATATATATATATATATATATATATATATATATATATATATATATATATATATATATATATATATATATATATATATATATATATATTCATGAATCATGAAAGCATGCAAAAAGAAAGAAGCCTATCACTCATTCTTATCAGTTCCTAAAATTATCAGTGAAGGAAATTTTGATATTGTGCACAAGAATCAATACCTAGTTGGAACATTCCATGACTAGAAATGTTTCCAGGTGGTATTCAGATAGTGTGACTATTGATATTGAATTATCATTTCAGGTGATATCATCCCCACACATGGTCAGTACTACAGTACTGGCAGCTGTCATTTCCCCATGAGGAGGATCCGTTTCTACCATTGTGAGGCAGAAATAAAAATTTATAAAAAATGCCCTTTTCGTTGGCCACTCCAAATTGGTGTTCAGAGTGAGTTCTGGTGCTATAAATGGGTAAAACAAACACATTTATAATGATTGTTCAACATTTGATTATTACAAGCACATTACACACCATAGGCATTGTTTTTATGATATTGTATCATTGTATCAATGACAACAACCAGAGTAAATGCACACCTTTGCTATTCAATCAGTAAATTTCAACAAGTGTTTGTGTATGTGTATCCTAGAACAGAAATTATAAACAAATTTCTATTCAATTGCATTGGTGAAAATTGAATAATCATAATGTCATTCATTTTGTGCATGATGTACAGTACTGCTATAATTAGGCTTAAGAAAATACATGTAGTATGGATAGGGATAAGATTAACCATATTGAAAACCAGATCACTACACTAAGTTATGTGCACACAGTTCAGAAAGGTGATAATAACCCATTACTTGGCCAGTGTATCCCAGATACTATCTGTCAATACTGTGAATACAGTCTGACCTGAAACCCTCCTGTCAATGCAAGACTGAGGACACACATTATAATTGTTTCCTCACAAATACAAACAATGTCGGCCCTTACCTTATGACAGACCTGTGATTATCTCTTAATTGATCCTCTATCCTGTGATAAGTAGCGATGCCGCGACGCTTAGAATGATGTATTCACAATAATAAATAGAGATCTGAAGCTACACATCAGACCCCTCCTTCCTCACTGCATAAAATCCTCTGTATGGAAATTGACCAATCAGATCGTCGTTAACGGAGCAAATTGACAGCTGTGCATCTAAATGCCCGTGGCTGTGGTTGTATGACAACAATCTTTTGAAAAATAGTATAATTTTGGATATATAATATTATCAGTAGTTCTGATTAAATTAAAATATTTAGACCTATATTACGATCACGAAATTCTCATAATATAAAATGTGAAACCGTCCAATATTCAATGACAGGTCCGGTCCACCAATCAGGAATCGTTTTACATCTCTCCCCTAGCGGTTCTTTCCGGCGACACCATCTTTGGTCGTGGCAACTCGAGGTGGGCGAAGACAATTTTTGGCCCAACAGCGAAAGAAGGACGAAGTTTTCATCAACTTTGAAGGTATTTGCATTGAGAAACTATGTTTTGGATTTCATTTGACTAGTGATTTTCGCACGGTGCACACCGAAAGTGCATTTTTTTTGGTACGAGGCCGAGTTCTGGAAGCCGGCATCAATCGTGGACATGCCAGTGGATTGGTGCCACGTCTACTTGGCTTGTTTCAGTGTGGGGCTTCCAACAAAAATATCATGATGTTTGTGTTTTCACCAGTGGTCTTTGATTTCAATTGTGTTCTTTGACGGATTAAGTTAAAGTAGTTTTTGGCTAGCGTTTGACCTCGACTAGAAATATACTTGACAAGTAATTGTCTACTTTATTTTCAAATATTTGATGTATCTAATCTATGGATTAAATCTACATGAAACATTGATTTACCAGTTTACTGTCTACTGATTTAGAAGTAAGGCAGGGCTTCAAATGAAAGGAAGTGATCACTGCATCTGTCCATGTATACCTTATTTCTTCAATTTTAGTCTGGGCAACACAAATTCTTCCTCTTATTTAGAAGTTATTTTTCAAAACAATGCAAAACTGCAGTGCAGACTGATGCTGATATGACATTCATCTGACAGGTAGAAGTCCTGATGAATTTCCTCTAAATGCATCTCTGTTGAATTTGACCCATAATTCCCATATCCCTCAAAGGCTTAACCGTTGCAAGAAGTGCTTGGACTTTTATTCCATATAGTCTGTCAATTAATTGATCCTTTGTTTTTGCCATGATTGCTGATTGATTGATCATAAAAAAAGGTTGATCATTTTTGATTATGTTCCCTGCTCAGGGCTCAACGCTAAGGGTGAACCTATGGCCCCAGGCCAGTAAAAATTCCCAAAAACAGATTCGGGCCAGTAAAAAAAGACCTCAACTGGTCCTACAGGGCCACTAAACATTTGGAGACATTCTTGTTAAAAAGTTTTCCCCTGAGAATGTCCCCAATTGTTTTTGAAATAAATGAAGATAAAATTTATAAAGATAAGTGTTGTGGTGAATCTTTTGCAATGTTCTTTCTTCTTATGTTAAAGAAAAAATGTAGGGCCAGTAAACATTTTGCAGGACCAGTAGATGCTAGGTGTTACTGGTCCTACAGGGCCAGTATCATTTTGAGTTAGCTTTGAGGCCTGCTGCTCACATGGTCGAAGTTTCCATTAAAAATGGGCCCTATTTGGTTATCTTGTACTTTACGACAGCGTGTAACATAGCAACTTGACCTGTTGCAAGTCAATTAAGCAAAATCGGCAATCGGGCAAGCTGTACAAGACCCTAACTTGCCCCGCTCGCCAAGTTGTGTTTTGGGCAGAGTCCCCTAGATGTAACTCACCTTTGTTTAACAGGGTGGCGGGGCAAGTGGAAGTGCGGGAAAGGCAAGTACAAGAAATGTTTTGGAACCTATGTTGCACCCTGTACAGTGTTCAACCATAATTCTGGTACATAACAGAATTGTTCAGAGAATTTTGCAATTCTGGTAACTACTAGTACTACCACTACCAGAATTGGTCCCTATATAAACAATTCTAGAATGTGCGAGATTTGTTGGAACAATTCTGTTATTTAGTTAGGTACATAGTACTACATACCAGAATTGTTCATTCAGGCACGTACCAGTATTGTATTTTACCTGCTGCCGGCTGAATGATGCCATTAGTAAGTTAGTTTGCTGCTTAGTGTCAGGGGCAATTTATTCATTTCTCCCCAAGTACCCCTGACAGATAATTAGCAGCAAATTAGAACACCCCTAATTAGTAGCATCATTCAGTCGGCAGCAGGTAAAGAATACTCAGACAATTCTGGTTCGTACCAGAATTGTATATATTCTACTATGAAAAGAACAGTGATCTCTAGGGAAAATTCTCCACGCCATGGAAAGCAAACGGATGCCCTGAACCCTTTATTGAGATGCACACTCACTGAGAAATCCAGATCTGTCATAGACCCACTGATTATTGCCTTCCAGGCGTCCAGCTATGTATATATCCTGTCCCAATCACTCTCCCATCCGCTATATAGCACTAACTTTTCTGGATAGAAAATGTCCATTTTTAGCAATTATGTGATTGATTTTTGGAAAATTGGTTTATGAATAGATATGCACTAATGGAATAGTGGATGTTAATACATGGTTACTTTATCACTTAAAATGATTTTTATTGGAACATTTAATAGGAACATTTGTAATTGGTAACTGTGCCAAAGGATATCTCTGGATGTGTTACTGTATTTTAAGGTGTTTGCAGAATCTGCTGAGTATGTTATTATATAATGTTAATGATAACACTGGGATGTCTTTCTTGTTCCAGGTTGCTAGGTGTGCGTAAAATGTCTGTGAAGCAGTCAGGCTACAAGGGCCCTCTGTGGCTCTTGAGGATGTCCCCCGACAAGCAGGACACTCTCCTCAAACTCATGATCCTCACCATCGCATCAATCCTCTGTAAGTATCTTACACCATTACCACTTTCAGTTTTACCCTGAAAACAGAAAATCAGCCTTAACACCTATGTCTAGTCATTAGTTTCCAGAATCATGAGTTTAAGTATACACCCCGCAAAGTTAACCTAGTAAAGCTCAAAATTAGCTGGAGCCGGGCCCGGGAGCTTGAACTCTCCTGCGACTCCCTCTTGAAAATTTCTGCAGGGATCCCAAAGATAAACTAAGTAAGTATCTTACACCATTACCACTTTCAGTTTTACCCTTATAATAGAAAATTGGCCTTAACTCCTCTATGTCAAACTATAGAAAACTGCTCAAAGATGTACTGTTTGATAAACACATCTCCTTTATAGAGCTTTGAATATGCAATTAGGCTCCCTGGAAAAAATGATAATTTAGAGCATATTTAGAGTACTTAAGCCCATTTATGTCTTGATATGGGAGCTATAATACTTCAGATAATAACTTCAGAATTGAACAGGAACCAATATATGTTGTCTCAAAATTCCCATTTTCTACAAAGGGGATGCACAAAGTTTTGAATGATTTTAACTTTAAGATTAATTGCAGTCTTATTCTGTGTGTGACCCCAAATATTCTTCTCCCCTTTCAGCGTTCTCAACACGTCTGTTTTCCGTGCTGCGTTTTGAGAGTGTCATCCACGAGTTCGATCCCTACTTCAACTACCGTACGACGCGTTTCCTGACCGAGAACGGTTTCTACTCCTTCCACAACTGGTTTGACGATCGTGCGTGGTACCCGCTAGGACGTATCATCGGGGGCACAATCTACCCCGGCCTGATGGTGACGTCCGCGGCCTTCTACCATACGCTGAACTTCCTGAACATCACCATCGACATCCGTAACGTGTGCGTGTTCCTCGCTCCGTTCTTCTCCAGCCTCACCACCATCATCACCTACATCTTCACCAAGGAACTCAGGGTAAGGGAATTGGGGTTAGACGGTGGTTTTCGTCGGGTACTCCAGTTTCTTCCACCAGTTACAACTGGCTTGTCACGACTTAGCCGCAATGTGGTAGAAAAAGTGAAGGAATAATAAATTCCAAAAGCTTTCTGCAGTAATCAATACACACTTAAAAATAATGAAATCAGAAAAAAAATTTAAATGTTACCTACTGTAGTACAGTAGTACTGTACATGTGTAACTTTAGTTTACATTTAAAAATTCCTGAATCAACTTCTCTGTCATGTCAAATATGAGGGAAGTTATTTTTATTAAAAATACTTTAGCGACAAAATGACATTTACCCATTTTAATATAGATAATGTCCCCTATTTTAGATATTCAGAAACTAAATTTCGTTAATTTCAGGATGACATAGCTTTGTGAGTTAACCTAGTTTGTGACATGCAATATACTCTCTGGACAACCTATCGTGCCCAATTGTGATTAATTTTTTGTTTATTTAACATGGCCCTTTTGAAATTCTCTTTCACTTCTTCTTTTCTCCCTCAGGATCCCAGTGCTGGATTGGTTGCGGCAGCCATGATCTCCATCGTCCCGGGCTACATCTCGCGTTCCGTGGCGGGCTCGTACGATAACGAGGGTATCGCCATCTTCTGCATGCTCTTCACCTACGCCATGTGGATCAAGTCGGTCAAGACAGGCTCCCTCTTCTGGTCCGTCATCTGCTCACTCGCATACTTCTATATGGTAAGTAGTGCTGTGTTGCATATATATACATTTAGTGAACATATATTTATATACTATATATATATACTATATATATATATATATATATATATGTACTTTTTTACGGAACGATTTTAAACATTATGGCACCTTTTTAAACAGTTTTAGATAGCATCAAGTGGTTTTCTTAGATATGCAAACAGTGAAAGTTGTTATATTTATGAAATTAGATATAGGTATTCTGATGTACATACCTATGTATATATCATTTCTCTATTGTATTGTAGGTTTCCTCATGGGGTGGCTATGTGTTCCTCATCAACCTGATTCCCCTCCACGTCCTGGTTCTCATGATGACCGGCAGATTCTCGCACAGAATCTACGTCGCTTATTCCAGCGTAAGTTTCACATAAACAAGAGTTTCACGAGTCGAAAGCTAACACAAACCCTCGACCAGCGTTATGCATGTACAGTAAAAATATATTCTGGTATAACATTTCTAGTTACAAGAATTCGCTAGAATTTTACTAGGATTTTACAATCATTTAAGCCATTAATGCTCAAAAGCAGCCTTAAATTTTTTGAAAAAAAAATTGCAGGCAAAAGCATAGTTCAAAAGGTTGTCGATGGAGAAATGTCAATCAGGACATTACCAACTACTCTCCTTCAAATATTCCTTTTAAATAATGGTCTATTATAAAGTTATTTTCTTAAGTATCATAGATCCAGACCACAATTGCTGGAGGAACTCTTAAGCATTAATGAGTTAGGGTATTTCACAGCCCTAGAATTATATCTTTGAAACCAATACTTTATTATCTACATCTGAAAAGATCTACCTATGTATCTATAATTGCTATTACGAATATTCCCCCAATGAAGGAAGGCGAGTAACACTCTGTGCCTAGCATCAACAAAGTGGCTAGGTTCAATTTTTCATCTCGCCAGATCAAAATGATTTTTTATGCTTCCCTTGTTTTTTGCACATATACCTGGGTAACATAAAAGCTCAAACATTCACACAAGTTACTAGCCTAGTTGAGCTAGCAAGCCTAAAATTAATGCTTCCCATTACAATTTGGTTTCAGACATTTGTTGGGAAAATTACAATTTGGATTTACTTGCACAGGTTAAAGAGGGTTACAGATATTAAGATTTTAACTGAATTGAGATGTTTTATTTTTGTGTATTGTAGGTGTACTGCCTGGGTACCATCCTGTCTATGCAGATCTCCTTCGTGGGCTTCCAGCCCGTACAGTCCAGCGAGCACATGGCAGTAAGTACTACTACTACTTGAGGGAAGATTTCAGCCAGGAGTTTTTTTTTTTGGGGGGGGGGGGGGGGGGGGGGGTGTCCAAAATAGGCAATCTTTAACAATTCGTTTCTAGGGATTTCAAATTATTACCATCTCTCCCTTTTTGGGTGTTATAGGGATAAATGGTTTTATAAAGTAGTTGAAAGGCTTTGGGAAATTTTAACACAGATAGCAGGTTTTAGTGTTACGATGTTATTATAAACATATATTATCCTACTAGATGTTTGTATTTCCTTCCTAATTGGTCGTATGTCCTACCAGATAGTGCTGGGAATCGTGAAAAATTTCAGCTCAATCAACCGTCCACATTTTCAATTGATCATGGTCAATAATAATCTTATCTTATTCCTCCCTTGCAGGCTCTGGGTGTGTTTGGCCTGTGCCAGATCCATGCCTTTGTTGACTACGTGCGCTCCAAGCTGAGCAAGGAACAGTTCCAGCTGCTGTTCCCTATAATATATCCTCTCAGACATGTTATTTATTCCTCCCTTGCAGGCTCTGGGTGTGTTTGGCCTCTGCCAGATCCATGCCTTTGTTGACTACGTGCGCTCCAAGCTGAGCAAGGAACAGTTCCAGCTGCTGTTCCCTATAATATATCCTCTCAGACATGTTATTTATTCCTCCCTTGCAGGCTCTGGGTGTGTTTGGCCTCTGCCAGATCCATGCCTTTGTTGACTACGTGCGCTCCAAGCTGAGCAAGGAACAGTTCCAGCTGCTGTTCCCTATAATATATCCTCTCAGACATGTTATTTATTCCTCCCTTGCAGGCTCTGGGTGTGTTTGGTCTCTGCCAGATCCATGCCTTCGTGGACTACGTGCGCTCCAAGCTGAGCAAGGAACAGTTCCAGCTGCTCTTCCCTATAATATATCCTCTCAGACATGTTATTTATTCCTCCCTTGCAGGCTCTGGGTGTGTTTGGTCTCTGCCAGATCCATGCCTTCGTTGACTACGTGCGCTCCAAGCTGAGCAAGGAACAGTTCCAGCTGCTCTTCAGGACCGTGGTTCTCATTGTGGGCGTCGCCACACTCGGCGTCGCTGGAGTCCTCACCGCTACTGGCAGTATCCTTCAACTATCACCACCTTGTGTACACAGGGACTTAGCCAGGACCCGCCCTACCTGTCTTTTTGGATAGGTAGTTTCCTAAAAACCTCCTGTTTGGACAGGCAAAAATTTCTATGATGATTTTTCAAGTTTGACTTTTGGGGTGTGATAACCAGATATTTTCTAAACAAACCATCTTCTAGGACAAAGCTGAAGTGTAAATTGCCCTTTATGACACACTAAGCTATTAATTGTAGCTGGTACAAGGATTTGAAGTAGATAAATAGCTAAATCTGGAGGGCAGAAATTTTGAAATTGCTGTTTTGTACAGATATATTTGAAAATCTTGGCTAAGACCCTGCTTCAAATATAGTTCACATTTTAGCTTGATATGGCAGAAAAAGTGACAATTAATGAAATTCCAAATTCCGAACCCCTCTGAACTTTTGGCCCATTATTTTCCTTCCCATATTTTGCATATGGTCTTAAATGCCCTGTTTGTAGGTTATGAGCTCTTATCAATTTCTTTTATCAATAGCATACATTGGTCAACGATAAGTCATTGAAAGAGAAAGGTATAAGATAGAGGAAAAATGTATTATTTTTCATCCCACATTCTTTATATGGTATTGAAGGCTGTAGTGTAAATAATGAAGTCATGGGGATCAACATTAAGTCTATGAAAGAGAATGGTAAAATATAGAGGAAAGAGATGTAAGAATGTAAGCAGGGCTCAACGCTAACAGTGAACAGTTGGCCCCAGGCCAGTAAAAATTCCCAGAAACAACAACTGACCAGTAAAAAAGACCTCCACTGGTCCTACAGGGCCAGTAACATTTTTAGTTAGCTTTTAGGCCTGGTAAAGTACATGTATTTCCTTAACCTAGCTTCTCAGAAATTGCTCCCTGGACCGGTCGTTTTTACTCTCTGCTGGACCCCTCCTACGCCAAGAACAACATCCCCATCATCGCCTCCGTCTCCGAGCATCAGCCCACAACCTGGAGCTCATTCTACTTCGACCTGCAGATGCTTGTCTTCATGTTCCCAGGTGAGTTAACCAGATAATATACCCTCTCTCTCTCCGAGCATCAGCCCACAACCTGGAGCTCATTCTACTTCGACCTGCAGATGCTCGTCTTCATGTTCCCAGGTGAGTTAACCAGATAATGTGTGCTCCAGGATTTGGAAACAGGGGGTCTAAATTAAGGATTTTTGAAATTTAGGGGGTTGAAAGTCAGTTACCCAATTTACAAGAATGTTCATAGCAACCTTATATATTGACATAGCAAAACAGAGTATGCTTTTCTACATCATTTAATGTATTATTGTCTTCTATAAGTTGAACTGTTGAAATATTTCCTTGGACTCAACAAATACAGAAAATCTTGCAAAATACAACTGGGTGTCATTTTGCCAGTAATCTGGTGTTTAGGAGTCAAAATGACTCCCTGACTCCTGCCTGGGTGTGCTCTCTTTATTTTAACAAGGGAGTCAAGAGATAATAAGCCCTCTCTCTCTCTCTTCATACAACCAAATTTGGGCTGCAATAAACAGCATTGCAAAATCTTCATGATGAGTTAAATATTTCATGCTTCCTGTTCTTTGGTTATGATGGCATACTGCTTTTGGCCACAGGGCGCATTAATGTATGAAATACTCTATTGATTTACCATGATTGTGGAACCAGGATATTTAGGTGCTCAATGCTGTTCTCTTAGAAGAGTTGCCATGACGCTGTTCCCTGTCTGCGAGTAACACTCTGTGCCTGGTTTGATTTGAGTAACCAGGTTCAATTTTTCATCTCGCCAGAATAAATTCTGCTCCTCCAACCCCAATAGTAAATCCCATGCGATTTGGAGGAGAGAGGCAGATACAGCTCATGTTTATGATGTCTGCTGTATTATTTATAAAATTGCTCATGATATGAACTGTTTCAATTCATTTTTGCGAGTAACACTCTGTGCCTGGCTTGATCCGAGTAGCCAGGTTCAATTTTTCACCTCGCTAGAACAAAGTCTGCTTTGCCCATTCAGCCTTCTGACTTCTTCAGTAGCCTGATGGTGTGAAACAGGTACAACCTTAAACCTATAAAAACCTTACCAGTACGGTTTGGAAAAGGCCTAGTAGATTCCATGTGCTACTAGCCCTACTAGGCTTGTGGGGTTTTCTGGTTATTGTAGGACCATGTTACCCCATCATCACAGACAAGCATATTTATCTTTCTATCTACTTTGTTGTTCAAACAGACCGTTAAAACGGCAAGGTAAGACTTGGAAAATGTTTCTAACAAACTGTCATTTATATGTTTTTGTTATCATTGGAAATTGTCATTTTTCAATTGAATAATTGATTTTAAGTGAAAAACTTTAATTTCTTGTTCCAGCTGGCCTGTATTTCTGCTTCAAGAAGTTGACAGACGCTAACATCTTCATCATCATGTACGGAGTAACAAGCATCTATTTTGCTGTAAGTAGACAATTCAAAAACACATTCACCAAGATTCACTAAATCTATAAGTGTATATATTTCACAATTATTGGAAGTCTACCTTGGTAAAGGGTGCAATTTTAGAAAACCTATATCAAGATCTATTTCTCTTTTGTTGGGTACATTAGAATTTTTGTCGGGCAAATATAAATTGATATCTCTATGCCCGAAATGTTAGTTGGTTCAAAAAGTATTGGTCCCTGGCAGTGGGTTGACCCACGAATGCTTAACCTTTCCAATGCTGAAGCTACTTTTGTCCTAAGCACAAGGACTCAAAGATTTTTGAAAACCATATAAACCCTCCAAGGCTCAACATTAAGAAAAAACTTCACAAGCCCAGCAGGGCTAGCTACCGTAACTTTTACTAGCCCTGAAATATGTATGCTAGCCCTGATACTAATAAAAACATTTTTCATATAGTGACCTACCCCATAGCCTCTGTTGATAACATGAAATGATTACAGTGTACATATTGTGTTGAATTGAGTTATATTATCATCCAGGTATGAAGGGTCAAAGGAGGCCTTCATACTTTTTTAAGCGCTGATATTCTAATTCTTTCTAGCCCATTGGGGCTACTCACAGGTAGAATTTACTAGCCCTGACTTTCAATAACTAGCCCGGGGCTATGGGGCTAGCCTTAACGTCGAGCCCTGCCCTCTCATGTTGCCACTCATTGGATATCTCTCACTGAGTTCTCTCAGATGAATACCTATGTACCAGGGTTTCAGTCATTTTTCGGGTTTTTGCACCCTTTTGTATTGGCACAATTTGCAACCAGCAGCATAAAGATTATACATGTATATTGATTCTGAGCGTTTCCTTGTAGGGTGTGATGGTCCGTCTCATGCTGGTCCTCGCTCCTGTGATGTGCATCCTTTCCGGAATAGCTGTCTCCGCCACTCTCCATAACATATATATTCATTCTGAGCGTTTCCTTGTAGGGTGTGATGGTCCGTCTCATGTTGGTCCTCGCTCCCGTGATGTGCATCCTCTCTGGTATAGCTGTCTCCGCCACTCTCCATAACATATATATTCATTCTGAGCTTTTCCTTGTAGGGTGTGATGGTCCGTCTCATGTTGGTCCTCGCTCCCGTGATGTGCATCCTCTCTGGTATAGCTGTCTCCGCCACTCTCCATAACATATATATTCATTCTGAGCTTTTCCTTGTAGGGTGTGATGGTCCGTCTCATGTTGGTCCTCGCTCCCGTGATGTGTATCCTCTCCGGAATAGCAGTCTCCGCCACTCTCCATAACATATATATTCATTCTGAGCTTTTCCTTGTAGGGTGTGATGGTCCGTCTCATGTTGGTCCTCGCTCCCGTGATGTGTATCCTCTCCGGAATAGCCGTCTCCGCCACTCTACATAACATGTATATTCATTCTGAGTGTTTCCTTGTAGGGTGTGATGGTTCGTCTCATGTTGGTCCTCGCCCCTGTGATGTGCATCCTCTCTGGAATAGCAGTCTCTGCCACTCTACATAACTACATGAAGAACCTCGACGTCAGTCGCCGCGACAACAAGAAGAAGAAGGCTGATGCAAACTACCCAATCAAAAATGAGGTAAGACCTTTATGATATATATATATATATATATATATATATATATAGATAGATAGATAGATAGATAGATATAAAAGATATATAGAAATATATATAAAGATGTATACAAAGATATTAGGAATTGAATTGTTTTGATTCATTTTTTGCGAGTAACACTCTGTGCCTGGTTTGATTCAAGTAGCCAGGTTCAATGTTTCATCTCGCTAGAATAAAGTCTGCTCCTCTCATCCAAATGATAATTTCCCATGTGATTTGAAGGAGAGGGACAGATACAGATAACATGTTTAATGTTATGTGCTATATTATGAAGTGAACTTCTTCATCCAGTTAAGAAATACTGCATCAAAACCCTTGTATTGATAAAATTCTGCAATATTTAGAGAATTTCTGAACTCGAATAGATGTTCATATTGGTATAACAAACCCTCGAGTGCATTATTTTTTTGTATTTCTATATTAAACATACTGTTTTCAGGTCGCGACTGCAGTGATTCTCATGATGACTCTGTTCTTGGTTACCTACATGTTCCATTGTACGTGGGTGACATCCGAGGCTCACCCCAGTCTATATTATACCTACTGTGTCTATATTATACCTACTGTTTTCAGGTTGCGACTGCAGTGATTCTCATGATGACTCTGTTCCTGATGACCTACACGTTCCATTGTA
Organism: Maea johnstoni; assembly: GCA_963942565.1. Taxonomy (NCBI): domain Eukaryota; kingdom Metazoa; phylum Annelida; class Polychaeta; order Spionida; family Magelonidae; genus Maea; species Maea johnstoni. The sequence continues at coordinate 2,102,420 of OZ012700.1, read as the reverse complement.
CCTGGGTGACGTCTGAGGCTTACTCCAGTCCCTCTATCGTTCTCTCAGCCCGGGCGGGCGACGGCGGCAGAATCATCTTCGACGACTTCAGGGAGGCATACTATTGGCTAAGACACAACACTAAAGAGGTAAACATTAGCCCTTTCACTACTGAGGCTACTCTTTTCCAAAACACAAGGATGCAAAGAATTTTAAAAACAATCTAAACCTTGTCTCAGTCATGATTGCTCCTAGTAGTTTGAGAAAAGATCTCTCTTAGATGTATACTCCTCCTAAATCGTCGTAAATGCAAATTCCCAGTTCCTACTAATTTTAGTAGTTTGAGGAAAGATCTCTCTAAGAACACACCCCTTATGTGAACACCTCATAACATTGTAACTGCAAATTGCCAGTCCCAATTGTTCCTAGTACATGTAGTTTGAAAAAAAGATCTCTCTAAATGTAAATGCCGCCTTATGTGAACATCTCAGAACATTGTAAATGCAAATTCCCATATCTGACTTATTTTAGTAGTTTGAGGAAAGGTCTCTCTAATATGTTAACACCTAATATGAACACCTCATAACATTGTGACTGCAAATTCCTAGTCCCGATTGTACCTAGTAGTTTGAAAAAAGATCCCTCTAAATGTAACTGCCTCCTTATGTGAATATATTAGAAGTAAATGCAAATTCCCAGTCCCAATTATTTCTAATAGTTGTTGAAAAAAGATCTAAGATGTGACACCTAATATGAACACCTCGGAACATTGTAAATGCAAATTCCCAGTCCCTATTGTTCCTACTAATAGTTAGAGAAAAGATCTCTCTTAGATGAAAATACCTAATGTACACACCTCCTTATATAAGCATATCGTAACATTGTAAATGCAAATTCTCAATGTTAAAAAAAGTGGATCATGACTTTGTGATTGTTTTTTCTGTTGTCAGGATGCCAAGGTGATGTCTTGGTGGGATTACGGCTATCAGATCACGGCCATGGCGAACAGAACAATACTGGTGGACAATAATACGTGGAATAATACACATATATCCCGCGTGGGCCAGGTAAGTTGCTTATGAACACGTTACAAGTTGCAGTAAGTAGTATATCATAGATAAATCTAAATCATAGATAAATATACCAAGTAAACTTCATTAATGAAAAACTCAGGTAACAGAACATACTAGGACCTATAAAAGAATCTCCATATCATTAAAAAATACTGTATCAGTTCATGAGTATTGTTTTTTTCGTATCTGGTCTTTCTGATGTGTTCAGCCCTGCTACTCTTAATCAGGCATTTAGCCAGGACCCATCCTGTCTGTCTTGTGGACAGGCAGTTTCCTGAATAACAGAGAGGAAATTTTAGCTATAACTTATTCTGGGTAATAACCTAAGTTTTTCCTAATAAACTATTCCTGATTGATGATATTTGTTGGAACGTGCACATCTCAGCTGGAAACGGATTAAGATAATCTCCACAATCTAGTGTTAATTGATGATTTATGTTAGAACATGTGCACATCTCAACTGGAAATGGATTAAGATAGTCTCCATAATCCAGTCTTAATTGATGATTTATTAATGTATGATTTATGTTAGAACATACATGTGCACTTCGCAGCTGAAAATGGATTAGAGATAGTCTCCACAATCCAGTCTTAATTGATGATTTATCAATAGATGATTTATGTTAGAACATGTGCACACCTCTGATGGAAATGGATTAAAATAATCTCCATAATCCAGTCTTAATTGATGATTTATTATTGTATGATATATGTTAGAACATGTGCAAATCTCAGCTGGAAATGGATTAAGATAATTTCCATAATCCAGTCTTAATTGATTATGTTATTGATTGATGATTTATGTTAGAAGATGTGCACTTTGCAGCATAAAATGGATTAGAGATAATCCCCACAATCTAGTGTTAGATGATGATTTATTAATGTATGATATATGTTAGAACATGTGCGAAATGGAAATGGATTAAGATAGTCTCCATAATCCAGTCTTAATTGATGATGCATTAATGTATGATATATGTTAGAACATTAAGATAATCCCCTAATCCCCTGTCCGTCTCTCCCCACAGGCCATGGCGTCCACGGAGGATAAAGCCTATGAGATTATGCGAGAGCTGGACGTGGATTATGTGCTGGTCATATTCGGCGGCCTCACGGGATACTCCTCAGATGGTAAGATAATTTATCTTATGCTAGATAATTGATGTTTCACCCTCAGATGGTAAGATCATAGTGAAACTCATCTAATGCTACATGATTAATATTTTTCCCTCCAATATTCCAATCCCCAAATCAGGGTTAGCCAGGATTTAGAAACTGGGTTCCCCTAAATTGGCAGTTTTAACATTTCTGAGGGTCCAATTTTTCAAGGGAGACCTCAATATTCTCAGATTACAACCTCAATCATGTATTCACTTATTGAATTAAGGTATACTGCCATTATTCAATGTCGAAGGTATTATATTGAGGTGACAAGTTTCAATCATAAGCTTTAAATTAACAACAAAATTGGGTGTCCTGAGGGGCGATTTTCGAGGGTTTGGGAGTCCAAATGACACCCAGATGCCCTGCTGGCTAGGACTTCGCCTATCAGATTTCACTAAATATGTCAGGCTGCTTTTGATCACATTGATAGATAATATGCTCAAATGTTTATCTTGATTGCGGAACCCTGTTATAATGGTGCTCAGTGCTGTTTAAAAAGCTGCCATGACGCTGGTCCCTGTCTGCGAGTAACACTCTGTGCCTGGTTTGATTCAAGTAGCCAGGTTCAATTTTTCACCTCGCTAGAATAAAGTCTGCTCCTCCCGTCCAAATGATAAATTGACATGTGATTTGAAGGAGAGAGGCAGATACAGCTAAAGTTTGTGATGCATGCTATATTATGAAGAGTGAACTGTGTCAACCCTCCAATTCTTCCCCCCCCCCCTCCCCCCCCACCTTGCACACACACACACTCACATTATGTCACATACACTCACACACTAGAAAATGTAAGGATATGAACTAATGTTTTAATTCATTTTTGCGAGTAACACTCTGTGCCTGGTTTGATCCGAGTAACCAGATTCAATTTTTCATCTCGCTAGAATAAATTCTGCTCCTCTCATCCAAATTGTAATTTCCCATGCGATTTGGAGGAGAGAGGCAGACACAGCTCAAGTTTGTGATGCTTGCTGTATTATGAGTGAACTTCTTTATCTAGTGAAGAAATACACACACACTAGGAAAATGTAAGGATATGAACTAATGTTTTAATTCATTTTTTGCGAGTAACACTCTGTGCCTGGTTTGATTTGAGTAACCAGGTTCAATTTTTCACCTCGCCAGAATAAATTCTGCTCCTCTCATCCAAATTGTAATTTCCCATGCGATTTGAAGGAGAGAGGCAGACACAGCTCAAGTTTGTGATGTGTGCTGTATTATGTATAAAATTGCTGTAAGGATGTGAACCAATGTTTTAATTCATTTTTGCGAGTAACACTCTGTGCCTGGTTTGATCTGAGTAGCCAGGTTCAATTTTTCACCTCGCTAGAACAAAGTCTGCTTCGCCCATTCATCCTTCTGACTTCTTCAGTAGCCTGATGGTGTGAAGCAGGTACAACAACCCAGAACCTACTAAGACCTTACTGCCATCCCTTATGTTTACATGAGGAAGAAGTAAAAGAAATCAGATTGAGGGTATAACGTCAAAATTATACCTGTAGATATGCCACTGCACAATCGTAGCCAGCAGGGGATCTGGGTGTCATTTGGACAACCAATTAGTGTCATTTGGACTCCCAAACCCTCAGAACCATCCCTCAAGACACCCAAAGTGTAGTTTCTCAAAGTGCTATTTTCAAATATGAAATTGAATTTCTATCACTCCCATATAAATCCCATGACAATTAATAAGGATATTATTCCTTATTTCAGTGGTAAATACATGTTTGTGGTTGTAATCCTGGTATATTTTGGTCTGCCTTGAACAATAGGACACCCAACATTTTTACAATTGGCAATATTGGGCACCCAGTTTCTAAATCCTGGCTAAGACCCTGCGCCACAAGGTAAAACTGCTAAGATGAGTCTGATTCCTGATTCAGAATTAACACTCCTGATCACTAATCCTCCAAATCTCCCAAAGCTTGGCACTGATTTCTAATTTCTATTCTTGTTCACTCCAGACATCAACAAGTTCCTGTGGATGGTGCGTATAGGTGGCAGCACTGATCGCGGGGAGCACATCAAGGAGCACGATTACTACACACCGCAGGGAGAGTTCCGTATCGACAAGGACGGCTCCCCAACCCTGCTCAACTGTCTCATGTACAAGATGTGCTACTACCGCTTCGGCTCAGTCTACACAGAGGCCGGTGAGTACTATAGATATAAGCTTAATTTCTGGTTAGATCTGCTTAATTTGCTGTGTCCACAATTTGGTGATTTCGCATACATAAATCTTGTTACCACAAGCCTATTAGTGTACAGAAATATTTATCTTGTGTTCAGGCACATCCCAGACTGCCTTGGCAACATATGTGTGTGTGATTGTTATTTAAATCAAAAGAAAATTATTTCAGACCAGATGGACCATTATCATCTGTCCACTGACAATTTAAATGTGCTTTTGAACATTATAGGTTGAAAGGATGCAATGTCAAATAATTATTATTGTTGTTATTATTATTATTATTATTATTATTATTATAATTATCATTAGGATTATTATTATTAGTGTTATTATTATTAATATTATTATTATTATTATTATTATCCTCATGATTATTGTTATCAAATCACTTAATGATACCATCACACAAACAATTAGTCTCCTACCTCCTTCCTCCTACCTCCTACATTTCATTATTTGCCCGATGTGTGCTGTTTAGTAATAGTTGTGTATCGTTTGTATCTTCAGGTAAGCCGACTGGTTACGATCGTGTGCGTAACTCTGAGATTGGCAACAAGGACTTCAAGCTGGACGTCCTGGAGGAGGCCTACACAACCGAACACTGGCTCGTGCGCATTTACAAGGTCAAGGACCTCGAAAACCGCGGAAATTAAACATTTCTCCTTTTTTTAAAAAAAAAATAAGACAAACTTCTGATTGATGTACAAAGCTCTTTTGAGAAAGTATTTTGAATGATTTCATTTCTCTATATTTCTATATATTAAAGCTTTAGAGATAAGAAGTTGTGTCAAATGTGCAATTAAAAAAAGTTTGATATCATGTATGAGGAGAGAATTGAAGATCATGACAGTGATTTAATACAGAAATGGTTGAACACAGATAACTATGCCTCAATGTATAAATTCAGGTGTTCAATCAGACCAATGTCTTGTGATAAAATTTTGATAATTTTTACCCATTGAGGCTTAGAATTTCCCTGATACTTCAGAAAACAGCTTGGTGATGAAGCATTGATCCATGAAATATTTGAGGAAGAACTGTTGCTTGGCCATCGTTTCTTCTAATATCTTTTCAATCCAGTGCATTTTGAGAACATACTTGAGAACATTGATAATAACTTATCAAATAGAGTAAAATTCAAGAATGATCAGAAAGATGAATTGTTGAATTCATCGAGGTCATCAACTCAATCAGAAATTCCTCGGAATATTTCTATGTTATGAAGATATTTCTGCATGTGTCAGACCATTAAGATGTTCTAGATGTTGATGGACAAGAGGTGCCCGGGTCAGAACATCATTTTCAAAATACTAAGCCATTTTCAGGGTGCTACACATAAAACAAAGGCTCCCTCAGTCTATCATCCATTATCATCAGGTGACTTAAAAATCATACACAGCTTTAAGATATCCCTCAGTTGTGATTAAATATCTGCAGGTCAGCAATATTTAAGCTTTATTTTTCTCTGAGCATGAATGGGTTACTTATGGCCCAAGCAAGTGATAAAAATGATATCACTTTAAAATATTAAGACATTCCATTTCGTTTTACTGCTTTCCCCAGATAATTCCTGATGCTGAATATAAATATATATATTTGAAGCTCCTTCATTATTTTATGAAAAGGGAGAACTGACCAAAAGCTATTCACCTTGACATTTCATAAACGAGAATGCCATGAAGTCACACACATTAGATTCATCAGATATCAATCCCAAAGTTGCTTTTCAATGAAAGATCACACCTTGAATTTCTTGTACTTAGTGTGGAAGATCCGCGCGGATCTCTGTGATGGAGAATTGTATCTTCTTGATACAATAACAGAAATAAATGAAAAAAATAATATCTTTGTTCTTCTTACTTTTTGTCTCTGGTCATATGACTTACAGATATTGTTGTATTGTAAAATTGTTTCATTGGAGGTTAGAAGTCTCAAACCATTCCTTAGTTTATAAAAGCTTTTAAGTTCTCTTGTTTTAACCCTTTAACGCTCACAGCGGACAAAATCAGCCTAAAAATCTGGATGAAATCTTGCAGGCAAAAGTCATTTTAGAAAATATTTGAAGGCTGAATCTTATTCAGAATAATACCAACATATCTCTTTCAAATGTTTAGTATAATCATTATCATTACCTAAGTTATCAAAAGTATCATAGGTTCAGACAATTTTGAGAGAATCACGTGAGCGTTAATGACTCGAAGGAAGTCCAGTATAGATGTGTGGACCTGTTTGCTGAAAGACCTCTAACTCCTGCACCAGTGAACTGGACGTCCGCCAGTGCCTGGCTGTGCAAACATCCATTAATAACGTCCGATATTAACCCTTACGCTGCTGGTGGCTAATTTGGCCAATACAAAATAATGCAAAAAACCTGAGAAATGACTGAATACTGGCATATTGGTACTCATCTGAGAGTACTCAGTGAGAGCTTTCCAATGAATACCAACATGACAGGGTTTAGATGATTTTCAAAAATCTTCGCGTCCTTGTGCTTTGGACAAAAGTAACCTCAGCATTGGAAGGGTTAAGCCAAGCATATCAATTACCCACGTAGCTTGTGAATGAAAGCTACGCTCAACTGTGAGGATACTCCGGATTCCTCCACTACTTGTAACTGGCTAGTTATGAATAAGCCACAATATGTCATGAATGTGACGAAAAAACGAAATTGAAAATAAAAAAAAGGCATCCATGTATTGTGCAAGGGCTGCCCACTATATATAATAGTGCAGGGATTTAATGTCGGCGCTAAACGTACAAAATCGTTTGATTCTAAATGCTAGCCTTTTAGGTTTGGGTGATCTGAAATAGGCACAGAAATCGAAAAACTTTCTAGACTAAAAAAGCATTCTATGAAATGCAAAGGAATATCTACAACTAACCCGTCCACACACTTCTTAAGGGTCACATATCATATCAGATAATCTAACGCACAACATATTCCATTAAAAATATTCAAATACTGTAAAGTTCGAAATATTAACGTGAAAGTAATATTAGCGACTTTAACGAGTGGGTACGATTCGCTAATAATACGATCCAGTAATATTTGTTCTGTTTTGTATTCAAAATGCGTATTACGACAATTACCGTATTACCCCGCATACAACACGCACCCCATAGAAAATACGCACCCCCTCCCCAAGTCCCTTTCCCATATGTAAAATACAATTCCCCGTTAATAACACGCAGGTGGAGTTGGGGAGTGTGGAGTGTCCGGTTAAGTACTTGACCCTTGTACCGTAACCCGCGTTGCCTCTTGAATTAGAGGCTTACAGTGTTTATAGTGATCAGAGTCACTGTACAAGTGATACCAATTACCAGTACGGGTAGTCTATTTTTAAACATGAGCTGGTACATATAGGGTATCATAATAGCAATCATCATAACATCGTCATGGAGACAGGACAATAGATGATAGGAACCCACTAAAGATAGATGTTCGCTACCACTCACGCCCCGCACCATAGCATCAATGTAAAAAAGTTCTGTTTATGTACCCGTTGATAACACGCACCCCCTCCTTGACATAGGTGTTGTGGTGTATAAAAGTGTGTGTTGTATGCGGGGTAATGCGGTACGCATGGTCAGTTGATAACCATTCGCACATACATAGACATATGTACGTGCGTGTTGTGATAAATAAATATCTCATATACTGTTCACCAAAAGAGCAAACACGTGGTCCACTTTTCGAGAAGAAGCCCATTAAAACAACCAGTATCAGTGATAACCTAAAAAAATTGTTACATACCACAAAGGATATCTTTATCCCTAAAATTCGACACATTGTTTTCAATACTGAATCTGTAGTAATTTATTCTTTATGGAATTGATAAAAAAATATTCTCAGAAGTGCAACCTTTGTTTGGGTTAAGAGGACACAGGGCATGTAGTCTCTAAGTGCCTTAAGGTTTGACATTTTTGGACTAAAGAGAATTCTTTTAGAATAGGCCTGAGCAGCATTGGTCTAATATATGACATGACATATAAATTTTGGAAGTGGTGATATTTTCACTAAGATTTTGCTTATTGCAAGAATAAACCAAATTAGACACTTGCACTGTATTTTCAAATATGCGCAATATTCACTTTGCTTAAGGGGGCACGGGACATTCGCACCTTTAAATAGGGCGTTTTTTTGTTTTTTTTATATGTGAAAGCTGAAAAGGTTTGCTACATATTCGTTGGAATTAGAACTCTCTACTAGATCTACAAATGACAAAAAACAGGTCTTTTGTAAAAGCTGACCGCTAGAGGAGAGAACATCCTCAGGCACCCAGCTGGAATGTTTATCTAAGATCTTAATATCCTTTCCTTATCTGATCTCCTGGGAGTGTGCTTTACTGGCTAATGGATGTGAATTGGGGGTTACAGTTCCTGGCCAGGACCACAATGTGTATTGTATCAAATGGGAGTATCCTGCTACCCAGGAAACAGGCACTGAGCAATGATTGCATTGCAATTAGGGTATTGAATAAAAGGTGTGATTCTTGTGCATCAGCTGTCTTGCTTTACAGGTGAAGGTCAGACAGTTCAGGTAAAACCAATCAAATGCTCCAGATATATTCTGGTGTGTGATTGGAAGGATGTTTGAGATATCTTACCTAGGTGAAGAGGGTCTCCTGTATGGTTAGGAGAGAACATTTAGATCCTGATCCCTGGACAGTGCAGAGTATTAATGTATTCTTACAATGGGAAATAGATCCAAAAGGAAGGGAAAGAGGGGGTTTGAATGGCATGAAAAATCTTCTGTACCAGAAGATTTGGATACATTAGAGGAAGAGGAATCTGAGAATTCACTAACCAATCATAGTGCAAGTTATAGAAAGCTTAGACTGCTGAGCACTAGTTCAGATGACAGTGGCATAGCAATTGAAGATGCAGACTCTGAAGAAAGCGACACTGATCATGACTCAGAAGATGAGACAGATTCTTGTGAAGAGAAGGTAACAGGAAGACATATTCTGCATTCACAAGAACTAGAAGACAGCCTTCAGGAAGCTGCAGTGTGTGCATACTGCCTTGATTGAAAGTTAGAACTATGGCAAGATAGTACAAGGAGACAAGGACTTTGATCAGCTCTATTTTGGAGATGCTCAAATGGGGATTGTGATGGAAAGCGAACAGACTTTCCAAGTAGTGACAGAAATGGACGATTTTATGCTATAAACAGACACTCAGTTCTAGCAGGACGCCTGTGTGGAAATGGACACAATGCTCTTCAAAAGTTCAGTGCAGCTATGGATCTGCCTCCTCCAGTTACCCCCAAAAGTTTCAAGAAGCATGAGGTATCTATGCCATGATAGTTACTCTATTTTAGTGTTTTCATTCAATTATCTATATGGTTCGAGCTTGCAATTGCACTTCAGACTACTTATTATGGAGTGGATTAACTGCCAGACAGCCAATATGCAATTAGCAGTCAGTAATAGTCTCTTATCTTTCCTTATCGGCTGGGGGGAGGAGTGCTCACTAGGGAGTCCAGCCTCTACCAGTAGAAACCTCCAAATATTTGCTAAAAATCCCTTTTTATTCCAGTAATTGAGGTACCAAGTGAACTATCAAACATTCAAACTATTCTACCAATACATGCAAATCATATTCTTATTCCAAATTATCCCTAAAAGTTGCATAAAGGGGCAGAACATCATAATAGGCTGTAGGATATGCAGGGCTGGCTTTAACAGCTGGTTTGAAGGCTTTCTGAAATAACCATACTTCTCATTTTCAAAAGGCCCCCATTCATTCAATATTGATCTTAGAATGCTGAGATTTTAACACATGACCAAAAACATCCTTCGGCAGATTCTAGTTTTTCATTTTTTTATATCTGCTCTAGTTGTTTCTTAATTCAACTTCAAAAATGAAGAAAGGTAAGATTCAACAAAAAATATTGATCACAACTTTAACTTGCTGTAAATTCCTTTAGGAACAAAAATTTAAAAAAATGAAAAAGTAGAATTTGCTCAAGGAGGTTTTCTATATAATATATAAATATCAACTGTGTTAAACCTTTATTGAAGCCAGGAGGTACTTAGCAAAAACATATGTATTAGAAATCCGCATCAGTCTTTAGGCCCCCACCCTCAGGGAACTGTGATGGTATCATAAAACATGTTTAGGATATTTGACCTCTCCAGATTCTCAGCTTTCATAAAATATATAGTTTATTGGGGTTTTCTTATACAATGACCAAGATATTGGTCAATCTTTACATGGAAGTCTCAATTAAAGAACGAAGGTCCTGAGCCCCCTTAAGACATTCAGAAGAACTAGTTATTGTATTTAAAGGTAATAAAAGCTTTATCCGAAAACTTGTTCTTGTAGATGGACTATCATAAACAAATATCTCAGCTTGAAGCCACAATAATCATAAGCCCGAAAAAAAGTATGACAGAAACGTGTACATTCCTTTCTGATAATTGTTACCCTCTAAGTTGGCTAATTGAGTCAACAATTGAATATACAGTGGTTTTGAGATTTTCCAATGCATATGTTAAAGCCTACTACCTTTTGCTCCTAATCTGATGAACTATGTACAGTGCCGACGTTTAATTCCTGCACTAAATGCCTGGTCAGCCAAGGCATACTGTAATACTCGACCGTACACCCAGTGATAACTAGTTTCCTGGACATGGATGCATGAATGACCTCACAACTTAACTTAACTTTGATTCGCAAGCTACGTGGGTCATTGATGTGCTTGGCTTGTTTTTTGACATTTTACCAATGGGTGCTTGTACAACCAGGCACTGGCAGACGTCCGATCAACTGGTGCAGAAATTGAATGTCCAGTGTGGAACAAAACCACTGGCCCCTCAAAGCAAGCGAACTCAGCAAAAAAACGGCAATGGGGCAAGCTGAACAAGACCCTGACTTGCCCCGCTCGGCAAGTTATGTTTTGGGCAAAGTCCAATTTCACCTTTGTTTAACAGAGTGGCAGGGCAAGTGGAAGTGCCGGCAGGGCAAGTCAATTTTAGGGGCAGCTTGCCCTGGTCAGAAAATACTATTTTGCAATCTGTGTTGCACCTTGATGTCTGTACTGTATGTCTAAGCCAACTCTGAGCAGTAAAGCAAACAAAATACGAAAGGATCTGGAATAGACCGGAATGCAAGCAGGAAAGTGTTTGGCTCTTTTGTCTCATTTGCATTTCACCAAAACATGGTCCCATCAAAAGCGGATTCTGGCCATATACCATATAAAATCATTAACACCAGGCAATTCATGCTTTTTCAATTCTCAAGGAGATGATTTTTTATTGCATCTGTAAATACATTCAATAGTATGCAGAACAACATTTATCTTAGTAAAAAATAATAATACCATTCTGTTGATGTATATTCACACCAGTTTAAAACAATTACCTTATGAGTATCAAACATTCACATACTACTCAGCTATCTCATTCTTATGATAAAATATGTATGAATGTTAAATGTAAGTTGGTTAGTTTGGTATAAAATAAGTCCCAATTTTCATTTTTAAACATTTGAACTCTCATATCAAGCATGGCTTTATAATCCCCTGCTTTGTATTAACAATTTACAATATGTAGTATCCCTAATATTTCACCATCTCAACTTGCATTTCTCCTCCTGTTCGTGCGTTCAAATAGACTATTTTCTTAGTATTCAAAATTATCACATTTATAACGTATTGTGATTTGGGGGTTACCAAAGATGTAATCCACCCATAACATATAAAGGTTGAATATCTTTTCCGATCCACTTTCATACTGGTCTCCTCAAACGGGCACTTCTAGGACAGAAACGTAATGCATGTGTCTGACCTTCAATTTCTGTTTTGCAAAAAAAAGACAGCTAGTATTCAGAATTTATTTTTCCATTTTAAACAATAGTGATTGTGTTACTAGTCTATTATGCAATATCTTAAATTGAATGTATCTTATATATGCACACGCTTGTATTATTACAAAAGTCTAAAACATGATTTCATATAACTAAAATCTACTGTGTACATCATTTGATTTTTTTATTTTAAATGAAATATTCCTATCACATTTGTTGATATCTCTACCTATGTGTGCACATCCTTTCGGTGACGATTGACGATTTGAATAAAAAGCGGTAAAAATGGTATTAAAAGTCGTATCAACTCTTAGTTTGAAGTGCTCCTGCTCTGAAGGGCTGCATGAGATACCCAACCTCTCAACAATTCTCTCTCCACCCACTAACAAACTGAAATGGTCTTCGATCTACCACAAGAATTATGCCTTTTTTTACCCAGGTGTTACTTTCATAATTACAAATTTAAAACATACTTTTGTCTACTACTTATGAGATCTTCGACTAACATTATATAGTTTATTATAGGTTCAATTCCCGGCCGGGGTTCTTTCGTCTGTCCTTGGGCAAGACAGTTTATCCGATATTGCCTCAGTCTACCCAGCTGGAAAATTGGTACCTAGCATTAGTAAGATAATGCTTAGAGCTTGTGCGCTATATGCTGACATATGCCCTGGAATATCCCTCAGGGGATTTAAATGGTTTCAGTGTTTACAGGCCTGCTAGGGAAGTAAGGTCATTTGAACATTTCGGCAGATACAAGACTATAAAACGAGTACCTTTACTATAACCCGAGTACCTTTATCAATAGCACACTGTTCAGATAAAACTGGCCAACCATCACACACTTGGAAATGCCTTTGAAGCCAAATGAAATAAAATTGGGATATCCCTGGCTATTCACCCTATAATACTGAATATTACACATTATGATGTTGGACAATACTCGAATCATTCAAGTAATGTCATTCAGTTGAATGACATTCAGAATATCATTCATTTTTTTCTCACTAAGCCCATCAGACTATATGATTAGCACTCAGAATTTGAATATTATTAGTTTTCCTCCTTGTAAAAAGGGGTACGGCCTGGTATCTGTGAGAAGCCAGCCGTATCACACTCGGTGGGATTTATTAAAAAATATATATTTATCTATCTATTTATTTATTATTATTTTTTTTAAAGTTTTTTTTTCTAAAAAAAATATATATTTATTTATTATTTTTTTTAATTATTATTTAAAAAAATTCTTATTTTATTTTATTTTATTATTATTATTATTATTTGAAAAAAAAATTGATAAAAAAATTAGAATGGGGATAAAACACTTATTGGGATACTAACATTGACAATTAATGAAAAGCAATGTTAGGATCCCAATACAGTCCAGTACTCGAAAGAAATCGACCAATCAGCTGCTAGTATCAGAGTGGAGCTGATGATAATATAAGATATGATGATTATCAAACTACTCTGATTTCAGGCCGTTTTCATCAAAAGGTCCATCGTATCCTTGAATGTGTCCTTTAGTCTCATGAGTCTCATTGCCACCTCTATATGATGTTAGCTGTACCCCATTGTGTTTAGTGATGTCACGAGTCTCACTGACACCTCTATATGCTGTTAGCTGTACCCCATTGTGTTTAGAGATGTACACTTCTCCTGTCTTGGCGTAAGGCTCTAATCTTCTGTACAGTATGATAGCCGTTAGAAGATATATGACAGTTATACCGGCACACACCGCACCTGTGATACGCATCCCGTATTCCACATACACAGACGTGATAAATAATGGTCCAACTGCTCTACCGACCTGCGCACCCAAACCCATCATACCCATGTAAATACCCTACAAAAGAAAAAAAGATCAGTTATTTGTACACAATATGGCTGAATATTTCTGAATTTAAGTGTTATTGATTGCTTATCCTCGACCTAGCTTGTTTAAGAATGAGCAAAGTCATTCTCATGGCAATCAAATAAGACTCTGGTGATATCGATAATACATATCTTTATTAGGTAGTTAAAGACCATCACAAGTCCATGAACAAAGCAATGACTAGAACTTACGACATTTAAATACAGATTAAACACAATTCTATATGGCATTAAGTTACCTTATAATATGTGTATGTGTGTGTGTGCATACATTGCAACTTTAATTTGAAATTAAAATTTAATAAATCAATGTCATAAACAGTATTAAGATTGCTTAAGTTATGCCATATTGAAGTTGAAAAGTACACGCTCTTTTTGACAAACATTGATATATAAAAAAAAAATATGCTTATAGAATTTGAACAAAGCAAAAATGGACAAAAGGTGACACACTTCCTTCCATAATGATTGTTTCTCAACATCTGTGAAATTGAACGGTCCTGTGTCCATGATAGCAAATAGGAGCTTCGTCTGAAACCACTATACATATTTTTCCTCAGTTTGTTTGCCTCCAAAAGTTTCATATTCTTCTCGGAGGGTACATACAGTGCCAACATATAATTCCTGCACTAAACGTGTGGGCAGCCCGGGCTTAATACATGCCCAATTGCCAACCATTTTCCTGGGCATGGATGCATGG